>BQMB01002275.1:30000-174380 GCA_027943415.1 Closterium sp. NIES-67 | reverse complement strand
TCCAGTCGGGTTCCACCGTTAGTCAGAAACTATAGGAAAAAAGTTCCACGAATGGTAGTACAAGTAACCCTCGCCCGTTTCGGAACGTTTTCCCGCCGTGCCAGCCGATTTCGTCATCATTGTGGCTGGTGCGATAATTTTCCCGAGGTCCAAGCGTAGTTCGAGCGAAAAAAACACAAAATGCCCAAAGTGAATTCGTTGGACATTTGTTTGTCGAGAAACATGAAAACACGATTTTATTTCGAAACACATACTTTTGTCACAGAGTGTAGCGCGTCCCGCGATGATAAAAAATGGCGGCTTTGTCTCTACCGCATTTACGGCCCCAAACTTGTTGTCATTCCCGAATCGTCCGAAAACAAAAACATATATAGATAGTTACGGAGGTTTATTTTCGGGAAACGAATATGTTTAAAAACACTTCAAGGTACTCTCAGAACCGCATTTATTTATTTTAAATTTCAATACAATGAATCTATTAGAAATCCGCTGGTTGGCCGTTGATTTTTTCAACAAATGTATTTACCGGAAAAATTTTTCCGCCGAATTACGAGTATATAGGTCTTGTCATGCTCGAAACAAATTAGCGCAAACGCACTACCGTTTAATTTTCACCCCATTAGCTTAGCACCCATCCCTAATAGATTTTCCCTTTCGTGTCAAATGTTTTTTTTTTTTTTTTTTTTTTTTGCGTTTGTTAATGTTTGAACAATGTCGCACCCGATGTGCGGCCTGCTGTTGCCAAATTAGCTTATGTTACAGAAATGCGCAAGGTCTCTATTTTGGAATTTTGTGTACGCGACGGTCCAACGATTATTAAATTGGGAATACTTTACGTACTTCTTTCGAACTACGCATGGAGCTTGAGAAAAAGATCGTGCCAGCCACAATGATGAAGAAATTGGGCTGGCGGCGGCGGGAAAACGTTCCGAAACGGGCGAGGGTTACTTGTACTGACCATTCGTGAACTTTTTCCTGTAGTTTCTGACTAACGGTGGAACCAGACTGATGAAACATGTTGCGAACTCACTAATTCTGATTGTTTATATCGTGTCACTGACGTTCATGTTATCGAGGCCCCTAATACTGAGCGCCGATGTAGTTTCCCCAAAATTTTACTGCTGTTTGGCTGTACTGCGACTGCAAGTCCCAAGACTTGTTGTGAGAGTACGACCTCGTTACACCACTTGGCCTTTTCTTATTTCCTTCCTTTTTCCTTTCTCTTTTATTCCATCTTATTTGGTTTCCTATTCTTCATTTCTCCATTAACCTTTGGTTTATCCTGCTATTATAATTACAGTGGCGGAACCAATTGTCCACATGTTTAGCATATTTTTACATTTTGACGAGCTGTACGCTATAAACATTAAGCCTTAATTCATGGTGGCCATACACGTAGAGAGGAGCAGTTAGAGCACTCACTCAAATCTCCTAAAACCAAAGGAGTATATTTCATGGTCCTTCAAGATGAAAACATTTAATAACAGCACATCCGGACAATTTGTACCGGGGACAAGCAGCAAACTAGTTACTAGCAAAACTAGTACCTAGTCAACCGACACTTGGCCTTGATCACCACCTACACCCTCCTAGGCATGTTATCTACGAGGTTAGTGCAAACCTTTACAGGGATCTTCTCGCACTCTTCCTGGACCCACGCTTTTGCATAAGGGGTGAGCACTTGGAAAATCGCGAAGTATTTGAACGTATGCAAGAGTACTGTGCACGATTTCATGTTGAATGTTATCTCTAAGACTAGCCATGCTGAGGTGTGGCCAAAGATGCCATTAGTCGATTGGTCTCGTCTTATCATGGATCGTCTTCATCGCACCGTTGTAGGTAAAAATTACGAGCAGAGTGGTGAAAACTTGCATATCTGCCACGAAACTTTGGGTAACATAGCACGGTTGACAGTGCATCATTGCACTATTAGAATCACGCTAGGATCCGTAGGTCTCTGAGCTGTGCAGCAATCGAAGTAGTCGTGACTGGTGGGGAAAAATATTCGGGTTCAGGTCTGGTGAGGAAGAGGGTCACTCCAGTGCTATAAACTCATGCTCTCCAAGCCATTCCAAGCCTAGGCGGGACACATGGCTTAGAATGGCTTAGAGAACACGAGTATGTTACGCTGGAGTGACCATTTTCCTCACCAGATCTCAACCCGGATATTTTCCCCACCAGTCACGACTACTTCGACTGCTGCACCGCTCAGAGACCTACGGATCCTAGCATGATTCTAATAGTGCAATGATGCACTGTCAACCGTGCTATGTTACCCTAAGTTTCGTCGCACATACGCAAGTTTTCGCCACTCTGCTCGTAATTTTTACCTACAACGGTGCGATGAAGACATCCATGATAAGACGAGACCAATCGACTAATGGCACCTTTGGCCACACCTCAGCATGGCTAGTCTTAGAGATAACATTCAACATGAAATCGTGCACAGTACTCTTGCATACGTTCAAATACTTCGCAATTTTCCTAGTGCTCACCCCCTTATGCAAAAGCGTGGGTCCAGGAAGAGTGCGAGAAGATCCCTGTAAAGGTTTGCACTAACCTCGTAGATAACATGCCTAGGAGGGTGTAGGTGGTGATCAAGGCCAAGTGTCTGTTGACTAGGTACTAGTTTTGCTAGTAACTAGTTTTCTGCTTGTCCCCAGTACAAATTGTCCGGATGTGTTGTTATTAAATGTTTTCATCTTGAAGGACCATGAAATATACTACTCTGGTTTTAGGACATTTGAGTGAGTGCTCTAACTGCTCCTCTCTATGTGTATGGCCACCATGAATTAAGGCTTAATGTTCATAGCGTACAGCTCGTCAAAATGTAAAAATATGCTAAACATGTGGACAATTGTTTCCGCCACTGTATATCACCGACCAGGCTTGGGATGTACCGGTGCGCTCTATCTAGCGTAATCCTGTTGTAATCCCTTAAAGCCAATAGCCTCGCGTGGCTATACGCAGGGTGATTCTATCTTCTAGAAGGGTCTATTCCCCTAGGATAAGATAAACCTGGTTACCTGATGTACTCTGGAAGTATAAAAACGCCTTGTACAGATCGATAGTGCAACCTTTCCTCGACACATTCGATCCTGTGACACTTGGTAATCAGAGCTTTTCTCACTCGACCGCGCTCAGCTAAGCAGCAGCAGCGGGGATCCTGCCTCGAAAAACCGTCGGGGGCGACCAATTCGACGCCGATTCTAGTAAGCACCAGCTCCGCGATTTTTGAATTACCCCCTCCGTGCGTGTTTTGAACAGGATGGCAACCTTCGACAACACCGAGGTTACCCAGCAGCTCTTCGCGCGCATCGCAGCCCTTCAGGAGGAAATGCGAGCGGATCGCAAAGCATGGCGAAACGAGTTCGAGCGAGTAACTCGACTCGCCGGAGCGCAGCACGAGACGACAACGGCGACGACGCAGCAGTCGCAGCAGTTTCTCGAGGCTCCGAAACCGCGCCCACCTGAGCCGTTCGATCCGAGCGATCGAAACTCCGACGCCCGCAGATGGATCGCCGGGATGGAGATCTACTTCGCAGCCGTCGGATGGAGCTCGCCAGTCTGGGACGGTCAACGTGTACGACTCGCGGCGACACTAATGCGAGGGCCGGCACTCGAGTGGATTGGCGGCAACAGTACTTTCATCCACGGTGAAGCCACGTGGCAGCAGTTCCGCGCTGACCTGCTGAAACGCTTCGAGCCGATAAATTCCAGTTTCCTTGCCCGGGAAAAAATTCATCGACACCGACAGTTCGGGAGTGTAGCGCAGTACACGCAGCAAATGGAGGAATTTTATAACCGCATTCCCGACCTGACCGAAGGGGAAAAAGTACAATCGTACCTCGTCGGGCTGAAGACCGAAGTCAAACAACAAGTCGCAGCGTCAAACTACGCGAGCTACAGTGACGTCGTTTCGGCAGCGGAGCGGTTCGACATGGTCAACGCCGGAACATGACGGACTCACGTCGGCAGTACGCGACAGGGCGACCGCTCGGCTCAACCCACGTTCGCCGACCCGATGGAAGTCGACAGGTTCGAGGGGCGGCCACGTCCGAAAAACACCAATTACACGTGTGATTTTTGCGGGGTGCCGGGTCATCGAATCTTCGACTGCAGCAAAATGAAAGCCGCACGCGCAGAGTATCGGACACGCAACAGTGGCGGAATTCCTTCAGCCAATCAGAAGCCAAAAAATGGGAGTCGCCAGTGATTGCGGATCTAGCTGGCGAAAATAAAAAGATCCGAAAGCGGCCGCGGGATTCCGGAAAAATCAACTTCGACGAAGCTGATTCGACGCGAGAAGGAGGAAATGATGGGGGAAAATCTCCACCCCACAACCAGTCTTCGCCAGGGAAAATCGCCGAGGAAAAATACGACTCCGCGAAAAAAGACTCTGCCGAGACGGGGGAAACTCCTTGAAGACCCAAGAAATTATAAGCATTCATTAAAGTTATCTTATAAAGATGCTTTAATGAAAACTTATGATTTTCGAGGAGCTAGAGCCTTGGAGAAATTTCGGGAGGGACTCCAAAAGAAGCAGACAGCTGTGGAGATCATACCGGTACCGGACAACTTGGGGAAAAAATTAAGGAGTGTGGAAAGAAGCCGACCTTTCCACGGAGTCAACGTCCTCTCCCGACACCAGCCCACAACGACTACCCGCTCCCCAGGGAAGACGTCGGTGGAGCTGAAGCAGCTCAAGAGGAAGCTGGGGGTCTACAAGAAGCTGCACAAACCCCGAACTCCTCCTACGGATGCATCCAGTTCTTCGGCATCAGTGACGCGCACAGTCGTCAGGGAACTCCGGGCCCTGGAGAAGAGCCGTTCTCCAAGCAGCTTCGGCCAGCTGCCAGCTCAGGAGTAGATAGCAACACAAAGGTGTGTACGGAATACTGGGATGTACCCTATGACCCAATCAATGAAACTATCTTTGGGTACTCCGAGCAACGACTGCCCCTCGTGCTCGAGGTCATCTGCAAAGGACGACGCCTCCAAGCACTCGTGGACAGTGGAGCATCACACACCGTCTGCGACAAGGCAGTGATCGACCGACTTCGCGAAGAGTACAAGCCTTCAGGATTCTCTGCAACGATGGTGGATGGCAGCAAGTTACTAGTACACGGTGAAGGAGTTCTACACCTACAAATTGGACCACTGCGCTGGAGACCTGCACTCCCCATCACCAACATCAAGGGGCTTGACTTGATCTTCGGGCGAGACTTCCTAAAAAGATTCAACCCCGAGATCAACTGGGTGAACCGCACCGCAAGCATCTACAACAATGGACGGAGAGTACAACTACCCAACTGGGACGATACAGGAGATATCCCAGTAGAGACACTCGCACGATTCAAGAAGGACGTAAAGCGAACCGACACAGGGTTCCTGGAAATAGCAACAGAGGCGGAGAACGTCAAGGAGAGAACCTCGGAACCTCCAGGAAAGATCAAGGAATTATTGAAGGAGTTCCAAGATATTCTTCCGGACGATCTTCCGAATGAGCTACCGCCATACCGAACGCATCAAGACGAGATCGTGGAGGAACCGGGTTCGAAGCCGACCTTCCGAGCACCATATCGGCTCAGCCCTACGGAGCTGACCGACATGAAAAAACAAATCGAGTATCTCCTAGCCAAAGGACTCATCTGACCATCCACTTCGCCGTACGGTGCCCCGGTACTCTTCACACCGAAACCGGACGGAAGACTGCGCATGTGCATCGACTACCGAGCTCTTAACAAGCAGACCATCAAGAATAAATATCCAATACCGCGAATCGATGACCTGCTTGACCAGCTTCGGGGAGCTACGGTATTTTCCAAACTGGATCTGCGGTCCGGATACTGGCAGATACGGATGGCGGACAACTCTATCCACAAAACTGCTTTCCGAACTCGGTACGGATCGTACGAGTATCTGGTAATGCCATTCGGACTCACCAACGCACCGGCAACGTTCCAAGCCGAAATGAACCACATTCTACGACCACTTTTGGACGAGTGCGTGGTGGTGTACCTGGACGACATACTCATCTACTCGCGCGACATGAAGCAGCACGTCGAACACCCGCGACGCGTCTTCGAAATTCTTCGACGAGAACGATTCTACGTCAAACTGTCAAAGAGCGAATTCGCCCTTGAAAAGGTCCAGTTCCTAGGACACACGGTGAGCGCTCAAGGAGTTCACGTCGACCCCAAGAAAATCGAGGTCGTACGCACGTGGAAGACACCCGAGAACGGGAAGGTGTTGCAGCAGTTCCTAGGCTTCGCTAATTACTACAACAGGTTCGTGCCACAGTATGCAAAAATCGCAGCACCACTCACGAATCTGCTGAAGAAGAACACGCCCTACAAATGGGAGCCGAAGCACCAGGAAGCCGTGGAGCAGCTGAAGCAAGCACTTACGTCCGCACCGGTACTCATTTTGCCAGACCCCGAACGCGACTACGTCATCGAAGCTGACGCCAGTGACCAAGCAGTGGGAGCATTCTTGATGCAAGATCAAGGGAATGGACTGCAACCAATCGCTTACCTAAGTAAGAAACTGCACGGGGCAGAACTAAACTACCCGATACACGACAAAGAGGCCCTGGCCATCATCATCGCCTTCAAAGCGTGGAGATGCTATCTCGAAGGACGAAGAACAACCGTCTACACTGACCACTGCAGCCTGAAATATTTGAAGACACAACCCAACCTTTCCAGGCGGCAGGTCCGGTGGATCGACTTCCTCGAGACACACTTCCACTACGACATCGTGTACAAGCCCGGTCACAAGAACAAAGCAGACGCTCTTAGCCGGCCTGCCCACGTTGCCGCTATTCAGGTCGAAGGGATGAATCCACTACTCAAGGGACTCTTCACACACGGGTACGCCACCGACCCGAAATTCCCTTGGCAGAAAAGCGACATCTGCTACAGTGGGACAGTGACATCGCGTACCGGAAAGGATCAACGAAAGTCTGGGTACCCAATTACCCTCCTTTGCGCCAGTTACTACTCGAAGAATACCACGACGTCCTCTACGCCGGACACTTCGGTAGCAACAAGACGCTGACCGGTATCGCAAAGCACTACTACTGGCCCCACTTAGCAGAAGATGTCCAGAAATTCGTCACCTCGTGTGATACATGTCAGCGGATGAAGAGCAGCAAGCAGAAGAAGGCGGGACTACTGCAGCCTCTTCCTGTCCCAGAACAACCATGGCAAGTGGTTAGCCTGGACTTCATCACCGGGTTACCACCTACCTCCAGCGGTCATGACGCCATCCTTGTCGTCATTGACAAGTTCTCCAAAATGGGACACTTCATCCCGACACACACGACAGCACGCACCGAAGAAGCAGCACAACTCTTCGTTCGATACATGATCTCACAGCATGGCATTCCAACCACACTCATCTCCGACCGAGACCCTAAGTTCACCAGCAAGTTCTGGAAGGAACTTATGTCTCTCCTCGGGACCAAACTCGCCATGTCATCCGCTTACCATCCGCAGACAGACGGACAGACCGAGCGCCTCAACCAAATTGTTGAGCAACTCCTCCGAGCAGCCTGCAAGGACGAGATCTCCAAATGGGACTTGCACCTGCCCGTACTAGAGTTTGCTTACAACAATGCTACACATGCCGCTACTGGACAGACGCCGTTCTTCCTCTGCTACGGACGCCACCCACTCACACCACAAAAACCGACAGCATCAGCTACAGTCCAACCCGCACATGATTTCATCACAACCATGCATCAGCTTTGGGATCGGACCCACAAGCGCCTCCTCGACATTCAACAGCAACAGAAGCGCCAAGCCGATCGCCATCGCAACGATCACACCATCACGGTGGGAGACCAGGTGCTTCTTGACACCCGCAACCTGGACATCAGCCATCTCCCATCTAAACTTCGACCTCGCTTCTGCGGGCCTTTTCTCGTTGAAGCACAGGTCACTCCTGTTACCTTCCGCTTACGCCTGGCAGCTACCTGGAAGATTCACAAGGCCTTCCACGTCCAACTTCTGAAGCCCTATCAGGACCCAAACACGATCTTCGTTGGAGGCCAACCGCCGCCGCCACCGCCCGTCCTCGTCCAGAATGAACCCGAGTACGAGGTCGAGTCCGTGCTCGCACACCGCCGTCGTCGGAATGGCACCGTGGAGCTTCTCATCCGTTGGAAGGGTTATGATCCTTCTGAGGACAGCTGGGTACCTGAGTCTGACATGGGTAACGCCCGTCGTCCTCTGCATGACTACCTTGTCAAGCAGGGTGTTACTTCTACCACCCAGCTTTGAGGGGGGGAAGTGTGAGAGTACGACCTCGTTACACCACTTGGCCTTTTCTTATTTCCTTCCTTTTTCCTTTCTCTTTTATTCCATCTCATTTGGTTTCCTATTCTTCATTTCTCCATTAACCTTTGGTTTATCCTGCTATTATAATTATATCACCGACCAGGCTTGGGATGTACTGGTGCGCTCTATCTAGCGTAATCCTGTTGTAATCCCTTAAAGCCAATAGCCTCGCGTGGCTATACGCAGGGTGATTCTATCTTCTAGAAGGGTCTATTCCCCTAGGATAAGATAAACCTGGTTACCTGATGTACTATGGAAGTATAAAAGCGCCTTGTACTGATCGATAGTGCAACCTTTCCTCGACACATTCGATCCTGTGACACTTGTATACCAGTTTGTGTAAAACGCGGACGGTTTGAGATGACACCTGAGAAGTTGTGTTCTGGTCCCTGTTCCCCCCCAACCTTCTTCAGGTGTTACTCGGATTGCTGCTTCGGAGACAACTGGCATGGGCTGCTGTTGACGATGGCGTTCGTAATCAAGAACCACATTGCGAACTTCCTCGGAGTCGGCTTCGTTGAGTGGGATAAATTCCGCAGTTCCGGCTGACGTGGTTGGCACGGGGATGTCTGTGGCAGCTTCGGAGGACTCAGCCACGGATTCATCCTGTACATTTGCTTCGGCGTCGTCGGAAGCGAAGGCACGGGATCCTTCGAATAGTCTGCTCAGATTGGCAGCTGCAGCCTTGTGAGCACGAAAAACAGCTAAGGTGAGTCGTTTGTAGAAAAGACAATCACGTGCTGGTACGATTTGACTCGTGCGAAGATCCATAATTTTCCACGCGTAAAACTGCTTCTCGATGCCAAGATGTATCCCCCACTTAGCCCGTTCTGAAAAAATTCCAAGTGTTGCTGTCGGAGGTCGATATTGAACGATGCACCCGAAAAATCTTAAAGTTTTGTGTTTCCAACTATTTTTGTCCACGGCAGGTGTGGTGAAGAAAATTCCGGAACTGAAGTTGTCGACAGCAAGTTGTGCAGAAGAACTGCATGGTCCAAAGCGTAAGTCCAAAAATGGGGTGGCAATGCTGCCTGAGTCAACAAGACCCGCAACTTTTCTTGCAATGTCCTGTTCATCCTTTCTGCTACCCCCATCTGATGATGCTGATATGGTAGAGACGTTTTGCCCTTGATGCCGAGGGTTTGAAGGTAGTCAGTGAAGCTTGTGTTTGTGTACTCTCCTGCTCCGTCACTCTGAAACTCTTGTTACTTTTCCCCCGATTCTCTTTCAGCCACCGCGAGCCACGCGACAAAGATAGAGTGAGCCATATGCCGAGCTGGGATGTTTACCATCCCGACGTATTGAGTAGCCTCGATAAAGGAGATCATGTATAACTCCCCCTTAGGTCCTGCTTCCGGTAAGTTGAGTATGTCGATGTAAGCCTTCTGCATAATTTTGTAGCGAGTTGAACCCGGAAAGTGACTTGGAAAGGGTTCGTGTGGAAGATTTGCAGTTGTGCACGTAGTGCAGACTGCTGTTCTTGACGACGGCTTCATCTCAGTTCCATCCGGTAAGAGTAAACTATTTTTGTCAAGAACTGAAGCTCGGATAGTATGGTTAAGGATTCCCGGTGAAGGATGTCCTAACCTTTGATGCCAAGTATCTTCTGTTGCTTGATGTCCTGTTGATCGCAGATAAAAATCGGCGTTAGTATAAAAGGAAGAAACGAGGAAAGAAGAAAACGATGGTGATTCGTCGAGTTGGCCGGGAACGAAGCGATTAAGAGGTAACTTCGTGGTTTTTATTTCCACGGCAAGAACTTCTTCCGGTTGAAGAAATAATTCCCCTCCCTCAATTTCTGTGTCTTGTGAATCTGCTGCAGGTTGACCGATGAGAATCCCTGTTTCTGCTTCACCGCTATTCTGCTGCTCTGCTTCCTCTGCTTCACTGCTGCTGCTGGGTCCCCAAGGTGTTGTAGGTTTGTTGTCAAGTTGTTGTAAAGTTTTGTAGTCATTCCTCCATGCTGATGTATCTTCCTCGGCTGTGTTTGTTGGCCAGGAATCAAGAGCCGTGATAACCGCGGCTGCTGTTCGAGATCGTGTTGGAACTGCAATTGCACAGAAGTCGATGTGAACGTTCTGAAAATCAGTTTCTTCAAGATGTTGCCAAGGTCCAAGAGATAACACTCTCTCAGAAGATCCAGTAGTTCCTTGCGACTCGAATTGAAGAACGGAGACCCATACTAAGTGGCGGCTCTCCGGATGTAAGTGTTTGAATTATTATGATAAAGTTCTTGGTCCATTGTCTCACAGTTGCCTTGTGTCCTTATCTTATGTCGCAGGAGTTGAGCCGTTGAAAGAAGATTAAAGCCAAGTCCCTGGATGATAAGGACATTCGTAACGTGTAAGGAAAATCCTGTATCCACGGAATCCAACATGACGCTGCCAATTGACTTTGCCATTATTGTTTGTCCATTTGCGACTGTGACAGGTACTAGACGTCGAAGCAGATGCTGATGAGTAATGAAGAGCGTCTCGGCAGAGCACATATGTTGTCCACAACAACTGTCAAGATACCAAGTGTTCGGTCCTGCAATAACCCGAGCAAGGTTAGCATATGCTTGAGGTAAAACCATGTTCTCAGGTTGCTTGATAGAGCTTTCGTCATCGTCGTCGTCGAAATCCGAGTCTGTTGCATGAACTGTTGTAACGCAGCTGAAAACTTGTTTTCCTGATGTTGCAGGAGTTGTTGTCGATGGATTCGGCTTCACGGGTTGCTTCAATTGCTGCGACTGCTGCTGTCCACCTCTTTTTCTATCAGCTTCAAGCTTGTTGCAAAATTTTATACTGTGTCCATCCTTTTTGCAGTAGTGGCAGAAGTATTTATTGACGCGTTTCGTAGGCGTTGAATAAAAGCTGATGTTGACTGCTCCTTTCTTGTTACGTGCTGTTTGCAGGTCAATATCTTGTTGCTCTGCTTGAAGGATGGAGCAGATTTCTGCTTCCGAAAGATTGGGTTGAAGACGAAGAAGAGATCGACACTGCCGCCATTCTGCTCCAAGACCGGCAAGAAGGACTGTTACAAACATGTCCTTTGGGAAGTATCCGCCACACTTTTCCAATTGGTCACGAAGTGTTCGAGCCCTGTTGACATAATCCGAAACGTTCTCGTTGCCCTGCATCTGTACAGTTGTCAGTTGTGAGAGAATTTTACTCACTGAAATTGTATCCTGTGCCATGGATAATCCCTTCAAATGCTTCAACGCAGATTCTGGTGGAGTCAAACTGGTGTGAAGAGAGCGTATACCAAGCTGCTCTTTCAGCGACAAATTGCGGATAAGGACGGTGTACGCGCTGAGTGAAGCATGAAGAAAACTCTGTTGTTCCATCTGTGTTCCCATAACAGGATACGAATAATCGCCACTGAAGAACGGCCACAATCCAGTGGATTTCGTGAGGAGCTCGAACTCAAAACTCCAGCCGTAGAAGTCAGCGCCATTAAAAGGTACAGTTGTCTTGATCTGTGTATTGCTTAAAATATTCGGTGCTTGAAAGACAGAACCAGTGAGAGAAGTCTGCTGCTGCTACAGAAACTGCTGTTGCGGTTGCTGTTGTTGCTGTTGATGTTGTTGTTGTTGTTGTTGCTGAAACTGTTCTTGCGCTTGCTGCTGTTGTTGAAGAAATTGAAATTGTTGATGTTGAGCGGGGTGTAAACGCAAACGAAGAACTGGAGCTTGGAGCGGCTGCAGCTCTTGCATAGCTGGAGCCATAAATGCTCGTTCCACTAAAGGCCGCTGATATTGATGCTGCTACTTGTTGCTGTTGTGTTGCAGGTGCAGAGGACGAAGTCCCCAGTGGATGCTCAGTAGGCAAACCTTGTTGCTGTTACGGCATCCCAATTGAAGAATAAGCAGGTGGAAAGTTTCCAGCTGCAGAGTTCCCTGCTTGACCAGTGTTGACTGTAGGATTTGTATCACCCATAGGTCCAGTTGTTGAGGAACCAGATGATGGGACTAACGATGGTCCAGTCATTTGGTAAAATTGACGATATTCAAATTGACAAGAGTCTTAATTCCAGACAGCTCTCATACAATGAAAGAATTTGAAAGGTGGTGCAGGAGACTAAGTATAGAATCTGCAGACACAAGTATTTGAAGTAGAAAGTAATACTGGAAGTACCTCCAGTAACAGCCAGTATTAAGAAGTTGTAACACCAGAGTCAGTCTTACTGCCTTGCGATACTTCAAGACTTAACCAAGGATATTTGCTGGAATGGTAGACTAGTAAGTGTTGACCAGAATTTACTGAAGAACAAGTTGACTATTGAAGTTGTACAAGCTAATTTTATATCTGCTAGAAGTACCTATTCGGTGATGTACCTGTTCGAGCTATTTGCGCTATGCGCTCTAATCGCTACTGAAAAAGAGCGTGACTGTTCGTGTGACTGAAACGTCTTGCTGACGTAATCATCCAGACGATCGCTATTTGCTGACGTCATTCTACGGGATGCAAACTACAGTGTACTCGACAACATCTATCGAGACTACTTACAGAAATGCTTACAGCGACGGAAAGTATTGTCCACATGTTTGTGACTTAGAGGAATTTTGCCATTTTAGAGGGTCATGGACATTAAGCCTTAATTTTCTGGTGTGCCTAGTGTATGTAGGTTGGGGTAAGGCTCCACGCCCATGCCTTACATCATACAAGTATAATGATGTTTACAACAAATACTAGAAAATAACAATCTTGGTACATGTGGACAATTATTGCCAGGCGCAAGCAGCAAGTTACATCAACCCCAAACTAGTACCTAATCCACCGCCCTTTTGCCTTAGACACCGCCTCACCCTCCTGGGCATGCTTTCCACCAGGTGGGTGCACACATCTGCCGGGATCTTCTCCCATTTCTCCTGCACCCGCTCCCAAACGTCCAGCATACCAGTGGGAGGCTTATATGGCTTGGCCAGCTGCCTCTTGAGATGAGCCCATAAATGCTCCATTGGGTTGAGGTCGGGTGAGGAAGACGGCCACTCTAGCACCCCTGAATCTTACTCTCAAAGCCACTCCTGTACGATACGCGACTTGTGCTTCGGGTCGTTGTCATGCTGGAAGATAGTTTTTGAGGGTGTAAGCTGGTAAAGCTCAATCGTACTGTTGAGATCGTCCTGCAGTATACTCAGCGAGAGCAGTCCGTCCACCCTACCATATGTTTTGCTCATGAAACCCACTCCCTTTTACGACATGCCGGTCGTAAATTATGAAGCAACCGCCCCCGTGTTTGACGGTCTGCTTGATTTGGTGTCTTTGGAGGGCAGTCCCTTCGTGAACGCAGGCGTATGAGAGTCAGTCGGATGCAAGACGATCAATCTTGGTCTCATCCGCACAGATGACTCGCTTCTAGTCGTCAACCGTCCAGTCTGCGTGGGCACGCGCCATTCCAGCCTATCGCGTATGTTTTTCCGAGAGTGTCGCGGCTTTCTTGGGATGCTTGATTGCGACAAGTCGGCTCCCATTCAAAGCGTTACGCAATGTCTTAGGATGCAACATGATGCCGTGCTGCTTCTCAACGATTTTCGCCACGTGAGCCGGAGATTCTGCCTCCTCGAGGGTAATCGACCGAACTATGCCGCGGCGAACTCTCTCTGTCACTAAGCGAGGGCGACCGGCTGAGGGCATCGTAGGACGCACGTCATCGCGGCTAGACTCTACAATCGCCTTGATGGGCCGAACTCTTCCCTATGGCTAGCTGTTAGCGATTCAACGATTGCTCTACCCCCTCCGCAACAAGGGAATGATCTATGCGTAGAGCGCCTCATCTAACGGTTTCATGACGGCCTAATCATCGCAGCGGTCCTAGCCTATCTCCTGACTACTCGATAGTCGCGAGGGCAAGTAAGAAGAAATAGCGAGGTTAGGAAATAGATCTACTACGCTGCTTGGCCTAAACTGTCCGGATGCAACCACGCGGACGAAATCTCGTCCTCCGGTAAAAATCGACCCCTATAAAACTGAAACCAGCATCCGTCACATACAATACAGTACTACTTTACATCCAACCCCGAATTTGATTCGTAACTAAACAAAGAAGGCACAACAGTACGAGAAATGTTTTAAGGCAATATCGGCAATATCCAGTCGTGTAATACGATTTATACAACACTGGCAATTAGCCGGGGGGGGGGGGGGAATACGCGTTTGGCCTGTGTACGGCGATGTGGAAACCTAGAACAAATACTAGTTGGTTGTACTCACTAGAAGCATACCTCAGTCTAGCCTATAACTTCTACATAGATAATATGTATAATTTGACACACCCCTAGGCTAGACAAGGGGTGAAACTAAACAAGAAGCAACAGCTCAGGGCGGCACTACTAGTCCAACCACTGAGGCAGGGGTCTAGAGACCAGTCAGCAAGATACAACCAAAACTGAAGCAAGCCAGGGTGGCACTACTAGTCCAGCCACTGGAGTAAGGCCACAAGGCCAGTCTGACAAGCATATATAATAGAGAGTACACAATCAGGATCCTAACAGGGAGCAGCTACAGGAACAAGACCAAGCTGTACACAGTGCCGCTGATGATCTTTAGGCGCAAGCGCCTTAGTAAAGATATCAGCTGTGTTGGCACCTGAGGCCAAGTGAACTACGCGGGCCTGGCGACGCTGCTGTAGCTCGCGCAGGAGGAAGTACCGCAGCTGGATATGCTTCGCTCCTGCCCTCAAGTCGAGGGCTCCTGACACAGGAGTATCATGGCCCTGTTGTCAGCGTACAGGACCGGGGCAGAGCTAGGCCGCTCACCTAAGTCTGTGAGCAAGAAGGTCAGCCAGCGGAGCTCCTGTGCCGCCATGGCACCAGCGTAGATCTCAGCCTCACAGCTGGACTGAGCCACAGACGACGAGCGAGTGGATCTCCAAGAGATAGCACCCGAACCAAGGCTGAAACAGTAGCCCTGCGACGACCTGAGCGTCTCAGCGTCGTCTGCCCAAGAAGCGTCTGTGTGCCCAGTAAGGACCACTGGCCTGCGTCCTCCTAGCACTAACCCCATGCCTGATGTACTAGCAAGATAACGCAAAACCCTCTTAGCGGCGACCAGTGCTGAGGTCGGTGTCTGCCTGTAGCCACAAAGCGAGCCAGGATGCTGAGAGGGTATGCGAGATCTGGGCGAGTGCAAGTCATCAGGTACATGAGGCAACCCACCAGCTCTGCGTAGGGGCCACTGGGCTCTACTGGCTCCTCAGGAACGGGAGCAGAGAGCCCATGGTCTACGGGTAGAGGTGTGGGCTGTGCGGAGGAGAACTGAAGACCGAACCTCTGAAGGACCTGACGCACCAAGTGTGACTGGGTCAGAGTGATGGTGCGTGCTGCTCTGTCCCTAGAGATCTGCAGGCCAAGATAGCACGCAGCTCTCCAAGGTCAGTGCAGGTGTGTCTCTTCAGCAGCTCAGCCTTCACAGAGGACCAGTGCGTCCCTGTCAGGAGTAGCGAAGACCAGGTCGTCTACGTAGACAAGGATGTAGAACGGAGTCTGGCCGGAACGCACAAACAGTGAAGGGTCAGCAGAGGACGGAAAGAACTGCAGGTCTGCTAACGTGGCACGTAGCGTGTCGTGCCACTCGCGAGGAGCCTGACGCAGGCCGTAGACCGGGCGCCTGAGAAGCCACTGGGTCCCAGGAGGGAAGGTACCAGTGAAGCCCTGTGGTCGGCGCAGGTAGACCTGCTCGTGTAGGCTGCCCTGAAGAAAGGCAGTAGAGAAGTCGAGGGAGTGAAGCTCGTAGTCACGCTGTGCTGCTACGTGTAGCAGCGCCCGAAGAGTGGTCATCTTCGGGGTCGGGGCGAAGGTCTGGAAGAAGTCAACCCCCTCGCGCTGACTGAAACCTCTGGCCACGTAGCGCGCCTTGAAGACAGGCGGCTCTCCAGGGGGGCGCTTCACCTTGAAGAGCCACCGACCATCGACTACGTTCACCCCAGGTGGGGGAACTGCGTCGACGTAAGTGCCGGTGGATCTCCAAGATGCCATCTCCTGCTCCATGGCAGCTATCCACTTGAGAGGCCCAAGGTCCCGAGGTGGCCTCAGCGTAGGTGCGAGGGGTCGGGATGTCGAAGGCGTCTGGGTCACCCTCAGGGACTAATAGCATGGAGCAGAGATGGGGAGCAGCCTCGGAAAGGAAAGCCAGCTCGTACTGCCTGTCCTCTATGACGTCACTGCCAAGGGCAGGAGCACCCCCGACGGACAGAGGACGGGCAGGGTCAGAGACCAGAGCGGTAGCGTAGTCAAGGCGGCGGGTAGAAGCGAAGTCAGCGACAGCAGCGACAAGCGCGTCAAGGCGCGAGACAGGAACAGCAGGGTCGGTAACAAGAGAGGCAAGGACCCGAGGGACAAGGGGACGAGCAGCACGGAGGTAGTCAGAGAACGGAGGAGGTGCAACAGCAAGGGACGAGGGAGGAGGGGACGGGAGGAGGGAGGACGAGACGAGTGGGAACGGAGCAACATAGGGTGGGTGGGCAGGATAGGAGAGAAGGGACGAGCACGGGAGGGACGGCGAGCCCAAACGTGAGATGGAGGGGTAGGGTCAGGGGACAGCGGAGGAGACACAGGAGGGGAACGAGGAGGAAGACGGGCCGGAGACGAGTCTGGCGGCGGGAACACAGGACCGTAGACAGGAAGGTCAGGAGGCGGTGGGGGAGACACCGGCGCGCGGTCCGGGGAGGGAAGGCCGAGCAGGCGGAGAGCGGAAACCGGCGGCGACGGCTGCTGCGGCGGCGACGACGGCTGGGCCGGAACTCTCGGACCAGCAGAGGCAGAACGACCGTCGGCAGAACACTCAACAGCAGCACCCCCAGAACCAACACCCCAAGAGCGAGAACCCCCTCCAACACCAGCGGCACCCCAGAAGCCGCAGGACGAACACCCTCCTCCACACCAGCACCCCAGGGCCCGAGAGCAGCGGCGGCAGTGGCGGCAACGGGCTGCGGTGGCGGCGACAGCGGCGACGGCTGCGGGCAGCGACAGCGGCGGCGGCGGCGACGACAGCGGCGACGGCTGCGGCGGCGACGGCGACGGCGGCGGCAGCGGGTCGGCGACTGCGACAGTGGGGGCGGAGGCACCGGGGAAGGGGGACGCGGCAAGGACGGACCGGGGGTACCACCAGAGTCAGCAGACTCCTCAACGGGGACAACCGACGGGAGGGGAGTGACGTGGGAGACACCAGACGGGGCAGGACGAGGCGGGAAAGGGGCAGGGGCTGCCGGGGGGAGAGGGAGCAAGGAAAAGGGGGGGGGCAACTGGGAGACCTCGGTGAGGGAAGCGGCGGTAGAAGGAGACGGACTCGTCAAAGGTGACGTCACGAGAGTGGAGGAAGCGGTGAGACGGCGGGTGGTAGAAAAGCCAGTCAGACGAGTCCAGGGGGAAACCGAGGAAGACACAGGGGACAGTGCGGGCAGTGAGCTTGTCCGTGCCAGAGGCACGAACGTGAGCAAGGCAGCCCCAGACGTGGAACGCAGACGCGTCACCGGGGGACCCGGTCCAAAGGAGGGTCGGCGAAACCTGCGGCCGCTGGGAGCGTGGCCACAGGTTAAGCTGGTGAGCCGCGTAGCGAACGGCGAACGGCCACAGAAAATGGGGGGCATCGGCATGGATCATGGAGGTACGGGCGACCTCCATGACCAAGCCGATGCGGCGCTCAGCAACCCCATTCTGCTGTGGCGAGTCCGGCAACGTGTACGACTGGGTGATGCCCTCCGCACGACAGAACTGTCCAAGCCGACCAGAGGCGAACTCGCCGCCACGGTCGGAGTGGAGACACAACACGGGGAGACCGCGGTGGAGATGCGCAGCCACAACCCACGGGAGAAGAACGTCGGGCACGTCGGCCTTCCGCTCCAGGGGAAACACCGTGGTGTAGCGCGTGTAGTCGTCGACAAGCACAAGGAAGTAGCGCTCACCGCGCGGTCCGGGGACGGGGGCAGGGCCCCAAACGTCCAAGTGCAGGGTCTGAAGGGGGGCAGTAGCAGGACGCAGCGAGGAGGAGTGAGGAGCACGGCGGAGCCGACCCTCGACGCAAGGCGTGCACGGTGGCGCAGTCGAGGGAGGAAGGGCAGGGAGCCGACGCGGGGAGACCTAAGACAAGACCGTGCTGGGACATGTGACGCAGACGCGGGAGAGCAGGGTGACCTAAGCGGTGGTGCCAGAGAAGGGAGGGGTGAGTGAGGGACCGACACGAGCAAGCTGCAGCGACCTGGGAGGACGCACCAACCGGGGGGGAAGCGGTGTGTAGGGTAAACAGACCGGACACCGGGTCCCGGGGGAACGTCGCAAGGGGGGAACCTGAGACAGCCTCAGAACAGACAGCGAACCGCTCGTGCCCGGGGAACGTGGTGGTGACGCCGAGGTCCTGGAGACAGCCGACACCAACCAGGTTCCTGGAGAACGAGGGAACGTGGAGGCCAGTAAGGGAGCCCGAGGGAACTGCCGGACAAGGAAGGGACGTAGAACTGCGCGCGACGACCGGACCCGCAGAGGGGTCAGCGAGAGAGACAACAGCAAGTGCAGCAAGCGGCGTGAGCGTGGAACGGTCGCGGAAGAAGCAGGCAGAAGCACCAGAGTCGAGAGTGAAGGACAGCGACGCAGTGGCGGAGGCCGGGGACGGAGCCAGTGCAGCGACTAGACTAGGCAACCTAGGCAGTCCTACGCCTGTCGCAGCAGGGGAAGCTAAGCTACACAAGGGTGAAACACCTAAACTAGAGTACACAGGATAGTAAGATCCAGCAACACTAGAAGCGTCAGCATACAAAGCATGCAAAGCAGCACCTATCTGATCTATGTCTAACTCAAAGATCGGCACCCCCTGGCGGAGTAGGCTGTGCCAGTCAGGGAGGTCCGGGGCCGGGCCAAAGCGACGACGAAAAAGATCGTCGAGGCGGCGGAAACAGCGGGCGGTCGGGTGCGGGCGGCGGCACAGAGTGCCGCGGAGAGGCCCAGTCTGAAGCTGGTACTGGCAGGTCACAGCACTGGAGCCGCTGGTAGACGCCAAGCTGCGCGGGCCGCCACCACGGCCACCGCCTCCGGAGGTGCCGGGCCAACCAGGCGGGAGACGAGCCCACGGCTGCGGCGGGTGCTGCTGGGACGGCGGCTGCGGCTGGGGCTGGTCCTGCTGCTGCTGGGGCTGCTGCTCCTGCCCACCGGTGGTAGTCCCCTCAGGCGGACTACCGTCACCACCACCACGACCACTACCACCTGCGTCACCACCCCTACCTCCCTGGCGGCCACGGCCACCGCGACGCGAGCGCTGCTGCGGGTGGACAGCAGCAGCCGTCTCGGTAAGAGGGGTCGCCGTGGCGACCGCAGCCGAAATGTCAGTGAACGTGCACTGGGATGGGGCACAGCCGTGAAAGATAGAGACTGCCGGCGCACCGCTCGACTGAGCGATAGTGCGCTGGCGAGTCTCGATCTCAGTGAGGGTGTCGACAAAGGCGGTCAGGGTGAGGTCACCCGGGTGCTGGCTAAGAAAGTGGTCGCGAGCACTAGCGAGGCGGTCTGGCAGGCGCATAGCGATAAAATAGAGCGTCATGCAGAAAGGAGGGGGGAGCGCAGTGAGCTGGGCAGCAGTGCTGGCAGTGCGATAGCGAGTCTCTAGGGCACGCAAATGAGTGGCAAAGTCTGCGACAGTAGGGAAGGCAGCCAGGTCTGGGAACAGCATCGGAAAGAGCAAGCGGCCAGCAGAAGCGGAGGCAGGGGTGGAATAGCGAGCAATAACGGCGTCTAAATAAGCTTTGGCCGTTTCAACAGTAGCAAAACGCGAGCGCTCAGACACAGGGAGGGCGTGACTAATAGCAACCTGAGCTACTGCATCGCGTGAGTCCCAGACCGCACAGGCCAGCGCAGCAGTAGAGAAAGCCTCACGGTCATCAGAGGAGGGGTCAGCAGGGAGGGGAGTAGGTGCAGGGGGACGGGGGAGCAAGCCATCAGAATGGACAACCAGAGAGTGGCCATCCTGGCGCTGACCTGTAAGCTGGCGGCGGAGATCGGAGAGCCAGGCGGCGAAGTCAACCGCTTGGCCCTCAGCGTCCAGGCGGAGCACAAAGTCAGCCATCGTGCAGGGTCAGCGGCACAGCTCCTCAGCGACACAGCGGCACAGCAGCACAGCTCCTCAGCGGCACAGGAGCACAGCGGCGCGGGGACACGGCGGCAGCACTCTCCAGTAGGGCAGCAGCTAGGCGTCCCAGCGCAGGCGAGCAGAAGACACAGGGCCCGAGAGGACACGGCAGGCCGAGCAGGGGAGGCGGGCAGGTGCTCTGGGGCCGGGCTGGTGCTGGGAGGGGCCAGGCTGGTGCTGCTGGGGCCGGTCGGGCACGAGGAGGGGCCGGGCAGCGCTGAGGAGAGGCCGGGTGGCGCTAGGAAGGGGCCGGGCGGCACTAGGAGGAGGCCGGGCGGCACTAGGAGGAGGCCGAGCGGCACTAGGAGGCCAGGCAGGCGAGCGCTAACAGCAGGCGCGACAGGGGCCAGCGGGCGCGACGAGGCCTAAGGGGCGCGACGGGGCCCAGCGGGCACGACGGGGCCAAGGGGGGGCGCGACGGGGCCGAGGAGGCGCGACGGGGACCAGCGGGCACGACGGGGCCCAGGGGGGCCGCGACGGGGCCTAACGGGCGCGACGGGGCCCAGGGGGGGCGCGACGGGGCCTAGCAGGCGCGACGGGGCCTAGGAAGCGCGAAGGGGCCCAGCGGGCGCGACGGGACCTAGGAGGCGCGACAGGGCCCAGCGGGCGCGACGGTGCCCAGAGGGGGCGCGACGGGGCGTAGGAGGCGCGACGGGGCCCAGCGGGCACGACAGGGCCTAGGAGGGGCGCGACGGGGCCGAACGGGCGCGACGGGGCCCAGAGGGGGGGGGACGCGACGGGGCTTAGGAGGCGCGACGATGCCTAGGAGGCACGACGGGGCTCAGCGGGCTCGACGGGGCCCATGGGGGGCGCGACGGGGCCTAGGAGGCGCAACGGGGCCCAGCGGGGGCGCGTTAGGGCCTAGGGGTCGCGACGGGGCCCAGCGGGCGCGACGGGGCCCAGGGGGAGCGCGACGGGGCCTAGGAGGCGCGACGGGGCCCGGCGGGCACGACGGGGCCCAGGGGGGGCGCGACGGGGCCTAACGAGCGCGACGGGGCCCAGGGGGGGCGCGACGGGGCCTAGGGGGCGCGACGGGGCCTAGGAGGCGCGACGGGCGAAAGCGGTAGGCGGGGGGATCCTAACCTAAGCGTGATACCATGTTAACGTAGAAACGAATGATTACTAGAGGTGGAAACCTAGAACAAATACTAGTTGGTTGTACTCACTAGAAGCATACCTCAGTCTAGCCTATAACTTCTACATAGATAATATGTATAAGTTGACAGTTTTATCCGGGGGAATACGGTATTCCGAAAAATGGTCTCGGGAACGTGCTCTCAAGGTCGCGCGTGAGTCTGGGATGAGGTTGCCTGGGAAGAGGCTCATAGGAACACGCTCTTAGAGTACCTTGTATGGCTTCAATTGTTAACTTGTTCTTGAGTAAATTCTGGTCAACACTTTCCTTCAAGTTCTAATCCTAAGACTTCCTCTGTCTCACTAGTCTACCATTCCAGCAAAGATCCTTGCTCAAGTCTTCATCACAAGACTATAAGACCGACTCTGGTGCATCTTGTTATTACTGGCTGTTACTGGAGGTACTCCCAGTATTACTTTCTACTACAAGTACTTGTATCTCCATATACTTTGTCTCCTGCACTTCTAAATTTCTTACACAGCTGACATGAATTTCCGGAATCCATTGTCGTAGTGATGGTTCTTTAGGCCAACAAACTTTGATTTCAACTCGGGTTGCAACGGACACCAAGCCAGATTACGCAGATGCCACAGGCTTGTAGCTGACCTCAGCCAGAGTGGCAGTGAGGGCAGCATCAGCTGCCAGCACACTCTTCTCAGCCTGGCTGCGGGCCTTGCTTGCCACCTTCTTCTCCTTGTAATACTCTGCAGCGTCCGCCTTGCGCTTCGCCTCCAGCTCCTGCCAACCAGGACCACACACAACACAAAGCGAACAGACACAGGGAGCAGGGTAACACAACGCAACGCATGAGCTTGAGCAGCACAGGAGGGGGTCAGCTGGCAACGTCTGGTACTCCCGACACTTGATAAAAGAGCTGAGTAGTAGTCGGTAGTATACAGCAGCAGGACAGCGCACCTTGACAACGTCCCAGTAGTGCCAGCCAACTTCATGCGAGAGGTGGCCCAGCAGACAGTACTTGTGGCCGGGCTTCAACCGCAGCACCCTGCACACACCAACGCACCGGAAAGGAAGCGCACAGCGATGTGGGGATGGTGTTCCCTTGGACGAAGCAAGAGAGCGATGACCAAGGGCGCATACGGGTGAGAATTTATGGGCAAGGAGAAGAATTGGGGGAGACAGAAATCAGGATTGCAGGTGGAATGAGGGCGTGAATGAGCAGAGGAAATGGAGAGAGTGGAGTGAGCGGGGGGGGGGCGGAGGGAGCGGGGGGTGCGGGGGGAGCGGGGGGAGTGGGGGGAGCGGGTATGTGGCAGAGAGCTGACTTGAGCGCATCGGGGATGACGAGTCGCTTCATCTTGTCATAGGGCGCAGGAATGCCCTCAAACGCCTTGAGGCGGTCCAGCGCTGCTGCTCCACGCGGAATCTTGTGGGGGATCATGCTGCAGCCACGCAACGAGAGGCACCGAGAGGAGGTTAACACACAACAGGGCTTGGGATTGGACGGGGAGATTGTAAAAATGAGAGGGTGAGGATAATTGAGAAACAAGGGCGGTCAGGGGTGAGGGAACTGATCACATGTGGGGGTTGTGGGGCATGATTTGTGGATTTTCAATCACTGGCCATGCAAACCGGCACTCGTGCATGGGTGCATCTAGAGCCATGCCCTCCAAGCCATCCGTTAACAGGGTGCATATAACCCGCCATGTTCACATTCTTCCCCCACCCTCCACCCTCTTCCCTCTTCCATCCTCCCTCCCGCTTGTCCTCCTCCTCCCTCCTAAGCGCCAACCCTTCCACGCCCATCCCGTCTCCTTCCGCGGTTCTTCGTTCTCCATTACCCGCACCACGTCCCCCGCCCCCCCTCTCCCTCCCCCACCTGCCCCTTACCCGCGGATAGTGCGCCAGAGGATCTTGGAGGGCGCGCGGAAGTGGAAGGGCCCCTTGGAGGGCTTGGTGTTCATGCGCTTGCGGAGGAAGCGGAGGTACTTCATCTTCTGGCGGACCAGCCCGCCCGACAGGCAGATGTCCTCGCACCGCACCACCACCTGCGGCCACGGGCGCGCCGACGAGTGGAGGATGGAAGGGGTGCGGGGAAAATGGGCGGGAACGGGGAAGAGGGGGAAGGCATGAGCGCAGGGTT
This sequence comes from Closterium sp. NIES-67, assembly GCA_027943415.1. Classification (NCBI taxonomy): domain Eukaryota; kingdom Viridiplantae; phylum Streptophyta; class Zygnematophyceae; order Desmidiales; family Closteriaceae; genus Closterium; species Closterium sp. NIES-67. The sequence continues at coordinate 150,707 of BQMB01002275.1, read as the reverse complement.
GGGACAGGGAAGCGACAGTAGTGGACTAAGTGGGTAAGTGCGGGGATATTTGAAAGGGGGTCGGAGAAAAGAAAGGTGCGAGGGCGACTTAGTCACTTAGGTTAAGTAACAGATGGTGATGAGGTGGGTGAAATATCGACACAAAAGAGGGGATCGAAAAATCGTGGGGGATTCCTGGAATGGAAGGGAAAGTGAAATTTCGTCACCAAAGCGGGGCGAAATCTATGGGGGAGGGTCAGAGTGGGGCGACGTCAGGGATAAGAAAACGAGGACGTGGAGCTGGCAGGGCCCGAAACAACGAACCGAAGCATCCGATACAAGAGACACCCGGCAGCACCATTCCCCGCAGGGAATGACAGCGTCAGAGAAATGGCACCGCGGCCCGGCGCCCATGGATCGGAAACATCAAGAGCGCACCATGAACACCAATCGAGTCGATAAAGTGGCTAATTAAAGGACGGTAACTAGTACCGATGCTTGAGACGTCTTGAACATAGCTTCTCCGGGATAGCCGAAGCAGTCAAGAAGAGGCCGATCATTACGCTAGTCGTCGGACTCCCGGGCCGTTAACTGATTAACCATCGGACTCTTTCGCAACGTGTCCAAGCGGTTAGCCGGAAGAGGCTAATGTATGAACGCGAAAGTAGGGTTTAAGGTGAGCATCAGAACTGGAAACGGGCTAGCATTACACTCTGTCGTGAAGCACTGGGGATAATCAACCGAGAAACCATGATTCTGCGGATCGTCATGGCTGCCAGAAATTTTAGGTGACATTTCGCTGTCCGAAGTCTCGACAGCAGAAACTTTAGGTCACCCCATGCCTATTAGCGCGATAACGAATCGGCCAGCCGCCTGGAGGTCATACCGTAACAGGTCTTTGATGCTTCTAAAAATCTCGCCTGTCGATTGGAAACCCTAAAAATGAGCCTTCGCCAAACCCTGATTCTAGCGACGCTTCGCCGCTTACCACATGTTGTCCGTTCAGAAGCTCCTTGGCGACGATCGACGCGAGGCGGCCCAGCATGTGGTGGCGCGCGTCCACCACGACCACCTGTTTGATAACTCCGCTGCCGGAAACCATGGCGGCTAACTCGGTGAGGGGAAGGGGAGGGGAAGAAAAGACGTAGTGAAAAGAGGGAGAAGGGGATAGAGGAGGCTGGGGTTAGAGGCAGAGAGGGAGGGAACCAGGGAGGGAGGGATGTGGGGGAGACGCGGTGGGGATGGGGGGGGACATGGTGGGGAGGGGACGCGGAATGGGGATGCGGGATGCGGGGTTGGGGAGGGGTTGAGGGGGGTTGGCGGAAATAGCTTGTGCGGGAGGGCAGATGTGGACGGATGGGGGTCCCCGGGATGCGTGGGGTTCCCCGTGCAATTTGCCTGTATGACAAGTGCTTTAGAGATGGGTGACTGTAGCGAAAGCGAAATAGAGGGGTAAGATATATGTCATCAGCACTAACATAATAGTTGTAGCATTTTTCTTGGAAATGAGTCACTCTCTGCATGAGTACTTACATGGCCAACTGCCTAGTCACCCTGATTCAGGTCAGAACGAATGTGGCCTACAATGTGCTGGCATTGCATCGATCCAGCCAACAACTCCCATGCTGACACAACTTCCATCCGCCATTTCGTATTGGTTCACGCATCTTCGAAACTAGGTGGCAAAACGTCATTCCTTGCCCCTTTGGTTCTCGAACATTGATCTCCTCGCACTTTTTATTGGTCAGCCATTGTGGGAAAATATCGTAAGCTTTGAACGAAAGCTTAGCTTATTGGCGGAAGCAAAAATAAATCTAGACGGAGTCGCGAATCACGAATCGCGGTGGGGTGTGTATCCACCTTTTCGGCACTTTTGCAGGCCCTGCACCTCGACCCAGCTGCAACCAATTCCAGGTCCACCTCACTCCAACCCACCCCAACGCACCCCATTCCACCAAACCACTCTACCTTCACCTCTCTTCACTTCGGCAGCTCTAGTCAAAATGTTTCTGCTTCTCCACCAGCAGCAACCAACCTACAGGCATTTCAGTTTCTGAATGCACCCGCAGCCACGGTCTAGAAACTGTTCAGCGCATTTTTACTGTGACGCAAGGCAGGCGAAGCAAGCATTGTGAGTCAGATTCTGTGCATTGTTCCATGCCCTGCCCCCTAGAGAATACGGCGCTTACAGTGAGGCAGAACAGAGGTATAGAGAGTGAAGATCTCAGACACGGATTAGGGCTTGTTGCTAGCTTACCTCCTGCCGGCTACCACGTTCTGTTCACACAGCCACTACGTTCGGTCCCTTACACCAGCGTGCCGTAGAGACAGGCTCTTAATAATCCCCTAGAAGCTAAACACATCCAACCCGCCGAATGGCCGCGGTTGCGCACGTGACGGGAGGGCGCGCGCTCGCGACTGTCCAATTCGCGAGCGCATGTGGCAGCTTGGCCGATAGGAGCACATTGCGACTCCTGTCGGCGGGCCATCGGGGAAGAAGCAGCTCGTGCAGCCGCCGTCGCGTGCCGGCGTCACAACGTGTCACCAGCAAGATGGTCATCCCAGGTGCGCATCCGACGCATCCAACGCATCCGACCCATCCTACGTATCCCACGCATCCGACGCAACCGACGCATTTGACGCATGCTGTTGCTGCTGGCCTAAAAAGTCCCACTCAAATTCGTTGCCATGTCAATTTTAAGTCTGTTAGTAATCCCACCGGCGGGAGCTTCACGCCTCCCGCATCGCTCCTCCTCTCATTCGCGAACCACGACTGCAACCCCTCTCTTTCATACATCCCCCCCTTCAGCTGCTCCGTCGCCGCTCACCTCACTTCACTTCACCTCACTTCACCTCACTTCACCTCACTTCACCTCACTTCACTTCACCTCACTTCACCCCACTTCACCTCACCTCGCCCGTTTGTCTGTCCCTCTGTGTCCGGCGCGCTCGTCTCGTGTGCCGGTGTGGGCGGCAGGGTTCGGCGAGTCTCCCGAGGCCAAGTCCGCGGCGTCGCTGCACAACTTCTTCACCTACATCGCCGTGCGCATCGTGCTCTCGCAGCTGCAGGTGCGGGGAAAGACATCTCGAGAACTCTCGCGAAGCACGGGTGTGTGGGAGAGGGGAGGGGGGGGGGGAGTGTGTTGGGGGAGGGTAGCGAAGCAGATGGCATGTGATTCGGCGGGTTTAGAAACTCTCGGGACCTGATACTCCCAGTATTTCTGTGAGCTGTGTTAGACGAACCAGGTCCTTTGGATCGCCACCCTGAACACGTCCCGTGATATAAAAATCACCAAAAATCACCAAGAGAGGTGAAGATTTGAGAACATAACTCGGCTTTGTACGCAACCCACGTAACTCGGCCCAAATTTATATCTGGGCCGAGCAACTGTTTTTGCCGCAACTTCCGCAAAGCCCAACCCGGCTAATGCATCCCCGTTTTGCAACCACCCCAATTCTAGCCGAGAGGGGTGTGGAGTGGGGACTACCAAATTCCCCACCAAACTCCAACAAGCTGCATGTCCGAATCCTACGCCGAATATTCTGCATGTGCCGTGATGCGCGGCACTTTGAAGCTCCTGCCTCAATATCGCCCGAACGCTCATTCCTCGTACCTTCTCAGTCGCTCACCCGTTCGCTTCTCCTTTCTCTCCTCGCCCGTCCTCCCGCTCTCGCTCCCTCCCGCCATCCCCCCATCTCCCAGGCGTACAACCGCGAGGGGTATGCGGAGCTTAAGGAGTTCACGGACCGCGTGCCTCTTAAGGACGGCGACCAGTTCTGCGCCGCGCTCATGCGCGAGAGCCCGCGGCACAAGCAGCTCGGTAAAGATGGATAGGGGCCCGCTCAGAGGCACGAGCACAAGCAGCAGCACGGCAGATCCGTGTGTTAGTAACTTAATTTTGCGACGCCTCGAAAGTAGATTATTATCGTATGCATAGGGGCCCGCGTAGAGGCACGAGCACCAGCAGCACGGCAGAAGCGGCACGGCAGGAGGCAGAGGAAGCGGGACGAGTGGGGGGAGCCATGGGAAGGACGGTAGACGAAAGTAAAGGCGAGAGGTAGGAGCAGCACGGCAGAAGCAGCACGGCGAGAGGCGATAGGGGGATGGATGGCCATGGAGAGAGGTCCGCGTGCTACCTACTGTGGGACGATCATCGGGGACAAGTCGTAACACCCTGCCAGCACAGAACAAGAATAAACTTCCCAGAGGAGTCCATTTTCTGATGCTCGCTCCGAGCGAGCTTGCCTGCCTCACAGCCCCTCTACTTTACCCTCTCGTGATTCCTCACTGACCGAACAACGAATGGCGTGAGTCGCTGCGTCCATGGTCCTCACACTCATCATGTTGGCCCCTCGTCTCTTTCCCTCGCCCCTTGTTTCCCTCCCTGTCTCCTGTCCCCCTCCCTCCCTCACTCGGGACCCGCCGCTGCATGCTTCCCATGGGTTTATGGATGAATCTCCTCGCTTTGGTCCTCCATTGCATGCGGCTCGGCCGCCGCCAGCCATGAGGATTCTCGAGGTATGCTGCCGACGGGTGAAGTTGGATGTTGGATAGATTGTTGCGCTTCTGTGCATCAGTTACTGGCAGATAAATGGCCGTTGAGATGGCAGATAAGAGCAACGCGCGTGATGCTGAAGAGGGAAGTGCCGTGCGCCTGCCATCTGTTTCTTCCTTGCGTGCTGCGGCTCCTCCTCCCCCTGGTTCTGCGCGGCAGGTTCGCCAAGCCTATGCACTGGAGGATTTCGAATGGGACAACCTCCGAGCCGTGTCATTCCAGGTATGCGCGCTGGCAAGACGTGATGTTATAACTCGATGTTATAATGGAACAAATGCTCGATGCCTTGGTGCAATGCTTGCTTCATGTTCTTCTGGAAAGACGTGATGTGGGGCTAGTCGGCGTGCAAGCAGTGCCATCCTGACCTGAACCCAATGTGGGTTTCTTCAGATCGAAATTGCTTGACTTATCTACGTGCTATGCTATTACTTTCCCGTGATCTGCTTCATTGCCACACCCTATCTCCAATTGCCGATTCTTCCCCCCGCCTGGTGCGCCCTGCCATGTGTGCCTGCCGCTGCACTGCATGCGTGCACTGCCAGCGAATGGAGGAGGGCAACACGCGACTGATGCGGGACTTCCTCATGGAGACCAGCCGCTTTGACTGATCGCACGCACGCTGCATGCCAGGTTCAGCGTGTTGCTGCTGAGGGATCAGCTGCACGCACTGCTGGTGCAGGCGCTCGCACTATTCAGAGAGTATGTCGTCAACTTCTGAGGAGATGGATCTTAGGTTATATCCTGTATAGGCATCAACCTCCAGATGTGTGAGGTAGAAGATATGCTATCAATCTATATTTCGCGAGAGCAGCAACTAGTTTACGCAAACAAGTTTATTAAGTGTAGGTACTGTTATGTTGTACAGATTTCAGCTAATTTGGTTAGTATACCCAAAGAGCAGCTGACACTGAACATGATAAGCATGAACCACCTGTACAGCTCGTAAACAACTGCAACATTGATAACGGTGTGTCATATTTACAGAAACAACTACGCACCACCATTCCACAACCACAACTGCTGACCCGCATGCTACCTGCTGAAACTAAATAACATCCATGCAACTTGGCAACACCGAGCACCAGTAGCGCCAGTAACTCCAGCAGCAGCAGCAGCATCCAGCCTCAACACTAGCATCACACCTCAGCCTTGGTTGCAGCAGCAGCAGCCGCCGCTGCCGCTTCAGCCTCCCGCTGCTCCAGCTTCCAAGCATGCACGACATCAGCCGCCTCTCTGTCCCCCAGCAGCATATCCACCTCCACCTCATGTGCCGGCAGGTAGCACGCCTCAGACCCCACCGCCTGTGCCAGCTGCAGCAGCTTGAACAGAGCCAGCGAGCTCAGGTTAATCCCCGGGGTCGTGAGGCAGTCAGAGACCCGGTCTGAGAGCATGGTGAGCACATAGTCGACCTTGTCCAGGCCCTTGACCAGCTTGCCGGTGCCGTCGGAGAGCGTTCGTGTGGGCCCTTTCATCTGCTGCACGTCCTGCAGCAACTCTCCCTTGTCCTGGTAGACCGCAAGGGTCTGGGCTGCCTTATTGGCGAACACCTTGGCGCCCCCAGCACTCGCACCGCCTGATGGATCCGACGCAAGAAACAAGATACGGGTGATGGGAAGATGGCACGAGGGAGGGGGAAAGTGGGAGGAAAACATAATTGAAGTGTATGGCAGGAACAAGGCAAGCACGACATGAGGCGAACTGCGAGGAAAGGAAATTTCGATAAAAGGTGAAGATGGCACGAGGAGAGATATATAACGAGGAGAGATATATAACGAGGAGAGGTATATAATGAGGAGAGATATATAACGAGGAGATATATAACGAGGAGAGATATATAACGAGGGGAGGTATATAACGAGGAGATATATAACGAGGAGATAAATAACGAGGAGAGATATATAACGAGGAGAGATATATAACGAGGAGAGAGATATAACGAGGAGAGATATATAACGAGGAGAGATATATAACGAGGAGAGATATATCACGAGGAGAGATATATCACGAGGAGAGATATATAACGAGGAAACACACCTCCTGCCAGTGCTGCAACGCCGGCACCGACACGGGCGCCAGAGATGGCTGCACCGGCGATGAGTGCAGGTGCCTCGCACAGTAGCAGCGGGGCTCCAAGCAGTATGAGAGCCGTCCCGCCAACCCCAAGCCAGAAGCTGCGCTTGGAGTCCCGCTGCTCCTTCTGCTTGCAGCAAGTGGCGGATTTAAACAAGGAGAAGGCGGCAAGGCAAGGGAAAAGGTGGGAGGGATGTTGCATAATTAACAAAGATTTATTAGGCTTCAGAGAGTGGGAGGGGAGACCAAAGAGAGAGGAAGGGTCAAGTAAGCAGTGTTAGCACGTGCAACTCGCCTTATGCAGCTCAACCATGGTAGTGAGCGTGTCCATCTCAGTGCCGTGCAGCTGATGCGATGCTGCATCCACTGACCCTCCAGAGCCCGTAAGCTGACTGGACAGCTGCTTGCTCGTTCTGGAGACAGCTTTAACGCGCTCCTCAAGCACCTTCAAGCACGCCTTTATATCCGACTGGGAGGGATCAGACTCGGCTGCGTCGACAGAAAAGCACGACCAGAGCACAGAAAGTACAGGTAAGCACCTTGGCTCAGCAATTCAAGCAGCAAGAAAACAGCAAATAGGTAACGCTCTCGGTGTTCGGCTGTCTAGACAGCTCCAATGGTTGGAGTCCAGCACTTCCCTCTGAAAAACAGTAAATAGTTCCGCGGTTGTTTCCCAGCCCTTACAATAAGGCTCACCGAGACAGAGGTCCGAGAGCGCTGCGAGGTGGAAAATGAGTGAGTTAAGCTCTGGGACGAAGACATGGTTGAAGATCGCTGCAGCCTCTGCTGTCTCCGCTACCGCCTGCGTGACAGCAGGACAAGCGGCAGCCGCCGACGGACTAGAGATGCGCAACGATTGTAGGTCCCGGGCGGAGTTAAGATAGGAGTTAAAAGCGACGGAAACGAAGCGAATTTTCTCCGGGAGCGCCTGCAACTGCATGGTTTCATGGTCGTTGTGCGCGAAAACGACGCTGCTCTGACGCTGCTGCTGCTGCTGCTGCTGCTGGGATGCCATGATGGGTCGTTCTTGTAGTAGAAAAGAGTCGTCGGCTGGAAGAAAGGTGTCCTCGACTTCCAGCTTGTCCATTCCGCGGGACAACAGTCTGAAGGGAACTCCCTGAAGCAAACCCGAATTCCCAGAGGTAAACACACAGCACGCCCACGTTGCCAATCCCTCCCTAAACAAATCAACCACCACCGCAACTCGGCAAGCAGGTGAAGTGAAGGAAGAAAGGAGGCTAGGATGCCAAGAGCCAGGAGCACGGGTATGTTCGGCTCAATGCGCGTGTATGCAGTGCAGAGGGCGACAGCATCGTGCAGAGGGCGCGGTGATGTGATGGGTGAGCGTGCGCAAGGAAGCACCCCAGCGCGCAGCCCGCTGTGCAACAAGCGGAAGGCGAGCGCGGGGACGTGCTGGGGACGTGCGCGGTGGGGGGGGGTGTGCTGCGCGGTGACGTGTGGGGAAAGGTCGGCGTTCCCGAGGCGAGCCAGTGCCATGCGGAACGAGGGGAGGGGGAAGCTGCTGTGCTGACAGGACAGGACAAACGAGGCGGCAAAAACGCCTGGGATGTTACGAAAAGAAACGGAGTCGGGAAAAAACCGCGCTAGAGGCGGAATTCGAACCAGGGATAAATTATACTAGTCGTTTAGTTGGACCTAACATGTACGTACACTACGTTACCAACAATCCTAGAGCGCCCTTTATCCCTTGTCCACAACTACCCCAAGAAGAATAATACACCATCATGGTCAGTATCTATCACCCCATTTAACCTCCAGGAGAAATCGGGATATTCCCAACACTCCTCGGTCCCCCGAATGCTCGAACCCCCAACAGAGCACCACCCTCACCACTTACCAACTCGCCTCCATCCACACCCCGTCCTCTGTTTCCACCAAGCATCCCACCACCCGCCACTCTCCTTTGCAGGGGGGTCGGCTGCAGCAGAGTGTCCATGGAATTCGTTCTCGCAAGGGGGCTTCTACCAGCCAGAGGAGACGCAGAGATAGGCGTGTTTCCGCCAGCAGGGCTAGGAGACGCAGAAAACGGCCCCCCAGCAGCAGCAGCAGCAGCAGCCTCACCGTGCCTACCCGTGCGCATCTGGTCCGGAGACAGAACCCCTCCTTTGCGCCCACCCAACCCACCCCTCAACAAAGGACTGCAACGCAACCCCCCTCCCACTCCCATCTCCACTCCCTCTCCCCCTCCCATTCCCCCCCCACCTGGTCCTCCTGCATCTGTATCACACTCCTCAGCAGCAAAAGAGCCAAGACTCCCAGCACCTCCTCCTCCCAGCAACAGCTCTTCAGTGAGTGTGTTGCGGCGCCGGCGCGCGTGCTGCTGCTGGCCCAGATGACCCAGATGACCCGAATTACCTGAATTACCAGAATTACCATAATTACCCTGGTGCCGCACTCCAGGGAGGGGAGGCAACGGACTGGAGACAGACAGGTCCGAGTAGCCGTCTGTAAGCGATGGTGGTGCACCACCTCCAGGCGCCCCCGTGCCGGCTGCCATAAGCGCGGATGCCACCAGCCCTCCAGTGTCATCCCTCCCCTCGCTGGTGCTGCGACCCACTGCCCTGTTGCCTATGCCGCCTATGCCGCCTCCACCGGTACCAGAACCACTGCCCCCAAAACCACCTCCCCCCCCACTACTCGCCCATACAGCACACCCATGAGCAGCACCAGCAGCAGATCTGTCCATGGAGCTGTTATCCATATCCGACCATGGCACACCCTCCCCTCTCCCCCTCTCTCCCCTCTCACCCATACCCAGGGTTTGCTGGAAACTGGAGGGACTGCGATTCCATGACTGTTGACCTCCCCTGGCCAGATCCTCAGGGGAGTTAAAGGCCCTGCGCCGTGCACCACTCAAACCTGCAGCGCCGCCAGGGCCCAAGTCCGCAGACATAGTGCGAGTTAGAGACATCCCCACGCCAGATCGGGCCACTAGCAGAGCCTCTCCTGACACCACTCTGCCCACAGGCGCATGCCCTTGCCCTTGCCCCACTGGTGCACCCATTGTAGCGGCCCTGAACCCACTACTGCTCCCCATGTCTGCCTGCCTCCAGGCTGCTGAGTCAGCATCTCGGGTGGAGATAGAGCATGTGGAGAATGATGCTGGGTAGGGGTCAGTGGGGGGGGAGAAGGGCCGATAGGGCTGTCCTGAGTGAGTGTGACTAGGGGAGACAGAGAGCATGCGACGGAGGGGGGGCATGGCTGGTGTGCCCATGTGACCACTGCTAACAAGCGCAGCACTGCCGCCACTACCACCGCCACTACCACCGCCACCACTGGCACTAGCACTAACAGAATACCCAGAACCATTTCCAGAAGGATATGCAGCATAAGAGCCACTGTTGCTGCTGCTGGCGCTGTTGCTACTCCCAAAAGAGTTGCTGTTGCTGTGGGCAGGACCGGAGGAGGCAGAGGACGAGTAAGAAGCAGTGAGGCCAGCAGACGCGGCTCCGGCTGACAGGCGCCTTGCAGGGAAGGAGAGAGGCAGGTCAAGGTCGCGGGAGCGCACGCGAGATAGGGACGCACTGTCGAGTGTGACGGTGCGAACGAACTGAGGCAGGGTCTCAGACACAAACCTCCCTGCAGAGCCCATACCTGCCATCACGCCATGCACCCCACCACCCTCTCCTCCTCCTCCTCCTCCTCCTCCTCCACCACCTCCTCCTATGGACCCTGCTCCAGAGGTAGCAGCAGCGCCAGCGCCAGCAGCAACAGCACCAAGTGATGTTTGTCTGGGGGGTCTAGTGCCTCTGTCTAGAGTAGCCACGCGCGTGTACATGTCCAACGCACCAGCAGCACCAGCAGCAGCTGCGTCACGGGATGCAGACTCAAACGCCCTAGGCCGCTCCACAAACGAACCATGGGTCATCCCACTTGCGCCAGATCCCAAGCCTGTTCTCGAGGCCTGGGGAAAATTGTTTAGGTCCGGGTCTAAGGGACCCAGGCTTCGCATTTTGTGCAAATTGCGAGATGGCAGGCTGTGGGACGGATGGCTGTGGGAGGGTAAACTGTGGGAGGGTGGGTAATGGGGGACTGAGCCCTGATTCGCACCCTGCTGCTGCTGCTGCTGCTGCTGCTGCTGCTGCTGCTGCTGCTGCTGCGGCTGCTGCTGCTGCTGCTGCTGCTGCTGATAGTGGCGGTGATGTTGCTGCGTTTGTTGGGGTGGTTGTGGGTGGTCATGGTGGTGGTGGTGGTGGTGGTGGTGGGATGGGAGCGAGGGTTGCGAGGCAAGGCGGGAGGAGTGGTCTCCTCGAACGACCTCCCAGGGATCAAACTGCACACATGCACAGCCATGGTTGGTGATGGGTGATGGGCACATGGGGAGGGGGGGCAGGTATAAAGTTGGCACCCTAGATCCTAAATGCCAACCGAGCGACACACTGGGTGAGAAGAGAGAGAGGGAGGGAGGGAGGGAGGGAGGGAGGGAGGGAGGGAGGGGGAGAGGGGGAGAAGCACACTGCGTTAGAGAGAGAAGCAAAGTCAATCAGACACCGAGGAAGAGTAAGGCGAGGGGGAGAGCAGAAGCAGGAGAGCAGCCGGGGAGAGAGAGAGAGAGAGAGAGAGAGAGAGAGAGAGAGAGAGAGAGAGAGAGAGAGAGAGAGAGAGAGAGAGAGAGAGAGTGAGCAGGGTACGGCACCTGGCAGTGCGGGCAGCAGAAGCTGCGAGTGAGGGGGTCCTCCTGGAGGCTGTCCAGGGGGCATGTGTGCCCGCACACACACCCGAACCACACCTCCTCCTCCCCCTCCTCTTCAAAGCGCCTCACGCCACTCTGCTCATTGACACGAGAATGTGAGTGTGTTTGGGGGGAGGGGGAAGAGTAGGAAGGAAAGAGGAAGAGTATCTTAGGAGTAGGTGGCAAGACATGCGAACGTGAAGAGTGATTTTGGTGCAGATATTGCTGGAAATTTTAGCAGCACAGGGACAGGAGAGGGGAGAGGGGACGGGGAACGAGAGAGAAAAGAAGGTGAGAGAAAAAGCTGGAACTGATGAATAGGGTTGGTGAAGAATAGACGAGCCATGGCGAGCCGTGGCGTGGGCGTGGGCGTGGGCGTGGGCGTGGCATGACGTGGCGTGGCGTGACTATGAACTGACCTTAGCGGAGAGGCAGGAGGCGCAGCCCAGCAGCCCCTTGCTGAGGCGCGCGCCCACACAGGCGAAGTGCGAGCGGTGCCCGCACTCCCACGCTATCAGCGCCGCATCCCCCATCGCCAGCTCGCACGTGCTGCATGTCCCCTCTCCCGCGCCCCACCTGCTGTCCGTTCCACTCGAGCTACCAAATCCAGTGATTCTGGCAGCGGCAGCACTGGCAGCGGCAGCACTGGCCGCGGCAGCACTGGCCGCGGCAGCACTGGCAGCCGCAGCAGCAGTGACAGCAGCAGTGCCTCTGGAGTGCGCAGTGGGGCCTAAGGGGCTCGCACTCGGGTCACTGGGCGATGGGACGTGCCTGGCGGAGCCGGTGGCAGTGGGATGGGATCATCGTAGGAGTGAGAATGGGTTGGAGTGGGTGGGGTGGCGTCTTGGTGGGGTGGCAGCAGGAGCAAGGATAGGAACAAAAGCCCGCCTCACACCAAACTCGCATGCTGTGGCACCGTTTCGTCAGGTTGTGGTCTGGTTCTCTTCCTTTCTGGTCCCTTTACTTGCTTTGCTTTTCCTATTTTCACTCCTACCCCCTTCCCCCCCCTCTCTCACTCTTCCCTTCTCCCCTCTACTCTCTTCTCACCCTACCAGCTCACCTCTGCAGCCCCGTAGCCCCGCGGCTTGCGCCACACGACACGGAACAAAGCGGGGAAGCTCTCCCCCCGCACACGCTCCCCGCTCCTCCGCTTCCCCCTGCGCTTCCCCCAGCGCTCCCCCTTCCTGACCCCGCTGATTCCGGCGACGACCCTCTGCTGTCCGCATGCCCGTGCGAGGCGGCGCTCCGGGCGGGCGGCGAGCACGTGGCGGCGGGCTTTAACCGGCTCAACCCCGCAGCAGCAGGTGCGCTCTCGACGCCACGCTCGCCCCCGAAATCCGCCGCACCCGCAGCGGCGGCGGCGGCAGAGTTAGCGGCAGCATGTGCGCGGGGAGCAGCAGGAGCAGCAGGGGGATCATCGGGGGGGATGGAGGCGAGATCCGGCGCGATGTGCGAGGGGACCAGGGCGAGCGGAACGTCGACTCGGCTGCGCACAGCGTCGACCCACAGGCGCACGCTCTCCTCCGACACGCGCAGCACCTCTCCGAAGCACCACCGCGCCTTCATGCACCGCACCACCACTAGATCTCCGGGCTCGTACGGACAGCTCCGCGCCCTTCCTCCGCGTTTCGCGCCACCCGATCCGCCGCTGCCGCCGCCCCCGCCGCTGCTGCTCCTGCTGTAATCAGTCGGATAGCCCCCGCCGTAATCCACGCCGCCGGGCGCGCCGTAATCTGCCTCGGATTCCGAGCCGGGATCGGCGCCGTAATCTGCGGCAGCGTGATCCGGCCAATCATCAAGGGACGCGGAAACCGTCGGGTCCAGCGAGTTATAGCGAGCGGGCAGCCGCATTCCCGCAGCCAGGTGGCTCCCCCCACCGCCATTTCCGCTCATTCCCGCGCTCCTCAACCCCCCCATCCGCCTCTTCCCGCCGCCACCCTCCCGCAGAGACAGGTCCTCCATGAGCTGAATGGGCCCGGATCCCCCCCCACCCCGGGTTGCGCGGAGCGAGCCGGAGCAGGCGGAGCCGTCGATGAGGGGAGGGGGCGCGTGGCGCAGGGTTCCGCCGGAGGGGAGGGAGGAGGCGGGAATGGTGGGGGAGGAGGAACTGTAGCCGTCGTCGCTGTCCTCTGATTGGTCGATGAAATCCATCATTATTGGGTTGCGGCCACGTGTCCGAAACCCCATGGGAACGGGAGAAAGGGTACGTACGAGAAGGTGAAAGGGATCAGAATCGAAGGAGATAGGAATGGTAGGAGAGACTAGGGTTTCGGAAACCCGGACAGGTGGAGCAGGACACCTGGGGAAGAGCAAACGCTGCTGTGCGGTTTCGAATGGAGGGTAGACGTGGCTATCGTGGTGCTCGTACGACGTGAATGCAGACCGACAGGCTGAGTTCGGGATAGGCTACATCGCAAAGTAGCTGGGAGCTTCGAAAAGGGAAAGAAAATACAGGAAAGGTGAATATAAAATTACTCTAAAGCCGGTAGGATGGCCTATAACGGCGACGTCGACGTGTCGACAAACGGGCTATGTGAGGAGGAAGCAAGTGAGGAAATAAGGACTCAGACTCTAGTCACTAGATCAGCCTCTAACGCTGCTCCGTGATTTAGAATCGGACTACTGTACAGCCACCGCAGAACATGCGTGGCATAGTACGACCAGCAGCACTTCATCAAAATCACATGGCCCTGTATGTACTGTGCTGCACTGTACTGTGCCAGCACCACTTCCTCGTCATCTACAGTCTGCAGTCCAGAGAGCTTTTCCAAGTCCTGTTCTGTCCTCCTGGCCCCCCCGAGTCCGAATCTATCCCAGCCACCAAACCAGCCAGCCAGCATGGCTGGGAAACATTCGGGTGGATGCCAGCATGACAGAGCAACCGAAATCCTAGGTGCCAAGGTGCTACTAAAATGTTGTGTCTGGTTTAGTACGGTGTAACAGTTGCTTCAGCTGGCGCGCCAAGCATAAGGTATCACGTGTTAGAAAAACGACATGGCCTGACGTCTTAACGTCGTACATTACGCTTTAGCACGTTTAAGAATGTTTCTGTACGTTTACAGGCGGTGAATTGACGCCACAGCGTGGAGCGGAGTACGATGGTTGAAAACCAGGATTCCTCCTCTCCCCGAATTTCTGGTACAGTAACAAACAGGCTTTGGCGAGGTTATCTGTCCCGTGGGGACCACTCTCGTCCATGGTTTCCCAAGATTCATGGGGTAAGCTTGGCGAAAGAACAGAAATTGCATTGATTCTTGCCAGCTTCGCGCACGTCGCCTTCTGTCAACTTCCATTTTGTTGGGCATTCCCAATTTCCCACCCGCAGGGCAGAGATGCCCAACCCGCAACCAATGATGTTGCTTTGCCGAAATGAGACTGCCAACGGTTGCTGAACATGCCGTGCGCAGTCGCCGCCCTGCCACAATTGGGGGAAGACACTCAGGGGGCTTCCAAAGTGAACCTTCTGGTTTTCGGTTTCTGGTGCTGCTCGGCGTGCTGCAGCTTGCTATAGGTTCGGTACCTTGCAGTTATTTGTACGGTATAAATTTCAAAAATTCCACTTTGGATGCGCCCTCACTCGTCAAAGGTACGTATGTGAATTCACTTCTGAAATGCAAGTTCACATGGCTATTGGCGAAGTGGTATGGTGATGCATCAGAGACCATGCATGTGTACGGTGAAAATGCAAGATTTTAAGCATAAAAATCTTATTCGGGTAGATTCCACGCTAGACACCATCGACAACAGGAGGTAATATTTGAGCGTTATTTAACCAATTGCATTCAAGCTTTTTGCAGGATGGTCGTTAACGTTGAAGTGTTTCACGCTTGTGTCATTTGGACGCCTCACGAAGCTCGTGGGAGAAGCTTGCAGCGAGTTCCCAAGAGCGGGAATTCATGAAAGCCTGAAGCCCCACCGTCATCGGGCCAATCAGCGAGCCGGATCCAGCCATCAACTGACATCCCAGATCACCGAGGCCATATGTACTCCTTGGGGCTGTCGGGGGAAATTCTCCGTGGATGTCCCATGTTCCGCCTGCTCTTGCGCGCGCCGGGAGGGAGCCTACATGGCGCGCGCGGTGTCTTGGTGGGGCTGCTCAATTGGAACAAATATGCTCCAAATCCTGTGGGAACACCAATCATCTTGGTACAGATAACAATTGTAGGCAGCAGCAGTGTCGCGGGTCAGCATAGAGTACCTGGAGGTAGGTGCATCCAATGCCACGTTTCGCGGGCGAAGGCGAACATCCGACTGTCCAGGTTTCCAGCGTCGTGCCTGTGACGCTGTCGAATGCTGTCTTTGCGGCGACTGGATGCACGAACTTTCGTCTGAACAGTCACCATATCCTCCTGGCCGTCATCGCAGAGCTCTAAAATTAATCTCCCTTCTGGCTAGTTAAACCTTGGCCAATTCGCACTAATTCGCTCGAATCGCCGATTCGATCCCCACGTGCCGCCTCCAAACTAGCTCCACCTTCCCCTCGAGCCGCCATGGCGCCGCCTCGTGCCCGGGGGAGCTCGGATCGGCGGCGAGCGCTGGAGCAGCCGGACCTGCAGGTGCTGCCGCCGCACGTGTGGGCGACGATAGGCGGGCTGGGAGTGGCGGCGACGGTGGGTCTGTTCGGCGTGCTGGGGCTGGTGACGGAGTGGGAGGTGCCTGGGCTGCCGCACGTGTTCGTCGGCATGCTCGTCTTCGCGCTCGTGCTCTACCTTCTCATGCTGCCCGTCGCGTGGTCGCAGCTGCCGCGTGAGTGTGGATTCGCAAGGAATATGTTCCAAGGGGGGAGGGGGACGGGAGGTTTCAGTGGGGATTGGTCTGTGCTGGGAATTTCCTTCACTTTCGTTGTCGTCAATTATTTCTCCGTCGTGTCCCCTGCATGCCCTTTATTGTTATCACCTCCGCCCTCCCTTATTCTCTCCCTTTTGCCTCACCGCCTCTTCCCCTCCCCTCCCTCCCTGGTTCCTCATTCTTCCATCTTTTCCCCCCACCGCAACCCCACCTTATCACCCACCACCCCACCTTATCACGCGCCCGTGTCTTTCTCCCCCCCCCCTCTCCTCTTCTCCCCCCCCCCCCCCCCCCCCCCCCTCTCCTCTTCCTCCTCATCCCTCCCCCCTCGCAGCGGCGTGGAAGGCGCGATTCAAGTGGAGGTCGCGCGCGGGGCCGCAGCAGCAGGACATGGACCCGCCGCCCTGGTCGCTCACGTCCGCCGCTGTGTGCAGGTGAGACGCGCGAGAGCCGCGGCTGCTACACATGCTGTAGATGCTGTCGTAGATGCTACACATGGTGCAGATAAGGCAAAGAGCAGGAGAGCAGAAAGGATTCGATTTGAGACGTCGTAGAGCAGTCATGGGTTGAACTGTTTTGACTGGGAACGAAGAGCCCAAGTACGGTCACATGTGGAATTTACTCACAGAAGCAGAAGGAGATTTGGATTTGAATAAAATTGATTGCGCCTTGCATCTCCTCCCGTCCCTGCTCTCCCGACGGCCAATCAGAGCGCTCCACGTGGTGCGCGACGTGGGGCTGCACAAGGAGGTGGCGCAGGCGCGCCTGGCCCGCCATGGCGTCAACGAGATCGAGTCGCTGCCCGTGCCGCGCTTCCTCGCCTTCCTCGTCCCCGCGCTCTACACGCCCACCAGAGTCAGTGCCTCGCTTGCTCTTGAGTCGACTCAAAAGTGTTGTGTGACATTGTAACGAGGTGACTTCTGAGTCGACTCAAAAGTGTCGTGTGACATTGTAAGGAGGTGACTTCTGAGTCGACTCAAAAGTGTTGTGTGACGTTGTAACGAGGTGACTTCTGAGTCGACTCAAAAGTGTTGTGTGACATTGTAACGAGGTGACTTCTTAGTCGACTCAAAAGTCACCACGCTCTACGCGCCCACCAGAGTCAGTGCCGCGCTTGCTCGCACACGACTGACATGCCCGTTGATGTGTTCGTTCGGTGTGTTTTTCGGTGACTGGGCCTGGGTGGTTATGCCCCTTTCACTCCTTTTCCCCCCTTCTGTCCCATCATCTCTCATCAACTCTCTTCCTGCAAACTCCCACCCCCAACCCCACCTCACCGCACCCCACCGCACCCCCCCCCTGCCTCCAGCTGCTGCTGCTGCTGCTGCTCGTGCTCTTCACGGCGCTGTGCGAGTGGTCGGAGGCGCTAGTGGGGGTCATCGGCGCGCTGCTGCTGCTGCTGCTCGACACGTTCGCGGAGTGGCAGGGCCGCAGAGGCCTCGCGTCCGCGTCGCTCTCCGTGCCGCACGACGCGCTGGTGCTCAGGGATGGCGTGGCCGTCACGCTGCCGCGACGCCTGCTCGTGCCGGGAGATATTGTGCTGCTGCGCCCGGGCATGGTGCGTGGGGGATTGGGGTTGAATGGGGTTGAGGGGAGTTGAGGGGGTTTGAGGGGGTCGGAACAAAACATAATGCTTTAACTGGCAGTTTGGGGTTTATGACATGGGACAAGGCAGAAGGGAGGGAGTTGGGGGGGGGGGAGAGAGAAGAGAAGGGAGGGGAGATGAGAGCTTGCGAAGCTGTGTAACACGGCTGCATCTTTGGTGGTTCTGCCATACCATGCTGCTTCAGCAGTCCTTTTCCTTCCACTCCCAGCCTCCCAACTCCATCTATCCATCTCCATACCAGCACTCTGTCCCCCCTCCCCCCCCCTGCCGTTCTCAGCTATCTCTTTCCCCCTCCCACGACCCCGTGAAGCACCATCGGACGTGCATCCGCTGCACGGCAATCCACCTCCCTAACCCATCTCTCCCCATCCTCCCCATCTCTCCCCATCTCTCCCAATCTCTCCCCATCCTCCCCATCTCTCCCCATCTCTCCCCATCTCTCCCCATCTCTCCCCCATCCTCCTCTCCTCCCCAACATCCCACCCCCTTTCCCCCGCCTTGTCTCCCCCACCATCCCACCGCCCTCCCCCTTCGCCAGGAGGTGCCAGCAGACGTGCGGCTGCTGCACTGCAGCCTGCTGGAGATCGACGAGTCCGCAGTCTCAGGCGAGTGGGAGGCGGCCCCCTGCCCCAAGGACGCAGCGGCCATCATCACCGGCCGCACCACGGCGGTAGACTGCGCCAATATCGCCTTAGCCGGCACCATTGTCACCTGCGGGTATGGGTCCGGTGTGGTGTTCCGCACGGGGAAGAACACGGAGATCGGGAGGAAGATCGCTGCTGCTGCGAGGCACTACAGGAGCCGGCTGCTGGGGGGGCAGGGGGAGGTGTCTCCGCTGCTGTCGCTGCTGCGCTCCGCTGCTCGCTGGACCACCCTGGTGTCTCTGTTTTTCACGCTGGTGGTTGCGGGGCTGGGTGTGTACCGTGCGGTTGACTGGCAGACAATTCTCCTCACCTCGCTCTCGTTCTTCTTCGCCACGCTGCCCGAGAACCTGCCCGCGATCTTCTACTCCACGGTGGGCGCGGGCAGCCAGCGCCTCGTGCAGAACAAGATATTTTTCAAGGAGCTCAGTGCGGTTGAGAACCTTTCCTATGTCGACACGATCCTAACAGACAAGTCCGGATGCCTCACAGAAGAGAGGCTGAGCCTCCAGGGCTTGCTGGTCGCTTCCACTGCGATAGGGGTGGAGGAGCTAGCGGTTGCTACCAGGGAAATGCCCAAGGGGGGGCCGCTGGCAGCAGAGGGAGGGATGGAGGCACTAGGGAAGCTGCTGGAAGCATGGGTGTTCATGTCTGACATGGGGGATGACTTACTGGCGGAGAATCTAGGGGGGAGCGCTGGGGGGAGAGAGGGGGGCGGAGGAGGGGCGACGAGGGGCGGGGAGAAGGTCGAGGGGTTGGGTTGGCGGCCGGTGGTGGGAGGAGCTGGGGGGGGGCAGGAGCAGCAGCAGGCGAAGGGGAGGAGAGCGGCAGTGCCGGCAGTGATGGCAGTGGGAGCGGTATGAAGGTGAATGGGGCGGCAGGGGGAGCAGAGGAGGGTGGGGATGCGGAGTTTCTGGCCGCCATAGCAAAGGAAGCGAAGGAAGCAGGAGCTGGCGATGTGAGTGTAGACATTTTGGGGGCAGGAGGCGAGGAGGAGCAGAGCGAGTCGCTGCTCGAGTCCGGGCGAAAAGCAGGTGATGCAACCCCGGACGTGGCCGCGCGAGGCGGACACGTGGACGCACTTGATTGGGCGATTCTGGGCGCGGTGGGCGGGCCGTCGGTGCTGACTAGTCTACCATATGAGGGGCTGGAGGGGGTGGAGGCAGAGGTGGCAGCAGCGACAGCCACGGCCACAGCTACTACTACTACCAAGGGCCTGCGGCCGCTGCATGACTTGTTGCGGAGGTGCTATGAGGCGAAGGCGGCGGCTAGGCGGCTGACGGACACTTCGTATGACTCGACGCTCAAGTGTGCCGTGCGCACGTATGCGGATGTGCGGACTGTGGTGGGGGGGGTGGGAGGAGTGGGGGTCACGAGAGGCAAGTCCGTGCAAAAGAAACTGCTGGCGCTGGGGAGGAGGTGGGTGCACTGTCACACAGCATATTCACACACACTCACACTCACACATTCACACACACTCACGCTCACACATTCACACACACTCACATTCACTCACGTTCACACACTCACAGATTCATGCCCTGCTAGTCTGTTGATTTTTGAGGCGCCTCAAAAATCGATTCATGCCCTGCTGGTCTGTTGCTCGCACAGCCTGCATTGCGCTTATCCTTTCCTACAACGAATGCCCTCGTTCTCTCTCTCCCTCTCTCTCTCTCTCTCTCTCTCTCTCTCTCTCTCTCTCTCTCTCTCTCTCTCTCTCTCTCTCTCTCTCTCTCTCTCTCTCTCCAGCTCTGCGCTCGAATCTGCACCCCATCACCTCAACGATTCCTGGCTGACTTGACCGTCCTGCGCACCTATCCTTGCCCCTCCATTCGCCTTTGCCCCATCCTTCGCTCTCTTTTTGTTTTTCCCAACCACCAGAGCGGCCGACCCAACTGGCCAGCTTGGGGTGGATTCACAAGCAGACGCTGCCAGCGGCGCCGGCAGCAGCAGCAGCAGCAGCGGCGGGGTGTGCGAGTTGCGGCAGCGTGTGTTTGTGCGCGGCCCACCGGAGGTGCTGCTGCAGCAGTGCGGCACCATTCTGCACCGCGGCGAGCCCGCCTCCATCACCTCGTCGCGCGCCACCATCCAGGAGCAGATTAACGAGCTCACCGAGCAAGGTGGGGGGGGAGGGGGTCAACTATCAGCGCCTGTACACGTAGGGGGAGGGCGTTGTGGGGTGGTAGAGAGAGTGATATTCCTCCGTCCGCCTCCATCACCTCGTCGTGCGCCACCATCCAGGAGCAGGTCAAGGAGCTCAGGGAGCAAGGTGCACAGTCAACGCTCAGGCGCTCACACGCTCACACACGTAGAGGGGGAGGGGGGGGGGAAGGGAAGGCGTAGTGGGGTAGCAGTAGCAGGGAGGGTGATATGGGCAGCAACGTGGGGGAGGGGAGGGGAGGGGGGGGTTGGGGGTCATTGTTCAAGCGCTCACACAAGTATTGTGGGTCCATGTAGGTAAGGCGTGGTGGGTTGGCAGAGAGAGAGAGATATAAGGGCAGCAACCTTCTGCTTCGCTTCCTCCCCCCTTGTCCATCACCTTGTCGCGCACCACCATCCAGAGGCAGGACAACGAGCTCACAGACAGGAGCTGATGGGGGGAGAAGAGGAGGGTGGGGGGGGGTGGGGGGCTTATTTAGTCTTGTCAAAGCCAGGAGCAGGTTCACGAGCTCACAGACCAAGGTGGGGAACAGTGACAGAGGGCTGGCTCGAGTGCTCACACACTGTGAAAAGATTGGTAGAGGGAAGGCAGAGTGCTCACAGTCCTCTCTTTCCGTTCCCACATTCGCCTCTTTCCCACCTTCCCTCCCTCCCTCCCTCCCACCCACTCACCGCACCGCACCGCAGGCCTCGTGCTAGTGGCGTACGCGTCGGGCGACATCCTCGCCGAGAGCCCGCGGGCGTCATCGCGGCCCGCCATCCTGGCGTCCATTCACGACTGCACGTTCCTGGGCGTGGTGCTGGCTGCGGACTCACCGCGCCCGGGCGTGAATGATGCCGTGGGCAGCTGCCAGAGGGGCGGGGTGCGCCCCGTGGTGGTCACGAGCGATCATGTGGGCACCGCTGCTGCGCTCGCCAAGACCGTGGGGCTGTGCAAAGGAGGACAGGTGGGATGGTGTTATGGGGATTCTATTAATTAGTTGACTAAAAAACTAGACTCATAGCACAAGACCATGGGGCTGTGCAAAGGAGGACATGCGCGAGGGTGTTATGGGGAGTCTATTAATTAGTCGACTAAAAAAATGGACTCATAACACAAGACCGTGGGGCTGTGCAAAGGAGGACAGGTGTGAGGGTGTTTTGGGGAGGGAGGGTGGGTTGGGAAGGGTGTGTGTGTTTGGGGGTTGATTCGGTTGTAGCTGGAAGTTCTGATTCTTATTTGCAGTCCAGTCTTTTCTTAATGAACCAGCGCTATCCCGTCCCTCTCCCCCGCTCACTACCCCTCCCCATCCCCATCCCCATCCCCATCCCCATCCCCATCCCCATCCCCATCCCCATCCCCATCCCCATCCCCATCCCCATCCCCATCCCCATCCCCATCCCCATCCTCATCCCCACCTTCCTCACCATCATCCACATCATCACCAGCAGCAGCCGGGCGCGCCCTCGGAGGTGGTGTCATGCATGGACAAGCCAGCAGCACAGACGCCTGTGGAGGAGCTGAGGGGGGTGGTGCAGGCCACCAGTGTGTTTGCGCGTGCCTCGCCCATTGACCGCCTCTGCATCCTTGAGGCCCTCCAGGCCAACGGCGCATGTGTCGCTGCATGTGGCACAGGTATGGTTTGCTTATTGCCTTCTCTTTGCTCACCTCCCATGTCCCACTCTTGCCCTTGTCACTGCCTTCCCGCCTCCCTCTTCTTTGCTCACAAGAAACCACCCCTCCGCCCTCCCAACCTCAAGTTCCCTCCTTGCTCTTCCCCCCAAACCAGGCATAGTGGACGCGCCAGTGGTTGCAGACGCGGACGTGGGGTTGGCAGTGGGGGCGGCGCCGGACGTGGTGCGCGATGCGGCAGCTGTGGTGCTGCTGGACGGGTCGTTTGGCGCCGTGCGCTTCCTGCTGGAGGAGGGCCGCGCACTGCTTATCAATGTGCGCAAGGCTGCTGCGCTCAGCCTCGGGTGCCGGCTAGGGCTCGTGGTCGTCATGCTGGTCGGCACACTCTGGCTCAAGTGAGTGCTGTTACCCACCCCCGATAGTGGGATACGTGGGAGTCTCCTGTGTGGGCACGCTCTTTTATGTTCTGGCTCCTGGACGTTGTTCTCCCTGCCTTGCCTTCTCCCTGCTCTCTCGTCCTGATCTCCTCATCTCCCTTCCCCCCTCTCCTCTCCTATTTCCTCATTCTCCTGGTCTCTCTATGCACGTGCCCCCTGTCCCATGGGTTCCCACAGCTACCCGTTGCAGTCGACGCAGATCATCGTGGCAGCAGTCTTTGTCAACACGGCCGCTCTCTTCACCTACACCGTGGAGCAGCCAGACAGCAACACCATGCTGCAGCCCCCCCGGCGCCGCACCGAGCGATTCTTCGACGCGCCGCTGCTCGCGCTCTCCGCTGCGGCCGCCATCTCCACCGCCACCGCCTGCCTGCTCTCCATCGCCTTCTCCCTGCGCAACACCACGCAGAACGACATGCAGACCGTGGTGCTTGCCGCGTGGCTGATCTCCTCCTGCCTTGTGGGCGTCCACATGTGCACGTTCGGCCAGCTGCCCAGCAAGGTTTCGGTGTCCAACTCTCTGGTGCTGCTCTGGCTGCTTGCTGTTGTGGTCTTCTGCGTGCTGCTAGGAGTGTCCCCTGGGCTTCAAATGGCGCTGCAGGTGGAGAGCATAAGCCCGTCGGATTGGGGGATCATTGCAGGGATTGCGGTTATTAGCACGGTCTGGATGGACTTGTGCAAGTTCCTGGTGTCGAAGTTGAGAGAACACGCGTACGAGGTACCGAGTCTGTCAGTGCCTCCGGCAGTGCGTAGCCCACGCACAGATGTTGGGGTGGCGCCACTGCTGCCTTCGACAGCACTCAAGAGTGATGCAGAGATGACTTAGAATATGTAGGATGTAAAACAGTAGGTGGAGTATTATGGTACCATTGTAGGAGTGCTGGTGGCTTGGCATACAAGCCTTCTTAGCAACGGGTAGACTTTATGGGTTGTACGTTCTTCGGTCTAACTTGCTCACATCATGGTACTGTCATGCACATACAACAGGTCATGGGTGTGGCAACATGTAGTGGCACAACAGAGGAAGTTATTGGCACAATAGAGGAAGTTATTAGCACAAACTACTAGGTGCATGGTGTTTTGTGCTTGGAATTCACCCTAGCCAGACCTTGATGTATGTGTACTTTCTTTTACCATTTATATTGCCAATGTGTCTTGTTGAGACTTGTACATAGTGCGAATGATTTAGCGTGAACTGCACTTCAGTGTAACTATCGCGTGGCACATGTTCCTGTGTGACACACTAAGGAGTTTCCATTCCTTACTAAGTCGTACGCTAGCGCGTACACCCGAACTCCTCGACTCATCACGTTCTGCCTCATTTGTCGGCCCAACCCTTCCCCGGGTCGCGTCGGGCACAGTTGCCATGCCACATTGCCGAGCCTACCCACGTTCCGAGGTTGTCGCCTTAGCACGCCAACCCCTATATAACCCCGTGCCTTCATTGCAATAGCGACCTTGTATTCTCATGTTATTATTCATTGATACTTTCTATATCATAACAGCTGGTATCAGAGCCCGACCTTTCCAGGGACCTTTCGTTTCGTTTAATTAGTTAAGGGTGGTCAGAGGGGATTAGCACGGCTGCACAATAGTTGCCTTGGGTCGTAAATATTTTTACGCCAGCAACTACAACGTGCACGCTAGCTTCTGCCGCGTCCTGACCGCCATGGCCCCGGTAGATTCAACAGTTGAGGAACAGTCCACCTCGACTACTGCGAACTCTGCCCGGGAAACTGTGGACCTGCAAGCATTAATGGAGCAGCTGAAGAATCTGACAAGCGTCATCAACGACCTCCGCGACGAGAACCAGCGACTTCACTAGGCGCAGGAGAAGCGTTCAGAGGTGCCAGACGATGATGGACGAAGCGAGGCGGGTGAGCAGCGTCCGTCGCCAGTGGATCTGGCACGAAATGTGGCAACAGCTCCGCGCTCGACAAGTGGCGGCGTAAGATATCAGCAAACCGCTCCTTTCGATTTAGCTAATAAATGTGTGATAGTGCGGAAGTTGATATTCGACACGAATATCTATTTTAACACGTCGGGCATCCGAGGTGATCAGAAGCGGATCAGCCACGCGTTAACACTGTTGCAAGGGGCCGCCCTACAGTGGTGGAATATCATCGTCGACTCAGCAGTAACTCGTACGGAAGGACAGCACAAGTGGTCCGAAGAATTCTGCGACGAAGACGAGGCAGACCTGTTGTTCGGAGCGACCCATCTTTGCACGTGGGCAACGTGGTGCGCAGAGCTTCGCAAACGGTTTGAGCATGCACCTGACTCAGACAAGGCACACGAAACTCTACGCATGTGGAAGCAGCTGGGATCTGAGTCCGAACGCGTCATTCCTCACATTGTCGATAGATGTGGATACATGCACGAGTTGGAGAAGGTTGACAGGTACATGGGCAGCTTGAAGCCCGAAATACAGTACCGGATAAAACTGCAACGCCCTGTGAAGCAGTTACAAGACTACATCCAACTCGTCGAAGCCGCTAATTCGATCACGAAGTCGAGGACGAACTTCTACGACGGAGGTCGCCCTCGAGAACAGTACTAGCGCGCTACGATAAAGGGGTGGACGCAGTGGATATTTACGCAGTTCCTCTGTGAAATACGGGGCTATGCTACAACTGTGGCTGGCTGGGTCATATCCGATGCAACTGCCAAGAATTCATTGCCCTACAAAATTCTAGGGGGAAGAAGCCGGAGGAGCGACCAGGAAATGGGTTGCGTCAGTAAGTACTGGGCCCCTTACTTACGGGCAGATTTTTTTGCCCGAGCCACACAATCCCCACCAGGTCGTGATCCTGATTGCTGCAATCGACCGGACCCGGACGAATAAGGGGGACGAAACTGCTGATCACCTTGCGTTGGTGGAGGGTAAAGACAACGGGGTGTTTCTGGAGATTTTCGTTGATGGAGGCGCGAGTCACAGCCTCATACAGCTGGACATGGCAAGAAAATTGGGTATACCCTTACTGAGGTGTTTACCTGAGATTGACGCCCGACCGGTATAGTGACGGAAACAATTGCCCGGATGTTAAGCATTATTAAGGGTTTTTAGGCTTTCCGACCACTGTACATTAAGCCTTGGTGTTTAATTGTGGTACAGTTTGGGAGGGGCATATAGTGGATGTGTTCACAGTACTAAAATCCGGAATAGTGCATTAGATCTAACTCATACTCCAATACATATTCAATGGTTTCATCAGGACAATTGTTTCCCATGACAAAGAGCAAACTTCCGAACAGGGTTTCTAGTATCTAGTCCACCGACCCTTGGCCTTGATCACCACCCACACCCTCTCAGGCATGTTATCTACGAGGTTAGTGCAAATCTCAGCAATGATTTTCTCTCACTTTTCCTGGACCCACCCTTTTGCATAAGGGGGTGAACACTAAAAAGGCCGCGAAGGAGTTGTGCGTATGCAAGAGTATTGTGCACGATTTCGGATTGAATGTTATCTCAGAGACTAGTTACGCCGAGGTGTGTCCAAAGATGCCATTAGTCGATTGATCCCATCTTATCATGGTTCGTCTTCGTCGTACCATTGTAGGGTAACATCACGAATAGAGCGGCGAAAACTAGCGTACACGTTGCGAACCTTAGGGTAACATAGCACGGTCAACTGTGCACCCTTGCACTATTAGAATCACGCTAGGATCCACGGGTCTCGTCACGGTGCAACGGTCGAAGAAGCTGCGACTGTTCGGGAAGAATATTCGGGTTGAGGTCAAATGAGGAAGAGG
This sequence comes from Closterium sp. NIES-67, assembly GCA_027943415.1. NCBI lineage: Eukaryota > Viridiplantae > Streptophyta > Zygnematophyceae > Desmidiales > Closteriaceae > Closterium > Closterium sp. NIES-67. The sequence goes on along the minus strand of BQMB01002275.1, from coordinate 124,412 downwards.
GTCACTCTAGCACTACATACTCATGCTCTCCAAGCCATTCCAAGACTAGGTGGGACAAATGGCTTGGCGCTTCTGCTGCTGGCAATGGCGCTACTAGTGGCAACGGCTGTGCTAGTGACACTGCTGCTGCTGCTTCCTCTGCACCTTATATGGTAATATGCTTTCTGCACCTCCTTGTACGTAGATGCTTCTTTTTTTCTTGGTGCTCCCTTAGGAGCTGTCCTTGCTACACCTCGTCATGGTTACTGGTGCTCATCCCTTGGCTGCATCTCATTCTACCTTGCGCTTGTTGCTTCGTGCAGGTCAATTCAAGGCTTGGTCGACTCACTTCTTGGTGACAGGAGGGAGGCGGCACGTAGAGGGAGGCAGCAAGCAGAGGGAGGAAACACGCAGAGGGAGGCAATACACAGAGGGAGGCAGCAAGCAGAGTGAAGGATCTGGCATTGTTGCTGCGATATGTGCTGCTGCCATCGGTGGCTGCATCAACACCTACTTCTGCACCACCTCATTGCGCTAAGTGCACTCAACCCTCCTCGTGCTAAGTGCTGCTATGTGCTCTCAGCTCTGTGTCTCTTCCAGCTTTATGCCCTCTTTGACTTGCCTTATAAAAGATGGGTCACATAGGATGGATCAAAAGTTTATTTGTATACCCTTGGCGCATGGCGATGGTAGCACATGGCACTGGGGCAGTAGGCCTCATACTGGAGTTGTAGGGGGTAGAAACGCATTCATCCTCATGCTCGCGTCCCTCTCTTACCTAGTCCCCCTCGCGAGCTAGCTCGCCGCCCCGGTGCCGTGGGCTACCATCTCCATTTCCCTCTTTTGAGCCGTACTCTTTGTATCCCATTTTCTTCGTTTCTACAAATCTTTCACTTTCATGCATGTATCTCTCACTTGTTTTTGCATGTATCTTTGGCTTGGCATGCTGTGACCCAACTTTTTGCATCTCCTTCCCTCTGTGTCTGTTTTCCCTGCACCATTCCCTTGACCCAGGCCCAAGGGATTGTCCGTGGTAGAGCCAGAGTGGGAGGGCTGTGGGTTGACGCACGGCAGGCAGAGAGACACATACCCCCTGCTCGCCCTGCTGACCACCGCACTCCCCCTCGAGTTGATGGCTGACAGGTGCCGCTGCAGGGAGCGCTGCTGCTGGGCGTGCAGCTGGCGGGAGTACGGTTGGAGGGAGTGCGGCTGGAGGGAGAGCGGTTGGAGGGAGTGCTGCTGCTGGGAGCACGTGGTGCAGCTATGAGTGAAGCTGATGGGTGGAGAGCACCCACCCACGGGAAGGAGAAGCGCCCTGCACTCGCGCCTTCACACCCCTCCCGCTCTCCTCCTCCCGTCATCCGTCACTCCTCCTCCTCTGGCTGTCAGTGCTCTCACCACAGGACCCTCTCCGGGTGATAGAGGCCGTGCCATGATTTGAGCATGGTGGCTGCGAGGTAGACACTCACTCTAAGTGTGGTATGGTCCCTGGTGAGACCTGCAGCCTCCAACACACCCTCTCGCCCAGCCGCTCCTGGATCACTCCAACAGCAGCAGTGCAAGACCGACAATCCAACACCGACAATCTAGTCGCTACCAGAGCATTCGCTCCTTACGTTTAGCCATCTTCGCTTTCAACCGTCCTCACTTTCAGTCATCCTCGCTTTCAGCCATCCTCGCTTTCAACCGTCCTTGCCTTCAACCGTCCTCGCTTTTAATCTTGTTTGCCTGATCGCTCACTCCCTTCCCCCTTCTCTCACTCGTCCCTTCCCCCCCCCCCCCCCCCCCCCCCCCCCCCCCCCTTCCCTCCTAGTGGTCCATCCCATGACAGCAGCAGCTGCAACTAGAGGCGGCAGGGATGGCGGCAGTGGGATGACGCACGGCAGGCACTCACTGGGCGGTGACTGCCGTGCACATGCCCTCCACAACCCTTGCCCCCCCCCCCCCCCCCCTCCTCCTCCTCCTCCTCCTCCTCCTCCTCCTCCTCCTCCTCCTCCTCCTCCTCCTCCTCCTCCTCCTCCTCCTCCTCCTCCTCCTCCTCCTCCTCCTCCTCCTCCTCCTCCTTATCCTCCTCCTCCTTATTCTCCTCCTCCTTATTCTCCTCCTCCTTATTCTCCTCCTCCTCTCCTCCTCCTCCTCCTCCTCCTCCTCCTCCTCCTCCTCCTCCTCCTCCTCCTCCTCCTCCTCCTCCTCCTCCTCCTCCTCCTCCTTATTCTCCTCCTCCACTCTCGTCCTGTGCTGTGCCTGCCTTACGTGGGGAGGAAGGGCAGTGGGATGACGCACGGCAGGCAGTATCGGTGGCGTGACTCCGCCCTGCAAACCACTGCATTCCCCCATGCGCTGAAGGTGCTCAAGAGTGGCTGCTGTGAATGCTGCCGATGGGAGGGCTGCTGCTGGGGGGAGGGCTGCTGCTGGGGGGAAGTGCTCATGGGGGAGTGCTGCTGGGGGGTTGCTCGGGAGTGCATCTGCTGGGAGCACGTGCTGTAGGCATGGCGCTAGCCTTGCAACTGCCACTCCTTCGGCTAAGTTCCCTCTCGTCCCTTTCCTATCTTCGTTTTCCTCAGTCAATGCTTGCTTATTCCCGCCGTCTCTACTTGTTTTGCTCATTGAAAAACAAAGGGAGGGATCAAAAATTCATTTTGGGGTGATGGGCACGTGGCGATGGTAGCCTGTGGCACTGGGGCAGTAGGGCTCATTTTAGAGTTCTAGGGGGTAGAAACGCATTCATCCTCATGCCCGCGTCCCTCTCTTACCTGGTCCCCCTCGCATGCTAGCTCACTGCCCTGGCGCTGTGGCAAACCATTGCCCTTTCCGTTTTTTGAGCCGTACCATCTTTATCGCATTTTCTTCTTGTGGACGGCTTTGTTTCTATGAGTATCTTTCGCTTTCATGCATGTATCTTTGGCTTGTCAAGCCGTGACCTAACTTTCTGCATCTCCTTCCCCCAGTGTCTTTTCTCCCTGCACCATTCTATTGTCCCAGGTCCAAGGGCGTGCGCGCTGCAGAGCCAGAGTGGGAGGGCCGTGGGATGACGCACGGCAGGCAGAGAGACACATACCCCTGCTCGCCCTGCTCGCCCTGCGGACCATCGCACTCCCCGTCGTTCCCAAGGCTTCCGGGTGCCGCTGCTGAGAGTGTGGTTGGAGGGAGTGCGGCTGGAGGGAGTGCGATTGGAGGGAGTGCGGTTGGAGGAAGTCTGGCTGGAGGGGTTGCGGTTGCTGGGAGCACGTGGTGCAGCCATGAGTGCAGCTGAGGGGCGGAGAGCACCCATCCATGGAGAGGAGGAGAGCCCTGCGCTCGCGCCTTCACACCCCTCCCGCTCTCCTTCTCCTCTCACTTCTCCTCCTCTGGTTGTCAGTGCTCTCACCTCGGGACCCTCCCCAGGTGGCATAGGTAGACACTCACTGTAAGTTGGTATGGTCCCCTGCTGAGGCCTGCAGCTCCCAACATACCCTCTCCACTCACTCTGCCCAACTGCTCCTGAAACACTCCAACTGTGGCATTGCAACAACGCCGACAACCCGAGATTGACAATCCAGCCACTACGAGGGAAATCGTTCCTTGCTTTCAACTGTCCTTGCTTTGAATCTTCATCTGTTGCTTTTAACTCTCCTTGCTTTCAGTCTCATTTGCGTGATCGATCACTCCCTCCCTCCCTTTTCTCACTTGTCCCTTCCCCTCCCTCCCCCCCCGCCCCGTCCTTCCTTCCTTACCCCACGATTGCAGCATCTGCAAGCAACTAGAGGCAGCAGGGAGGGCGGCAGGGAGGGCAGCAGTGGGATGACGCACGGCAGGCACTCACTGGACTGTGACTGGCCCCTGCGTGCCCTTCTGACCACAACGCCCGTTGCCCTTGACGAGTTGCAGAGCAGGACTGGTGCTGCTCGCATGCTGGTATGAATCTATCTGCCTCACAAGGGGGATTGGAGCTGCTGGCATCATGGTAGGTATCTCTCTGCCTCATCTTGCTGCTGTACTCCCATGGCCGTGCGTCATGTATTTATTCTGCATCGCCCTTTGCTGCAGGGAGAGGGGGGTGGAGCTGCTTTTTGGTATGTATCTCTCTGCTCACTTACTCTCTGCTCACATGCTCTCTGCTCACTTACTCTCTGCTCACTCACTCTCTGCTCGCTTACTCTCTGCTCGCTTACTCTCTGCTCACTTGCTCTCTGCTCACTTACTCTCTGCTCACTTACTCTCTGCTCTCTTACTCTCTGCTCACTTAATCTCTGCTCACTTACTCTCTGCTCACTTACTCTCTGCTCGCCTGCTCTCTGCAGACAGACAGACACAGACAGCACATTTCAATCACAGGGCCGCGCCTAACCACAGGTACTCCTACCCACACTTAAAAGAACAATTGCAGAATGGAAGAACAATGAAATAAGGGATGAAATGTGTGTAGTTGGAACTACTGTCCTAAAGTGCTTGACCTGTTGTAATTATTTATACATGGGGTGCATGTTACCCTCGCCCCTTCCCTCAACCGCTGGCCGCCCTTTCCCTCCCCACTTCCCAGGTGAGGAGCCGGAGGATCTTGAGGTGTTTCTCTCTCTTTTCCTTTTCGCCCCCTCCCCTTTTCCCTCCCCACGCCCCATTTCACTCCTGTCTACAGGAGAGTTGTGGAGTGATCGGTGTCGTGAGGTGTGCACCCCTACGTTTCCCTGCCTGCCCCTCCCCTTCCCCTCCTCTTCTCCTTCCCCCCCTCCCCTCACACTCACGCTCAGGCGAACAGGAGTAGAGGCGGGTGAGTAGGGGCGGATGCAGAGGCGGGGAGGAGCACAAGGTGGGGAGCAGCAAAGCGATGCGGTAATTGTGGCACACTCCATGTGGTAAGATCCCTTGTGTCCTTATCCTAAGTTCCCCTCCTTGGTTTCTTATGCCTTGCCTCTCCTTTTCTTTATCCCTCTCGTCCACATTTCTTCCTTCCTTCAAGCTCCTTGACCCCCTTCTCCCCCCTGTAACCGTCACTTCCGGCTGTGTGCCACTGTGCCGTGAGGTGTTAGCACCCCTCCCTGCCCCTCCCTCCACACTCAGGTGAACGGGAGCAAAGGCAGATGAGCAGACGCTGATTCAGAGGGAGCAGAGGCAGGGGTGCGATGAGGTAAGACCCATCTTGTCTTTGTATCCTTGGCTCCCCTCGTCACAATATTATGCCCTGCCAGTCGTTTTCTTCCAGCCTTCTTCCTTTCTCCCTCTCCCTGACCTCCTTCTCTCCGTTGTAAATGTTACTTTCTCAGGTTAACGGGAGCAGAAAAGGGCGCAGGAAGAGCAGAATCAGACAAGAGGGGGCAGCGACACAATGCGGTAAGTTCCCTCTCACTCTTGTGAGAGCCCTCCTCTGTTCGTTCTCCTTACGCTGCTGTATTCCCCTCCTGCTACTCCGTTGCTCTCCAGTTCCCTTCCCCCTATTCTTCCTTCTGTCCCCTCTCACTGACCTCCTTTTCTTCCCTGGGATTGTCACTGCTTTCCATCAGGCGAACAGAGGGAGCAGAGGAGGCCAGATGGAGCAACAATGCTCACGAGATACTGGCAAGGTGGCGTGGTAAGACCCCTCTCACGCTCCTCCTTTGGATACCACCACCCCACCTCTCTCTTCTCTCATACCTTCCCTGTATCCTCCTCCCCTGTCTCTCCTTGTACAGGCGTTGACAGCAGTGCTGGCATCGGAGGGCAACAGAAAAGGGCAACAAGAAACAGCAACAGGAAAGGGCAACAGGAAAGGGAAACATGGTAGGGCAAATAGAATGAGCCCTCTTTTCCTGGTAGGTTTCAGATCATCCCCTTCTTAATCCCCTCCTCAATATTGTTTTCAAATATGCTCCTCTTTCCCTGTCTTTTCTCCTTTTCTCGTACTTTTAATGCTGATATTTTAGTTTCCTTCTTTTGATCCTCCCCTTATCATGCTTCCCCTTCACTGCTTTCCTCTCTGTCTCCTGCTCTCCTGTATTTCCTTCTACAGGAAAGGACATGGGAGGGACAACAAGAGATGCCGGTTCTTGAGAACTCCCGCTTCTTGTGGTAAGATTCCTCAAACCCCGTCCCTTATCCTTTCCTTTCCTTCCTCGATTGTTCAGTTCCATCCTTTCGCCCTGTCTCTTGTCTCACACCTTCCCTGTCTCCTCTCTGACTCCTCCCCTGTGTTCTGTTCCACTGGCGTGAGACAAATGCAGGACACCAATCAACCAATCAATCAATCGAGTCCTTGCCTCCAATCAAGGCTGTTTACCTGCTTCCTCTTCCACGTATATCCCTTGCAACCCACCTTGCAAGCGACATCCATCTCTCCTCCACCACTGACATCGTCATGCGCCCTTCAGTATCCCTGAGCTTTGCTTCAGAGGAAATAAATCAGTCTGTATGTGTCTCATCATAATCGCTGTTAGGTGTGTTGTGTAGTGCCTTAGCTACATGCTTAGGCCATGTACCACCATTCACTCCTCTTGTGCTGCTGTTGGGATTCATACCCTGCTGCCTGACCCAGTCCCTTTTCTCCCAGGGGAACCAAGGCAACCACGGACAGAAGACAAGGCTGAAGAATGAAGACATGGGAGAAGGCTAAAATGCTTTGCTTATTAGGCTTTTTTATAAGGCTACATACCGTTATCAACCATCACGTATGCATACACAGTAAGCCCCCCCCCTCCCCTCCCCCTCCCCTTCCCCCCAACCCCTCCCAGCGACCAGCTTCTTTCTCTACGCACACCACGCACCCCCTCCTTCTTCCACCTCTTTGTGGGAAATTCTCCCTCCCTGGAGCGCCCCCTCAATTTCGGCGATAGAACATCTCAGGCACCACACTAACAGTGTGCCACCAATCACGGGGGTGGGTGCGCAGGCAACTACAGGTCTATCCCCTATGAGCTACCCATATAAGGTAGCCTCCAGCATTCTCCGCTCTGGAGAATGGATAAACACAGCATACACACAGGGATCTGCACTACAGGTCTGCCAGCCACCATCAGTCCAGGTGCTCATGGGTTTCCTCAATCACTAAGAATGCTACAGTATGCCTCCAGGTTTACACCATTGGGAAATGTTTTGAGTGGGGGCAAAAAGTGTCAGTATCCTTGCAGGTTCACACCATATCAGAGTTGCCCCTCTTCAAATGTCACCCGAGGAACTATCCACTTAAAACAACACTTTTTGTATATGTGCCGTTCAGTGATGTGTCAACTTCCTTGGTTGAAGAAGCAGGCCTGTGCTGCTCAGGGCGCGTTCTCCCGTAAGCCACGTAACTTGCCAACAAGTTTTCAACGCTCAGGATAGTCGAAAATCCTTTTCACTGGAAATCTCTACCAGATAGCCAACGCTCTACTAGATATAACGTGTCTAAAATCTATCGTCCAGCGCTCAGGGTCGTCCATAAACTTTCTGGCAAGCTTCCTGCCCTAGTTTGGGAACGCGCCCTGATCGCTGGCTCTCCAGAGCACCACAAACCCCTCCCCCACCAGTGCGGGAACTGCTCAACCACATTGTAGGAGCCTCCCGGACCAGTCGCATCCCCCTTCTCACATCACAGTTGTAGCGCGAAGGAGAGACGTAGTTAGGTTTTAGCTCTCCTTCACAGCGACTTAGCAGTCAATCCCTTCGTCACTCGCCATTCGCCCGCCATGGGAAAGCCCGAAAACCCGCGGGTTTTTTTCGACATATCCATCAGCGGGAATAAAGCCCAGCGAGTCGTGATGGAGGTGCGGTTAGGGTTTTCCGATCTCGCTGATTTACCCGTTTCGTTTTTCTCCGTCCTGCCGATCTGTGTTTCTCTCCCATCTGCCGATTTACTACCCTCGTGCATTTCTCCATCTGCATCCATCGCTGCGGCCATCGCTGCCGCCATCGATGTGTCTCTCTGTGCCGGCATTGGTCTCTCCCCGAACCCCTTCCCCTCGCAGCTATTCGCCGATGTGGTTCCGCGTACCGCGGAAAACTTTCGAGCTCTCTGCACTGGTACGATTTTCTCTCTGCTCCTCGCCCGCACAGGCTACTACTCGACGGACCACATGCTGCTCGCCTGCGCGCCAGTTTATCGTCGTGTATTGTCGCGCCAGTTTTATTACCGCATCCCGTTTTTCGGGCCCGCTACATGCGCCGCTGTTCTCATTTTCGTGATATAGGGTTCACGGAGAGAAAAAAGCGATGCTTCTTTATACAATTTGCGCCTTAAAAAAAAAGGGTTAAAATCCTCCGTAGCGTGTATGCTCGTTGACCTAAAACCGCCATTGCGCTTCTGATAGTTTCTCTGCCTGCCACTTTGCACCTTGTGATGTGATGAACACGGCACCAGGCGAGATGGGGGAGGGCAAGTTCACGCACAAGCCGCTCCACTTCAAGGGCACCGTCTTCCACCGCGTCATCGCTGGCTTCATGGCGCAGGTGCTCTCGCTCCCTCCCTTCCTCTCGCATCCTCTCTCCCGTCCTCCCTCCCGTCCTTCCTCCCGTCCTCCCTGCAGCCCTCCCTCCTGTTCTCGCATTCTCCCGTCGAGTCTCCTCGTCGTTACCCTCTCATTGCCCTACTCCCACTTCTCGCGCTCTTTGGCTCTTCCAGAAACCCTCTGATTCCCTCTCCGCTTCACCGCCCATGGCGGCTTCTGGTTCTGGTATCGCTATGTACGGATCTGACCGCTCCTATCCCCGTGTGTCCGTCTGCGTCATCGTCTGTGTGTGCGTGCGTATGTCCCACTACGGCTACGGCCGCGGTTTTGCGGTTGCGCAGGGGGGCGATTTCAGCAACAAGGACGGTACGGCCCCTTTCCTCCCTTTCCGTTCCTTTCCCTACACACCTCTGCTCTGCCCGTCGTTTCCGCCTCTCCGCTTCCGCCTATCCGTTTCTGCCTCTCGGTTTCCGCCGCCCCCTACATCTCCTTTTTCGTTGTAAATCGTCGTCCCCACTTCGTTCAGTCTCCCCATCGCTCATGCTCGCTCCTCCTGTCCGCCATTCTGTCGCGTCAATGCATCACGTATGAAGACGCTTCCAACCCTGATTCGTGGTGGATCGTCTCCCCCTTTCCCACCGTCCCAACCGCCCTCTGTTCCATTCCCTCCCCTTCCCCCGCCTCCCTCCCCTTCCCCCCTTTGCCCCCCTCCCCCACTTTCCCCCATTCCCCCCTTCCCCCCTTTCCCCCCTCCCCCCCCTTTCCCCCTTCCCCCCCTTCCCCCTATTCCCCCCCTCCCCCCCCTTCCCATATTCCTCCCCTCCCCCCCCTTCCCCCCATTCCCCCCTTTCCCCCCTCCCCCCTCTTCCCCCTATTCCCCCCCCCCCCCCTTCCCCCCATTCCCCCCTTCCCCCCTTTTCCCCCCTCCCCCCTATTTCCCCCCTCCCTCCCCCTTCCCCCTATTCCCCCCCTCCTCCCCCCTTCCCCCCATTCCCCCCCTTCCCCTCCTTTCCCCCTCCCCCCCCTTCCCCCTATTCCCCTCCTTCCCCCCCTTCCCCCCCTTTGCCCCCTGGTGGCCCAGGCACTGGAGGGGAGAGCATCTACGGCGGCAAGTTCGCAGGTCAGTGCGCACTCCTCTCTCCTCCCCTCATCCCATCGTCCCATCGTCCCATCGTCCCATCACCTTGCCCCCCCTGCTGTTTCCGCTTGCACTCCGCGCTTGTATCATGCGCTGGCTACTATTCTCATGGCCCATCCTGGCTGGTTGGGCCGGGTGATTCCTGCACGTTTTCAGATTTCACGCGTCCGCTCATTCCATTGTACTCTTTCTGCCTCCAACGTTCCCTGGACCCCCCTTAATGTTTTTGCCCCTTTTCGCTTCTCTCTCCGTCTCGCGTTTTCCCTCCTCCTCCATTCACCTTTACCCTCGTCTCCCTTCCCCCCTCCCCTCTTCCCCCTCCCCGCTCTCCCCCTCCGCACCCGCGCGCCCCGCTTCTCCCCCCTCGGCGCAGACGAGAACTTCAAGATGCAGCACGCGGCGGCGGGGACGCTGTCCATGGCGAACGCGGGGCCCAACACCAACGGCAGCCAGTTCTTCCTCACCTTCAAAGCCACGCCGCACCTCGACGGGTGAGGGGGGGGAGAGGTCAGGGCATGGAGGGGCGGGGCAGAGAGGGCGATGGGGGGTGAGCGGGTGAAAGGGGTTTGGGAGGGCGAGTGGCGGAGGGCATGGCGAACGCGGGGCCCAACACCAGCGGCAGCCAGTTCTTCCTCACCTTCAAAGCCACGCCGCACCTCGACGGGTGAGCAGCAGTGGCGGGCGGGCGCTCTCTGCCCCGCCCCTCCACGGGTGAGCAGCAGGGAGGAGGACATGGTGGGGCAGACAAAGGGAGCAGTTGGGGGGTTTTGAGACGACTCAAATCAAATCTGGACATGGAGGCGCGGGGCAGAGAGAGCAGTGGGGGGTGAGGGGGAGTGCGGGCGGGTGGGGGAGGGCACGGACGTGGTTCGTACCGCACCTACCCTAGCATTCCTGCCCGCTGGTGGGTCGGATCGATTGGCGCCTCCTTTTCCCTTCCCCCTCACCCCACGCTCTACAGAGGGCATGCACGCGGTTCTCATCTCGCCTTCCTCAGCGCACGCCCACTTCCCCCCTCCCCTCCCTCCCTCCCTCCTTCCCTCCCTCCCCCCCTTCCCCCTCCTCCCCCGCTTTCGTCCCTCCGTTTCCAGCGAGCACGTGGTGTGTTGGGGCGCGTGGCGGAGGGCATGGACGCGCTTCTCTCATCTCACCTTCCTCGAGTCCCCCACCTGCTACTGTCGAACCGATTTCCCCCTCCTCCCCCACTCCCCACTCCTCCCCCACCCCCCCCCCCCCCCGGTGCAGCAAGCACGTGGTGGTCGGACGGGTGGTGGAGGGCATGGACGTGGTTCTCACCTCACCTTTCTCAACACCCCCGCCCACTGTTCCTACTTTTCTCTTCCCCCCCCCCCCTTCCCCCCGCGTCCAGCAAGCACGTGGTGTTCGGGCGGGTGGTGGAGGGCATGGACGTGGTGCGGGCCATCGAGAGCCAGCCCACGGGGGACAGGGACCGGCCCGTCTTCCCCATCAAAATCGCCAAGTGCGGCCAGCTGCCCGCTGCTGCTGCTGCGGGGGGCGGTGGTGGGAAGAAGAAGAGTGCGGAGGAGGAGGGGAAGGTGGCGGAGGAGGGTGGGAAGGGCGGGAAGGGCGGGAAAGGGAAGGAGAAGGGGAAGGAGGAGAAGGGGAGGAAGAGGCGGCGTGGGGATAGTTCCGAGGAGGAGAGTGAGGACGAGGAGGATAAGGGGAGGAAGAAGAAAGGGAGGGGCGGAAGCAGCAGCAAGAGGAAGGGCAAGAAGGGGAAGAAGGGGAAGCAAGCGATGAAGAAGAAGCGAGGGAAGGGTGGTGGTGGTGGGAAGCATGGCAGTAAGAGAAGGCGAAAGGATGACTCGAGCAGTGATGACAGCAGCGGAAGTGACTCTGACGAATCGTCGTCTTCGTCTGACTCCGATGCTAGCTCGGACTCCCGAACCAGCGCGTCAGGCTCGGAAGGCTCGTCGGATAGCCGGAGCTCAGGGTCAAGCTCGGAGTCTTACAGCAGCAGCTCTGATGGCGAGTCCGATTCGCCAGACTCGGGGGCTGGGAAGGGGGTTAGGAAGGGGAAGGGGAAGGGGAAGGGGAAGGGGAAGGGTGGGGGAAAGGGGTCAGTCAAGGGGAAAGATGAGAAGAAGGGGAAGGGGAAGGGGAGCGAGGGAGGGGAGAAAGGCAAGGGGAAGGAGAAAGATGGGGGCGGGCGGAAGGGTAGAGATGAGCGAGAGGAGGATGAGGAGGCGGAGGTGAGGGGGAAGGTGAAGAAGGCGGGAAAGGGTGAGGAGAATGGGGATGAGAAGGAGGCTAAAGGCAAGGAGCAGGAGACGAAGGGTAAAGGGCACGAGAAGGTCAAGGGGAGTGGCAAGGAGAGGGATAGGAAGGGCAAGGGAAAGGGAGAGCCGGGTTCAGAGGAGGAGGAGGAGGAGGAGAGTGAGGAGGAGCAGAGGGGGAGGATGGGGCGAGAGGGGGGGAAGAAGGAGAAGGAGGGCGAGGAGGGGAGGAAGGAGAAGGAGGAAGGGGTGGGGAAGAAGGGAGGGAAGCAGCTTCAGGAGAAGGGGAAAGCGAAAGGGGAGAGGGGAGGGCAGGGAAAGAAGGACCGGGGAGGGGGCAAGGCGAAAGGGAAGAAGAAGAGGTAAGGCGTACAACAAGGGAAGGTCAACATCTGTGTGGGCCGGTGGGTACCCTGACGGGGGTTCTGTACTTACTTCTATGTCCACGCACATGGTAAGGTCCTGTAATGGGGAGTTAACTTCTCCGTGCGTTTACTTGTCACAGCCTGTAATGGGGATTCACCCTGTGTGGCCGCTTACAGGTGCAGCCTGTTGTCCTTTTGGTGCCATGCCATCTGAGGTCCACAACGGGTTCTTGCATGCGCAGCAGGTTCTTGTGGTGCTAGCAACGGGGCGAGTTCGTGTGTGAAGTGTTGCCATGTGTGTTCCTGTGCTCCTGTGCTGCAGCAGTTACTCGGACGAGGACGAGGAGTCAGGAAGTGGCACGTCGACCAGTGAGAGCAGCAGCAGCAGCAGTGAGGATGAGAGGCCCTCCCACAAGGGCAAAGGTGGGTGTGAATGCGGGACAAAGGGAGGGGGATTGGGGAATAAGGGGTTGAAAGGGAGTCAGAACGAGGGAGAGGGGTGGGGGGTTAAACGATGGAGGACAAGAATGGGGTGACAGGTTGTGCGTTCTCCCCTCGGCGCAGTAAAACAATACATGTAGCAAGCGTATGACTCTCGGCGTTGCTTCTGATGCTTCTGGTGGCTCCGGGCTGTCATACTTGATCTCTTCTCATCCCACATTGAACCTCTGTGGTTTTGAGACGTCTCAAATCGACACTTCTACCTCCGTTGTTGAATGTGCTCCTTGGGTTGGTTGGGCTGGGTTGGGTTGTTTTGAACTGGCTTGTTGTCTGCAGGGAAGAGTGTTGGGGACGCGAAGGGCAAGCAGGGCTCAGGAAAGCGAGCAGCGGTGAAGGAAAGGGGCGAGAAAGGGAAGGGTGGCGACAAGGTTGGAGCAGGGAGGAATGAGAGCAGCGATGGGAACAAGAGGCACAAACTCAAGGCACAAGAGGCAGAGCGAGCGGAGGAAGATGGAAAGGAGAAGGGGAGAAAGAAGCTCAAGGGGATGGGTGATGAAGACACGAGGGAGGGCGGAGTGGGTGATGAGGATGAGAGAGAGGAAGAGAGTGGGGGTAACTACGGGGTGAAAGGGAGGGCGGGCCGCGAAGACATAGAGGACGCTGGGGGATATGCCGCTGAGAAGAGGGCACAGGGCAGGGTCAAAGGGGATGCGAGCAGCGATGATGCGATGGTCAAGAGGGCAGTGGACGAGGGTGGAGCGGAGGAGGGAAGGGGCGTGGAGGAGGAGCAGCAGGGTCCGGAGAGGACCAGGGTTGAAAGAGAAGCCAAGATAGTGGCCGCCAAGGGGGACAGGGGTGCCAAGATAGTGAGGGATGGGAAGGAGGGGGTCAGGAGAGGGATAGCTGAGGAGGAGGAGCAGCAGGGTGTGGATGGGAAGGAAGATAGGCGGCTGGAGGTGAAGGGAGACAGGGGTGTGGTAGTGGGAGGAGGTGGAGGGCAGGGAGGGAAGGCGAGGGGGAGAGATGGTGGGAGCAGAGGGAGGGGCCAGAGGCGAATCAGTCGCAGCAGAAGCAAGTCACTCTCCCGCTCTCCCGTTCTCTACCGCTCCCCCCCTCGCCCCCGTTCACCCGCTCCCTCTCGTTCCCCCCCTCGCTCTCGCTCTCGCTCGCCTTCGCGCTCCCCGTCGCCCCCTCCTCGCAAGCGGGCTGCAGGGAGTGTGCTGGACAGGCTGGGCAAAGCACCAGCTGCTGCAGCAGCTGCTATTGTCGCTGCTGCTGCTGCCGCTGCTGCTGCCGACACTGCTGCTGCTATACCAGCAGCAGCAGGCGCCCCCGCTGATGACTTGGCTGCCCCTCCCGCAGCAGCAGTGGCAGCACGTGGTGATGCTGCTGCTGCTGCTGCTGATGCTGCTGGTGGTGCTGGTCCTGTACGAGTGCGCAAGGGCCGAGGGTTTTCCGACAAGTTTGCGTTTGCCCGCAAGTACCGCACGCCCTCTCCCTCTCCTGAGCCCCTCCCCCCCGCACGATTCCGAGGCAGGGGCTATGGTGGGGGCTATGGCGGGGGATATGGCGATGGCGGCAGGGGACGGCTGTATGGCCGCAGGTGAGAAAGGGCCGTGTTCATAGGTAGTAGGTGTGCCGTTTACTGTGCTGTGCTGCGCTGCGCTGCGCTGTGCTGTGCTGTGCTGTGCTGTGCTGCGCTGCGCTGTGGCTGTGTTGAAAGTGCACTGTGGTTCAGATGAAATGCTTTGCTGTGTGTGTTGAAGCATCCACGCACTGCACCACCATGTCACCATACAAACGCTCCCATGTATCGATCCCTCCTACGCTCCCTCCTACGCTCCCTCCTACGCTCCCTCCTACACTCCCTCCTACACTCCCTCCTACACTCCCTCCTATGCTCCCTCCTACACTCCCTCCTACACTCCCTCCTACACTCCCTCCTACACTCCCTCCTACGCTCCCTCCTACACTCCCTCCTACACTCCCTCCTACACTCCCTCCTACACTCCCTCCTACGCTCCCTCCTACACTCCCTCCTACACTCCCTCCTACACTCCCTCCTACACTCCCTCCTACGCTCCCTCCTACACTCCCTCCTACACTCCCTCCTACACTCCCTCCTACACTCCCTCCTATACTCCCTCCTACGCTCTCTCCTACGCTCCCTCCTATGCTCCCTCCCAAGGTACAAAAAAACGGCGTATTTTTCCTTTTTAGCCCGTATCATACTGTACCGAAATATACGACCGTTTAATACGGAAAAAAACGGTCTTGGGTGCGTTTTCATGCGTGTGCAAAAAAACGTCGTATTATACGGTCTTTTTTTTAATGGGAGGTGTACTAGGTTTATAATTGCCAATCGAGGTCTTGTTATGTGGTTGGGTTTGCTCGCGCTGTTGGGAGATTGTTCGCTCAACATTTTAGGGTTGAGGAGGAGGGGGCTGAGGAGGAAGAGGAGGAGGAGGAGTCATTTGGAGGAGGACGACGAGTAGACACTTGGAGGAGTAGGGGAAGGCTTAGAAGGATTAGGGGGGGGAGGCTCACAAGGAAGCCTAGGAGCATTAGGGGGGAGGTTTAGGAGGAGGAGGGGGAGGCTTAGGATGAGGATGGGGAGGTAGACACCTGCAGGAGGAGGAGGGGGTAGACTTATCGAATGTAGAGGCGTTTCTATCTGTAGCCGCATTTAGATGCTGTTTTGACGTTAGTAAGCCCATGGCAGTTGTCCCCACCTGTTTACTGGTCAGAATAGGGTTTTTTTTTTTAAAGCACATTTTCGTCTATTAAAAATTCGGCGTATTTTTCCTCAAATCACCGAAAAAAACGGCCGTTTAATACGGCCCGTTTTTTTCGGTTGCCGTATTTTTGCACCTTGCTCCCTCCTACGCTCCCTCATACGTTCCCTACTACGATCCCACCAGGGAGTATGACGAACCAGGGGCCTGGAGTGGCAGGGGAGGGGGGCGGTACCGCGACCGCAGTGACAGCCCTCCGCCTCGCAGGCGCAGCCCTGATTGGTCGAGAAGCCCGCCCAGAAGGAGGGGGAGGGGACGGGGGAGGTGAGAGATACAGACGTAGTGGTAGGTAGGGGTTGATGGGTTGAATCGGGGAGGTCTGTTGCTGATCGCTCTGCTGCTCTGAGCGCCTCACTCGAGCGCCTCACTCGAGCGTCTTACTCGAGCGTCTCACTTGAGCGTCTCACTCGCACTCATTGGATCGGATCACCGGACGTACATACGTGTCCTGGTTGCATGATTGTCCCAGTGAAACCCGGATCACTGGGAATAAGCGGCTTTCTGGATCCATTTGTTCCCCCTCGTATCGGAGCGCTCATGCTTCATCATGCCCTCATCACTCCGCCATCACGCCAACCGTTCCACTGCCATCCCTTTTCCACTGCGCAATCTCTCCATACTTCCCCTCTCCCCCTCCCCTTCCCCCCTCTTCCCCCCTTCCCCCTCTTCCCCCCCTTCCCCCCTCTCCCCCCCTTTCCTCTCTCTCCCCCCCCTTCCCCCCTCTCTCCCCCCTTCCCCCCTCTCCCCCCCTTTCCCCCTCTCCCCCCTTTTCCCCCCTCCTCCCCCCCCAGGTATCGCTCTCCCTCCAGTCGCAGCAATTCCTACAGCAGGAGTCGCAGTCGCAGCCGCAGCTACACGCCCCCGCGCACGCGCACCACCACCACCACCCGCGCGCGCTCCCCCAGCCTCTCTCGCTCTCCCCCCCGCCGCCGCTCTGCCGCCGACAAGCCCAGCCCTCGCGATGCCAGCCCGCGTGGGCTGGCACCAGAGACTGCTGCTGCTGGTGGTAGTGGTCTGACCACTGGGAGGCGGGCACGTGGTGCCGCAGGAGTGGATGGGGAGCTGGGAGGTGGTGGTGGTATGGGAGGTGAGGGGTCAAAGCGGAATGGTGCTGGCCTGGCGGCAGGAGGAAGAGGAGGAGCAACAGCAGCAAGAGCTGATGCAGTGGGAGCAGCAGCTTCCCAGTCCCCTGTGGGGATGGGGTCTCCTAGGGAGGCCAGTGGAGGCGGGTTTGGCGCTGGCAACCCTGCTGCTGCAGGTGCTGATGGTGGTGGTGGTGCGGATGGTGGTTCGGATGGTGGTGCGGATGGTGGTGCGGATGGTGATGCTGATGGCGAGTTTCGTTCAGTGCGGCTGGGTGGCAGGGAGGGGAGGCTGAGGAGGCAGAGGGAAGATGACGATGATGAGGAGAGCGATTGATTGTGTTGTGGGTTTGCTTCAGTGGATGACGATGACAGGAGATCCCCTAACCAGTGACCGGGGGCCGCTCTAGAGCCGCATCACTGCTGCAAAGCTGACTAATTGTACCGGTATGCATTGCATTGCATACAATTAAATGGATTGGGGTGGATTGGATGCATTCCTCTGGACCAATGCCTTCTGTGGTTTATTTAGCACGTGGCTATGGTTGCGTGCTTGATTTGCTTATGCCTTAGCTTGCTCATGAGGTGGCTTCACAGCTTCTCCCCTTGTGCCCTGGCTGCCATGTGCGGCCGCTGGGGTGGGGTGTAGCGGTAAAGGACATGTGATGTGGCATTGCTGTTGTTGGGCTGATAAAAGCCCTTAGGATCTTTCCAGAGACTAAGTCCCAGTTGAAGAATGAGACTTGAGTAGTGCAGCGGAAGTTGAGTAGTTGAACCCTTGTACTAGTATATGAGAACAAGTGATTGATTAAAGTAAACAAGCATACAGCAATATATAGAAAGTAGAAAACAAGCAGTTGTAGAATACAGTTGAATGGCGGTTTATCGAGTCGCACAGCGACTCGATTGTCGCTTCGGTTACCATTCTTGCAGTTGTAACGGTCAGTCGCAACCTCCGGTTGCGACCCTTCGAGTCCTTTCGTGTTGTTTGTCCATCCCCTCGTGTAACCTCCGTTGACTCGCGTACTCGTTACGATCTTCCTCGAGTGTGATGTTACACTTCAGAAACGCTTAAGTCCTTGAGATATTTCCAACAGCTGTGTGATACGATGAGGAAATTGTTGCATTCCTGAAAGTGACACTTGAGCTGTAACCCTTGTCGAGTCCAAGCCTAGGTCGCGATGCGCGAAATGCGACGGTCGTTGACCGTTGACCGACAGTCGGTTCGAGGGGAACTGCAGACCCCTCGCTCTTCGTCCGTTCCGCCAGACTCCGTTCTACATCCTTGTTTACGTAGACAATCTGGTCAGGGTCAGATATCACTCGGTCTGATGTTGTGAAAATCAGACCTGTTTTTTTCCTTTCATCTGATTTTTTTCCTTCCATCTGATTCATCTGGTCTGTATTCAAGTGAAACAATGTCTAGAACAAGGCATACAAGGGAATATAACCTAATGGGTTGTACTCCCTAAGGCACAACCCTATATAGTTTACATAAACATACAATATATGTTTGACACACCGCCTAGACTAGATAAGAGAGTCATGAAGTCACCAGTCCTAACCACTGAGACAAGGGATGCCATCAGGAGGGTTAGGCTCCATGTATCCACCTTCCCCGGGGAGAGCCTCCCTAGTACCCTCCCTAGATAGAGAGTGAGGATCATTAGGGTTATCCCAGTGCCACGACACACCCCCCCGCTGGGATAGCGTGTACACCAGGAATTGAACCCTGGATGGCTCTGATACCAAGTCATGAAGTCACCAGTCCTAACCACTGAGACAAGAAGGGACGTCATCAGGAGGGTTAGGCTCCATATATCCACCTTCCCCAGGGAAAGCCTCCCTAGTACGCTTCCTAGACAGAGAGAGAGGATCAACAGGGTTATCCCAGTGCCACGACAAAGGGGCAGTGCCCGATGAAAGAGAAACACCTTAGGGTGGCACTACTAGTCCAGCCACTGGGAAGAGGCCACAAGGCCAGTCAGGGTACTATAAATGAAAGTTCGGTACACTATCAAGGGCCTAGCAAGTGTGAGGCTACAGGAACGAGACCTAGCTGTACACAGTGCTGCTGATGATCTTAAGGCGCAAGCGCCTTCGTAAAGATATCAGCTGTGTTGGCACTTGAGGCCAAGTGTACTACACGAGCCTGGCGACGCTGCTGCAGCTCGCGCAGGAGGAAGTACCGTAGCTGGATGTGCTTCGCTCTGCCCTCAAGTCGAGGCTCCTGACACAGGAGGATCATGGCCCTGTTGTCAGCGTACAAGACCGGGGCAGAGCTAGGCCGCTCATCCAAGTCGGTGAGCAGGAAGGTCAGCCAGCGGAGCTCCTGTGCCGCCATGGCGCTAGCGTAGATCTCAGCCTCACAGCTAGACTGGGCAATAGACGAGGAACGAGTGGACCTCCACGAGATGGCCCCTGCACCAAGGCTAAAGGAGTAGCCCTGTGAGGACCTGAGAGTCTCGGCGTCGTCTGCCCAAGAAGCGTCTGTGTGCCTGGTAAGAACCACTGGTCTTCATCCTCCTAGCACTAGCCCCATGCCCGATGTACTTGCTAGATAACGCAAAACCCTCTTAGCTGCCGACCAGTGCTGTGGTCGGTGTCTGCATGGGGCCACAAAGCGAGCCAGGATGCTGAGAGGGTATGCGAGATCAGGACGAGTGCAAGTCATCAGGTACATGAGGCAACCCACCAGCTGTGCGTAGGGACCACTAGGCTCTACAGCCTCCTCTTGTACTTGGGCAGAGAGTCTGTGGTCTACTGACAGAGGGGTGGGCTGTGCGGAAGAGAACTGAAGGCCGAAGCTCTGAAGGACCTGGCGCACCAAGTGTGACTGTGAGAGAGTGATGGTGCACGCTGCTCTGACCCTAGAGATCTGCAAGCCAAGGTAGCGGCGCAGCTCTCCTAGGTCAGTGCAGGTGTGTCTCCTCAGCAACCCGGCCTTCACGACGGCCAGTGCGTTTCTGTCTGTAGTAGCAAAGACCAGATCATCTACGTAGACAAGGATGTAGAACGGATTCTGGCCGGAACGGACAAAGAGCGAGGGGTCTGCAGACGAAGAGAAGAATTGCAAGTCAGCAAGTATAGCATGCAGCGTGTCGTGCCACTCACGGGGCGCCTGTCGCAAGCCGTAGACGGGGCGCCGGAGGAGCCACTCGGTGCCAAGGGGGAAGGTACCAGAGAAGCCCTGGGGGCGGCGCAGGTAGACCTGCTCGTGTAGATGGCTCTGGAGGAAAGCTGAGGAGAAGTCGAGGGAGTGCAGCTTGTAGTCACGGTGTTCTTCTACGTGTAGCAGCGCCCGAAGAGTGGTCATCTTCGGGGTCGGGGCGAAGGTCTGAAAGAAGTCCACCCCCTCACGCTGACAGAAGCCTTGAGCAACGTAGTGCGCCTTGAACACAGGCGGCTCTCCAGAAGGGCGCTTCACCTTGAAGAGCCACCGGCCATCGACTACGTTCACCCTAGGTGGGGGAATTGCGTCGACGAAGGTACCGGTGGATCTCCAAGATGACAGCTTCTGATCCATGGCAGCTATCCACTGAGAGGCCCAGGGTCCTGAGGTGGCCTCATCGTAGGTGCGAGGGGTCGAGATGTCGAGGGCGTCTGGGTCACCCTCATGGACTAGTAGCATGCAACAGAGATGGGGAGCGGCCTCAGACAAGGTAAGTCCGACTTCAGGTGTCGAAACGAAATACTGTAGAGCGCGAAGAAGATCTAGCCGATTCTCCCCCTCAGGTCGCCGCAAAAATTGCGCGAGCTGGCTAGCGGCATAGGCGAGATCCGGAGGACACGTTACAGCTGCTAATAGAAGACAACCCAGCTGCTGCTGATAAATCTGTAGTTCACTGTTTTCGAGTGGGGTGGTATCGGATTTGTAGTCCGTCGGTAGAGATCGGTAAGGTGTAGTTACAGTTGAAGGTGTGAGGTTAAAGCGTGCGGCTAGTGTAGCGACGTATTTGGAAGCTGTAAGATGAATACTAGTGGGCATGCGGTGAATGTTGAGGCCAAGAAACTGTGTGACTGTTGAGGTTTCTGTTCGAAGGCAGTAGCGAGAGAATCAGTCGTGCTGATTTAAGTAAATTGTCGACATAGGCGACGAGCATGATGTAGTCAAGATCATCGGTAAGTAGATACATTCCTTGGTCGTGAGGAAGTTGACGAAACCCGGCATTTATTAACTGACTGTATAGATACTGCTTCCATAGTCGTGGAGCCTGTTTAATGCCGTAGAGAGATTTTCTGAGACAGCAGACGCGGGGAGGGTTAGTTTCGTTAGAATGCGGGTGATCTACCAAAATTAATGCATCGACAAGTGCATAAAGAAATGCATTGGCGACGTAGATTTGGTGAAGTCTGAAGTTCCGGCAGGCCGCGATGCAGAGGAGGATGCGGACACTAATGTGTCTACCGATAGGAGCAAAAGTGAGCTCGTAGTTGAGTCCAAAAGTTTGCTTGAAGTCGCAGACGACCCATCACGCCTTGTTTTTTTCAAAGGAACCATCGGCGTTTGTCTTCACGCGAAAAACCCATTTACCGGTAAGTGCCTTACTCTCCTTTGTTTCCTTCAGTTGGATTAGATCCCAAGTACCTCTCTTTTCCAGAGCTGTTAACTCCCGGTCCATGGCTTCTCGCCATTTTTCGTTGTGTTGACTTGTCAAAGCTTGGCGAACTGTTTTCGGCTACAGAAACTTACTGCTGTTTGACTGTACTACGACCGCGAGTCCCAATACCTGTAATCCAGTTTCTGTAAAACGAGGACAATTTGAGTTGACATTGGAGAAGTTGTGTTCTGACCCCTGTTCCCCCCCAAGTTCTTCATGTGTCACACGGATAGCTAGTTCGGAGAAAACCGGCATTGGCTGCTGCTGGCGATCACGTTCGTAATCAAGAACCACATCTCGGGCATTTTCAGAGTCTGCTTCGCTGAGGGGAATAAACTCGGCAGTTCTAGCTAACGTGGTTGGTACGGGAATGTCTGTGGCTGCTTCGGAAGATTCGGCAACTGACCCATCCTGTACATCTGCTTCAGCTTCGTCGGTAGCGAAAGCACGCGAGCCTTCGAACAGCTTGGTAGGATTTGCAGTTGCTACCTGGTGAGCATTAAAAAACAGGTAAGGTGAGTCATTCATAGAAAAGACAATCACGTGCTGGTACGATTTGACTCGTGTGAAGATCCATAATTTTCCATGCGTGCAACAGCTTCTCGATGCCAATATGAATGCCCCACTTAGCACGCTCCGAAAAATTTCCGATTGCTGCGGTCGGAGGTCGGTATTGGACGATACACAAAAAAACTCTTAAAATTTTTGTGTTGCCGACTGTTTTTGTCCACTGCAGGTGTGGCGAAGAAAAATGTGAAAGAGATTATGTCGACAGCAAGTTGTGATGGAGAACTGCATGGTCCAAAGCGTAAGTCCAAAAATGCGGTGGTAGTGCTGCCTGTGTCAACAAGACCCTCATCTTCTCTTGTAACGTTATGTTCATCTGCTCCGCTACCCCCATCTGTTGGTGTTGATGTGGCAGAGACCCTCGGCGTTTGATGCCTAGGGCTTGAAGATACTCAGTGAAGGTGGTGTTCGTATACTCCCCTGCGCCGTCACTCTGAAATTCTTGAAGCTTTTCTTTCGATTCTCTCTCAGCCACCGCGAGCCATGCGACGAAGATAGAGTGAGCCACATGGCGAGCAGGAATGTTGGTCGTCCAAACATATGGAGTAGAAGCCTCGATAAAGGAAATCATATAGAGCTCCCCCTTAGGTCCTGCTTCAGATAAGTTGATGATGTCGCTGTAGACTTTTTGCATAAGCGTGCAGTGAGTCGATCTGGGAAAATGACTTGGAAACGGTTCATGAGGAAGATTAGCAGTTGTGCACGTTGTGCAAACTGTCGGTCGTGAAGACGGCTTCATCTCTGTTCCATCCGGTAAGAGTAAACTGATCTTGTCAAGAACTAATGCCCGTATAGAATGATTAAGTATGCCTTGAGACGGATGGCCTAAACGTTGATGCCATATATCCTCTATTGCTTTGTGTCCTGTTGATCGCAGATAAAAATCGGCGTTAGTATAAAAAGAAGGAATGATGAAAGGAGAAAGTACTGGAGATTCTTCAAGTTGTCTAGGAACGAAGCGAGTAAGAGGTAACTTAGTAGTTTTAACTTCCGCGTCTAGAACGTCTTCTGATTTCAGAACTATTTCTCCTTCTTCGATTTCTGTTTTTGTTGTGTCAGCTGCAGGTTGACCGATAAGAACCCCTGTTTCTGCTTCACTGCTGCTGCTGCTGGGCCCCCAAGGTACTTCAGGTGTATTGTTGAGTTGTGTTAGAGTGTCATCGTAGTTCCGCCACGTTGGTGTATCTTCTTCAGCTGTGTTGGCCAGGAATTAAGAGCCGTTATAACTGCAGCGGCTGTATGAGATCTCGTTGGAACTGCAGTTCCATAGAAGTCTATTTCGACCTTTTGATAATCAGTCTCTTCAGGATGTTGCCAAGATCCAAGAGATGACACTCTTTCAGAATCTCCAGAAGTGCCTTGTGCTTAAAATTGACGAAAAGAGACGCCATATTGAGTGGCAGCTCTCCCGATGTAAGTATTGGTATCGTTGTGATAAAGTCCCTGGTCCATAGTCTCACAACTGCCTTGTGTTTTGACCTTATGTCGCAGGAGTTGAGCCATTCAAAGAAGATTGAAACCAAGTCCAGCGATGATGAGGACATTTGTGACGTGTAAGGAAAAACCAGTGTCAACAGAATCCAGCATGGCGCTCCCAATGATAGTTTGTCCGTTTGTCCGTTTGCAACTGTGACAGGTACTGGACGTCGAAAAGGACGTTGATGAGTGATGAAAAGCGTCTCGGCACAGCACATGTGTTGACCACAACAACTGTTGAGAGACCAAGTTTTGGGTCTTGCAATAATCCGAGCGAGATTAGCATAAACTTGAGGTAAGACCATGTTCTCAGGTTGTTCAATGGAACTCTGTTCCTCCTCATCGTCGAAATCTGAATCGGTTGCATGAAATGTAGTAACACAACTGAAAACTTGTATCCGGAAATAGCAGGACTTATTGTTGGTGGATTCTGCTTCACCGGTTGCTTGGACTGCTGCGATTGCTGCTGCGTTCCTCTTTTCTTATCAGCTTGAAGCTTGTTGCAATATTTGATGCTGTGTCCATCCCTGCTGCAACAGTGACAGAAAAACTTGTTGATGCATTTTGCAGGCGTTGAATAGAAAATGATATTAACTGCTCCCTTTTTGTTACGTGTTGTTTGCAGGTCAAGGTCCTGCTGCTCTGCTTGAAGAATCGAACAAGTTTTGGCTTCAGAAAGATTTGGTTGAATGCGGAGAAGAGATCGACACTGCCGCCATTTTGCTCCAAAGCTGGCAAGAAGAACTGTTACAAACATGTCCTTTGGGAAGTATCCGCCGCATTTTTCCAGTTGGTCACGAAGTGTACGAGCCCTGTTGATATAATCCGAAACGTTCTCGTTGCCCTACATCTGTACAGTTATCAGTTGTGAGAGAATCTTACTCGCGGAAATGGTGTGCTGTGCCATATACAGTCCCTTCAAATGATTCCATGCAGATTCGGCCGTAGTCAAGCTGGTGTGGAGGGAGCGTATACCGAGCCACTCTTTCAGCGACAGATTGCGGATAAGAACTGTATAAGCACTGAGTGAAGCATGAAGAAAACTCTGCTGCTCCATCTGTGTTCCTGTAACGGGATACGATCTGCGTATTCGCCGTTGAAGTAGGGCCATATACAGTGGATTTTGCGAGGAGCTCAAACTCGAAACTCCAAGAGTAGAAGTCAGTGCCATTAAAAGGTATTGTTGTCTTGATCTGCGTATTGCTTAAAATATTCGGAGCCTGAAAGACAGGTTCAGTAAACGAAATTTGCTGCTGCGGAAACTGTTGTTGCTGTTGCTGTTGCTGTTGTGGATGTTGCTGTTGTTGCTGAAACTGTTGTCGCGCTTGTTGCTATTGCTGAAGAAATTGGAACTGCTGATGTTGAGCAGGTGTAATCGCAAACGAAGAACTGGAGCTTTGAGCGGCTGGAGCTCTTGCACAACTGGAGACATCGATACTCATACCACTGAAGGCCGTTGTTACTGACACTGCTGCTTGTTGCTGTGATGTTGTAGGTGCAGAGGACAAGGTCCCCGGTGGATGCACGGTTGGCAAACCTTGCTGCTGTTGAGGCATCCCGATTGAAGAATATGCAGGTGGAATTTTTCCAACTGCAGAGTCACCTGCTTGGCCTGTGAAAACTATAGGATTTGTAATACCCATGGGTCCAGTTGTTGAAGAACCAGATGTTGGAGCTGATAATGGTCCAGCCATTTGTAGAGTTGACAATAGTCTTAAATCCAGACAGCTCTTATACTTTGTAAGAAATATAAAATTGGTCCAGGAGACTAAGTATAGAATGTGCAGATACAAGAACTTGAAGTAGAAAGTCAGCGGAAACACAGGGCCGTAGACAGGCAGGGGAGGCAGCTGTGGGGGAGGCACGGGTGGATGGTTAGGGGAGGGAAGACCGTGGAGGCGGATGGCGGACACCGGCGGCAATTGCTGCTGCTGCTCTACGCCAACACAAGAATCTCCAGCTGCACCACGGCTGCCTCCGGGACTCACCACGCCAACACCCCCAGAACGAGAACCCTCTCCAGCACCGGTGCCACCCCCAGGACGAGTACCCACCCCAGCACTGGTGCCACCCTCTGGACCGCCTGGACAAGCCACGACAGTAACCCCACGACTAGCACCCTGCTCAACACACGCACCCCCAGAGCCGGCGGACCCCTACGGCGGGTGCTGCTGCAACGTTGGCGACTGCGGCTGCTGCTGCGGCTGCGACGGCGGCGACGACTACTGCTGTGGTGACTACGAAGGAGGAGATACCGGGGCACAGGCAGGCGGCAAGAACGGTGCCAGGGGGCCACCAGAGTCAGCCGACTCCTCGACTGGGACAACCGTCCGGAGGCGAGTGACGTGAGACACACCAGATGGGGCAGGACGGGGAGGGAGAGGAGCGAGGGCTACCGGGGGAGTGGGAACCAAAAAAAGGGGTGGGGAAACTGGGAGACCTTGGTGGGGAAAGCGGTGGTAGAAGGAGACAGACTCGTCAAAAGTGACGTCATGCGGTGAGACGGCGGGTGGTAAAAGTGCCAGTCAGAAGCGTCGAGGGAGAATCCAAGGAAGACACAGGGGACAGTGCGGGCAGTCAGCTTGTCCGTGCCAGAAGCACGAACGTGAGCAAGGCAGCCCCAGACGTGGAACATAGACGCGTCACCAGGGAACCCGGTCCAGAGAAGGGTCAGCGAAACCTGTGGTCGCTGGGAGTGCGACCACAGGTTAAGCTGGTGAGCGGAGTAGCGAACAGCGAACGTCCACAGAAAATGGGGTGCACTGGCATGGATCATGGAGGTACGAGCCACCTCTATGACCAAACTGATGCGTCGCTCAACGACCCCATTCTGTTGCGGGGAGCCCGGCAGGGTGTACGCCTGGGTGATGCCCTCCGCACGACAAAATTGGCCAACCCGACTGGAGGCGAACTCGCCGCCACGATCGGAGTGGAGACGCAGCACAGGGAGGTCGCGGTGGACTAGCGCAACTACGACCCACAAGATAAGAGCATCAGGCACATCGGCCTTCCGCTCCAGGGGAAACACCGTGGTATAGCGCATGTAGTCGTCGACAAGCACTAGAAAGTAGCGCTCGCGACATGACCCAGGGACAGGGGCTGGGCCCTAGACGTCCAGGTGGAGGGCCTGGAGTGCCGCACTGGTAGGGGGAAGCGAGGAGGATTGAGGAGCACGGCGCTGCCGGCCCTCGACACAAGGCGTGCACAGCGGCGCAGGCGAGAGAGGAAGGGCAGGGAGCGACACAGGGAGACCGAAGACAAGACCGTGATGGGACATGTAACGCAGACGGTGACCTAGGCGGTGGTGCCACAGCAGCGACGGGTGAGTGAGGGACCGACACGAGCAAGCCGTAGTACCCTGGGTTGACGCAGGCACCTGGGGGGACACCTTCACCGGGGGGGACGCAGTGTCAAGCGTAAACAGACCAAACAGAGGGTCCCGGGGGAATGTGGTAAGAGGAGCAGCAGTGGTGGCGTCGGTACAGACCGCGTACAGCTCAAGACTAAGGAACATAGTGGTGACGCCGAGGTCCTGAAGACAGCTGACACCAACTAGGTTCCTGGAAAACGAGGGTATGTGTAGGCCTGTAAGAGAACCAGAGGGGAACACCGGACAGGGAAGGGTGGTGGAGCTACGGGCAACTACCGGACCTGAGGAGGGGTCAGCAAGCGGGACAACGACAGGGGCGGCAAGAGGCGTGAGCAAAGTGTGGTCGCGGAAGAAGCAGGCAGACGCTCCGGAGTCGAGCGTGAAGGAGTGCAAAGCAGTAGCGTCCGCCGGCGGAAGGGCTAGCGTGGAGGCTAGGCTAAACAAGGTAGGGGTCCTACGCTTGATGCAGCAGGGGAACCTAGACTACACACAGGGGACACACCTATGCTAGGCAACACCGGATAATAGGGTCCAGTCACACTAGAGTCGTCAGCATACATGGCATACAAAGCAGACCTAATCGAATCCATGTCCATTTCAAAGATAGGCACACGACGACGCACGAGGCTGTACCAGTTGGGGGGGTCCGCCGTGGGGCCAAAGCGGAGACGGAAGTGGTCGTCGAGGCGGCGGTAGCAGCGTGCGGCGGTGTGACCGGGGTGGTCACAGACGGTGCCGCAGCAGGGGCCGGACTGAAGCTCGTACTGGCACATGACCACACTAGAGCCGCCACCTGACACCGAGCTGCGCCCCCCACCACCACCAAAACCGCGAGTCCACAACGGCGACTGCTGCTGCTTCTGCGACAGCTGCTGCTGCTGCGGTTGTTGCTGCTGCTGGTGCTCCGGGGAACTAGCCCCAGTCCCCTCATCTTCACCACCATCCCCTCCACCACCTCCGCCACCTCCGCCACCCGCGCCACCCCTCCCGCCGCCACGCCCTCCCCAGGCCCGACGTCCCCTACCCTGACGAGACTGCGCTGAGGCCGCAGTAGCGGTCTCAGCATCGGGGGCCGTCTCAGCAACAGCGGCAAAGACGTCAGAGTAAGTGCACTGGGAGGGAGCACAGCCCTGGAAGATAGGGACCGCCGCAGTACCGCTCGACTGAGCGATAGTGCGCTGGCGGGTCCCTATCGCAGTCAGGGTAGTGACAAAGTCAGTGAGGGTGAGGTCATAAGGGTGGAGGGCAAGGAAGTGGTCGCGGGCAATGGCTAGGCGGTAAGGAAGGCGCGTGGTAAGGAAGTAGAGGGTAGCGCCGAGGGGGGGGAGGCAGTACAAGGAGCTGAGCCTCAGTGCTAGCAGCGCGGTAGCTAGTCTCTAGTGCGCGCAAGTGAGTGGCGAGATCAGCGACAGTGGGAAATGATGCAAGGTCAGGGAAGAGTAGGGGGAGGAGGAGACGACCAGCAGAGGCGGAGGAGGGAGTAGAATAGTGTGCAATAACAGCGTCTAAGTACGCCTGCGCAGTGTCTAGGACCTGGTAGCGGGGGCGCTCATGCGACTCCCAGACGGAGCGAGCGAGCTCAGTAGCTGTAAAGACCTCACGCTCAGCGGGCGTGGGGGCGTCAGAGAGGGCAGCAGGCGGGTCGGAGCAGGGGATCTTACCGTCGATGTGAACGGCCAGAGACTGGCCATCCTTGCGCTGTCCCCTCAACGAGCAGCGGAGGTCGGCAAGCTACGCCTCAAAGTCGATCGCCCGATCCTCCACATCCAGGCGGAGCACAGTGTCCGCCATTGCCACGGCAGCAGCAGCTGACCGCCGCTAGGGGAGGAAGAGGAGAGGGCGGTGGAGAGCAGGGTTGAGACGGCCAGCGGGAGCGCCGGCATAGAAGGGATAACCAAGGCCGGCAGGTCGGGGCGGTACTGCAGCACGGCAGCTCGGCGACTCACGAACTCGGCGATGCGGCGGCTCGACTACTCGGCCGCTCGGCGGCACAATGGCTCGGCTACTCGGCGACTCGGCGGCTCGGAAGTGCGGCGCGGCGCGGCTTGGCGGCGCGGCTCAGCGGCTCGGCGGCGTGGCGCGGCGGCTCGGCAGCTCGGCGCGGCGCCGTATAGCAGGGCCGGCGCGGTGTGGCAGGGCCGGCGAGGAGTGACGAGGCCAGCGCGGCGTGACGGCCGGCGCGGCGTGACGGGGCCGGCGCGGCGTGACAGGGCCGGCACGGTCTGGCGGGGCCGGCACGGCGGGACGGGGCCGTCGCGGCGTGACGAGGGCGGCGCGGTCTAGCGGGACCGGCACGGCGTGACGTGGCCGGCGCGGAGTGACGGGGCCGGCGCGGCGTGACGGGGCCAGTGCGGCGTGACAGGGCCGGCGTGGTCTAGCGGGGCCAGCGAGGCAGGACAGGGCCGTGGCGGAGTGACGAGGCTGGCGCGGTGTGACGGGCCGGCGCGGCTTGACGGGGCCGGCGCGGTCTATTGGGGCCGGCGTGGCGGGACGGGGCCAACGTGGCGGGACAGGGCCAGCGCGGCATGACGGGGTGCAGGCTAGGGCGCGGTCTAAGGCTAGGGCTAAGGCTAGGGGCGGAAGCGTAGGCGGGGAGGGGGACCTAACCTAGCATGATACCATGTTAGAATAATGCAATACTAGATTACTCTCTGAGCATGCACCTATCTAGCCTATAACATATACAACTGTATGATGACAAGTAATACTGGAAGTACCTCCAGTAACAGCTAGTAGTAACAAGTTGTAACACCAAAATCAGTGTTACAGCCTTGTGATACTTCAAGACTTTGCTGGAATGGTAGACTAGTAAGACAACGAAAGTCTTAGAACTTGTATGTGTTGACCAGAATTTACTCAAGAACAAGTTAACAATTGAAGTCATACAAGCTACTTTTATACCTGCTAGAAGTACCTGTTCGGTAATGTACCTGTTCAAAACTATTTGCGCTATACGCTCTAATCGCAGACTTGCAGTCCATAAAAAGGCAGAGTACACCAGGGCAACACTACTAGTCTGACCTCTTGTGAGGGCAACAAGGCAACTCAGTGCAACACAAATAGTCTGACCACTGAAACAAGAGGCCACAAGGCCAGTCAATAAGTGTAGTAAGACAAGCAGGTATAGGACAACAAGTACAAGCATGTATAGTATGACACATGATACAAGGAGTGGTGCTGCTACGGAGACGAGACCAACCTGAGTACAGAACTGCTGATGGTCACGAGGCGCAAGTGCCTTGGTGAAGATATCAGCGGTGTTGGCCTCTGAGGCCAACTGTACCACTCGAGCCTGGCCACGCTACTGCAACTCACGCAGCAGGAAGTACCGCAGCTGGATGTGCTTCGCCCTGCCCTCAATTCGAGCCTCCTGACACAGGAGGATCATGGCCCTATTGTCAATAAACAGGACCAAGGTAGACCTAGGCTGCTCACCTAAGTCAGTGAGTAAGAACGTCTGCCAGCGGAGCTCCTGAGTGGCCATAGCCCCAGCGTAAATCTCTACCTCACAACTGGACTGAGCTACAAACGATGACCAGGTGGACCTCCAAGAGACTGCACCAGCATCAAGAATAAAACAGTAGCCCTGAGACGGCCTGAGCGTCTCCAGGTCGCCAGCCCACGACGCGTCTGTGTGTCCAGTGAGCACCACTGGCTCCCCTCCTCCTAGCACAAGCCCCAGTCCTGATACCACAATACCCTCTTGGCAGCTGACCAGTGGACTGGTCGCTGCCTGCCTGTTGCAAGAAAGCGAGCCAAGAGACTGAGAGGGTACGCTAGATCTGGTCGAGTGCAAGTCATCAGGTACATAAGACACCCCACCAGCTCTGCGTATGGACCAGGGTTTCAGCTAGGATTTAGTGTAGTCTGAAAATCAGACCAGGTTTCACAGTTTGGTATGACCATACGAAAATTTTGACGGAGCCTGAGATTTCATACGATTTTTTAACGTAAGTCTGACGTTCAGACGAAATTTTCTTGGGCAAGAAACTTCGTAGCTTGCAATTTCGACATCGATTTTCCCGTTTCCTTATTTCCTGCTGAGAGCGTGTTCCTACGAACATCTTCCTAGGCTATCCCCTTTCCAGACTCGGCCCTACTCTGCGAGCGCATTCGAAGGTCGCCTAGTCGAGCTAAATGAGTTTCATTACAGTATGCCCTGGTGTCCGGGTAGTTCGAAGCACATGGCAACATTTCCTGCTCTCAGAACTCGGTAAACATTGCGTCTACACGACTTTTTAAGTGTCGCATGTATTCATAGTCCAACTGCCGCAAAACAAGCCGAGCCAATAAGCATTCACAGTGGCAGTCGCTTGTATCGCACTCGACCTCGCTAGTGCAACCTGGCGACACTTTCAGTGCTTCTGGAATCAAGGGTCGCGCGGTGGCCATTAGGTCGACCTGTACCCCGGGTCAGCTCGGCATACCTGTACCAACTGCCTAAGAGGCGGTCTAATTTTGCCCTTAACCGAAAAACTCTTGCTTGGGAAGGAGGGGGAGGTGGGGGGGGGGAGGGGGGCGGAGGGGACGAATAGGAATGTCAGACAAAAAATTCAGGGCTATCATCTGAATTCTCAGACGAAAGTCTACACCTAGTATGAACTTTCATACGAAATCTTATGGCTTATCTGGATGATCAGACGAATTAATTTAGACCGTAAAAAAATCAGATGAATGGAGAAAAACAGGTCTGATTTTTTTACCATCAGACCGATTTCGTCTGATATCTGAGACCCTGGTATGGACCTCTAGCATTGACCGGCTCAGCCGAAACAAGGAACAGAGAGCTTGTGATCCACAGGCAGAGGGGTGGGCTGTACTGAGGAGAACTGGAGACTGAACCTCTGGAGGATCTGCTGCACCATATGGGAGTGGGAGAGTATGATCGTGCGAGCAGCACGGTCACGAGAGATCTTCAAGCCCAGATAGCGCCTCAGCTACCCCAAGTCTATACAGGTGTGTCTCCTAAGTAACTCGGCTTTCACTGAGGCCACTGCCACTCTGTCAAGAGTAGCAAAGATAATATCGTCTACGTATACTAGAATGTAAAACGGTGTTTGACCCGTGCGAAAAAGAGAGAGGGGTCAGCAGAGGACGAAAAGAACTGCAGCTCAGCAAGAGTGGTGCGAAGCGTGTCGTGGCACTCACAGGGTGCCTAACGAAGGCCGTGGACAGGACGACGCAGGCTCCACTCGGTCCCAGGTTGGAAGGATCCAGAGAAGCCTAGAGGGCGCCGGAGGTAAATCTACGACCCTTGCCCCCCTTTCCCTTCCCCTTGCTGCTAGAGGAGCGGCCGAGGTAGAGGTAGCTGCTGCGGTCTCAACAACGCAGGCGGAGGCAGGAACAAT
The DNA here is from genome assembly GCA_027943415.1 of Closterium sp. NIES-67. Taxonomy (NCBI): domain Eukaryota; kingdom Viridiplantae; phylum Streptophyta; class Zygnematophyceae; order Desmidiales; family Closteriaceae; genus Closterium; species Closterium sp. NIES-67. Next base: position 92,641 of record BQMB01002275.1, on the reverse strand, counting down.
CACTCGGGAGGGAGCGCTGCTCTGAAAGATAGGGATTGCTCGCGCGCAAGTGGAACTAGCAATCAAGGGTGAGCTCAGAGGGGTGACGAGCGAGGAGAGCGTCGCGGGCAGGGGCTAGGCGGTCAGGGAGGCTGGTGACAAGGCAGTAGATAGTGGCAAAGAGGAGGGGCGGGGCGAGCGCTAGCTTAGCCTCAGTACAAGCCATACGCCAGCGGGCCTCGAGGGAGCGCAGGTGCTCGACTAAGTCTGCTACAATGGTGAAGGACGTCAGGTCAGGGTGGAAGAAGGGGAGGAGGAGACAACCACGAGTGGCAGACGACGGGGTGGAGCACTTGGCAAGGATAGCCAGCCAGAGTGTGCAGGCTGACGCAACACCCACAAAGTGGGAGTGCTCATCAACCGGCAGGCACCTGAGGATGGCTACGCGAGCAGGAGCGTCGCGAGACGCCCAGACAGAGTAGGCAATATGAGCAGCAGCGTGCACAACCTGTTGCGCAGACGTCGCGTTAGTAGCAAGAGCGCCCGGGTGGGGGACAGCAGGGAGCTCACCAGAGACTTGGGCGACCAGGGACTCGTCGACATGCTGACTCGTGAGTCGAAGGAGAACCGCCTCCTGCCAGGCTGCGAAACCAACAGCCCGCCCCTCCCCATCTAGGCGCAGGACGAAGATGCCGTGCGACGCCATGCTGGCAGCTGCGGCCGAGAAGACAGAGGCGGCAGAAGCAAGGACAGCCAGGGCAGCTGCTACAGGGGCAGCTGGGAGCTGCTAGATGGTAGCGGCGGTGGGCCGGCAGAAATCTGGCTAGCAGAGGCGGCTACGTAGCTACGGGCGAGCCGCGGCAGTGGTGGCAGCAGTTCCTGCAGTGGCAGTGGCTGCTGGCAGCAAGAGCCGTGGCAGTGGTGGCTGCAGCGGCAGTGGCAACTGTAGGAGGCAGCGCATCAACAGCAAGGGCAGCGGCAGCAGAGACGGCTATAAGGGCAGTGGCGGCAGCAGCAGCTGCAAGAGCAGCGGCGGCAGTGGCGGCTGCAACGGGCAGCGGCGGCTGCAACGAGCAGCGGCGGCTGCAAGGGCAATGGCGGCAGTGGCAGTTGCATGGGCAGCGGCGGCAGTGGCGCTGCAAGGGCAGCAGCTGCAGCGGCAGTGGCGGTAGCGGCAGCGGCAGTGGCGGTAGCGGCAGCGGCAGTGGCAGAAGTGGCAGCGGTGGCTGCGGCAGCAGTAGGGACTGCAGCAGTTGCGGCAGGTGCAGTGGCGGCAGCGACAGTGGCGGCTGCAGTAGTGGCAGCGGCGGCACCGGCAATGGCAGCAGCAGCGGCAGCAGCGTACAGTAAGTGGCTGCAGTGGTAGTAACTGCAGGAGTTGCGGCAGTGGCAATAGCTGCAGAGAAAGAGGCAGCAGTGGCAGCTATAGTAGTGGCAGTAGCTGCAGTGGCAGCGGTAGTGCCTGCCGCGGAGAGGCACTACTGGCAGTAGTGGCAGCGACAGCAGCAGCAGTGGCAGTGGCGGGTACAGTGGCAGCGGCTGACTGTGGCTGCAGCGGCAGTGGCAGTCGCAGTGGCGAGCTGGTAAGCGACGAGCTGGTAGGTGTTGCGGACAACTAGCTGCTGGCGGCAAGCTGGCGGAAGCCGTGGGCAGCTAGTTGGCTGGCGGTGCTAGCGACTAGCTGCTGGCGGCGAGCTAGAGGAAGCTGCTGGCAGCAAGCTGTCTGGCGCTGCTGGCGCCTAGCTGGCTAGCACCGCTGGCGGCGAGCTGGCTAAGGCGGCTGGCTAGTGAGTTGGCTAATGAACTAGCTAGCGAGCTGGCTAACTAGCTGGCTAGCTAGCTGGAGCGTTGGCTGGCGAGCTCGCTAGCGCGCTAGCTGGCGTGCCGGCCTGCTGACTACCGCACGAAAGTAAAATCGAACGCTGGGGGGGGAGGGAGCTCAAGGCTATGAAGCACGAAATTGGAAGGCTACAGTGCGCAAAATTGAGAGAGGTGCACACGCGGGAAAAATGATAGCTATAGTAACGGCGGTAGCGGGAGTAACGGCGGAAGCGTGAGAAACGGCAGGAAAAAAAAAAAAAAAAAAAAAAAAATCTAACCTAGTTCTATACCATGTTAAAGTTGTGGCTACGGGAGTAGTTGTGACTACGGGAAAATGTCGAGGGATACAAAACTAGGGCTGTACTCACTAAGAACTAAACTAGCTAGGCTATAAACAAATATGACATAGCTAAGCTACATAAATATATTTGTTGATAAGATCGTGTCAGCTCAGCAGTCTTGCTAACGGGCTACGGTCAAGCAGTTATGCATCAGGTTGACACCAGGCACGAGGGTTGAGGGGATGATGGTATATTTTCCAGCGCTGTACCTTTCTTTGTCGGGTGTAGGCTTTAGCTATAAATTTGTTATGAAATTATAACTCAGAGTATAGCGTAAAATACTATAAGGGAGCGTGACTACAAAATTTCTCTAACAATGAAAGGCTTGGGGGTTATACAGTTCTGGTTGACCAGGTTGAAAGTGGAGAGTTGGGCCGGTCAAGGGCTCGGTAGTCCCAAGGGTGACGGGGTCAAATTGGGTTCGGAGCGCCTTGGTAACAGGTTCAGGGCCGATCAGGTCGGCAGGGGTGGTTTGACGCGAGATTTGAGGGCCGAGGCTGCGGACGCGCACTGTTCGCGGTACTTGCTACGGCGAAACCCGGTAAGGATTCGTGAAATCCTTACACAATTGCTCTGGTGCACCTGATTTCTCAGCGTCAGTGCGTCTGTGCTGAAATTGCGAGCTCGTGTCGCACCACAATAATGGTCCGTAACCTAAAGAATGTCAGAGGGCGGATTCCTAACAAGTGTCAGCTATCCCCGGGTCAATGTTCGACGTCCCAGTTCATCATACCTACATCAGAAGCTCCACTACATATCGTAGCCTTCAACACTTTATGTGAAGGGAGCTTGACACTTGCCAGGAATTACCCTTTACAAGTCCTTACCATGCCTACTTCTAAGTGGAGTTCCTAGACATCCCTGCTTTAGGAGGAAGTAAAACCCCAGCCATAGAAGGTCGAAACCGAAGAAAGGCATACGACTTCCCAGGATTTTGTACAAAATCCTTCCAGGTCTCTCACGGTCTGCAACATTGTGGTCCCTTCGGAGATTGGAAGGTGACGAATTGACCCGCGAATTCGGGAACTAAGTCCAGACCTTCATGTTCACGTGCTCAATTCCGGCTGTTGTTGAAGGCTCACCCTAGAGCTTAGCGAGAGAGCCCTCTGCTTTGGCCCTGCCATTTCAGGGTTTGCCCCCGGCCCCAAGTGGTATGGGGAGGAATGTCTCTGATGTGGAGGGCTTCGTAAAAAATTTTGGGGTGCGAGGGGTCTGGGGAGGAATGTTTCTAGTGTGGGGAACTTAGCAGAAAATTTTGGTATGCAAGGGATGTGGGGAGGAATGTCTCTGGTGTGGGGGACTTAGCCGAAATCTTTGGGGTGCGAGGGGTGTGGGGGGGAATGTTTGAAAAGTCTTTGTCGTTAGGGTGGGGAGAGGAGGAATGTCTCAGACGAAAAGATCCGCGCTATGTGAGATCTTAGACGAAGCTCAACACCAAGTCTAGAAATTCATATGGAAACTTAAACCATTTCTGAACGTTCAAACGAAATGTTTTGGCCCATCAAAATATCAGATGAAACAAAAAAAAGCTGGTATGTTTTTCATACAATCAGACGGATTTCGTCTGATAAATGAGACCATGGGACGGAATCGCCTATGGATTACCCGTTAACAAATGGAATTCAAAAAAAAAACTCATTACTGTTAAGGAATCGGTTGAGGGAATGAGAAAAAAATAATGCTTTCTTGTTTCGAATTCCTTTTGGAGTGACAAATCCGCGCCCCCCTGCTCGAGCACGACCCTAATTCCTTGTGGAGGGAAACAGGAGTCAGGTGGTATTTACATATGCAGTTTTGTTTCATTCCGGACGGCTGTTATAGTTACAAGTGAAAAAATAATAAAACCTAATACGGCACTGCATGCCATTCGGGATGGCATCAACCCTAAAGTCTCACAACCAGGTGGGAGTTTAGGGTTGATGCCATCCGAATGATATGTGGGACCCTATGGGTTTTATTTTTTTCCTTCCCGTTAGTGTAACAGCAGTCTGAAAGAGTGAATCCTCCATCGCGGATGTTTCCTCCAAAAGGAATTGGGGTCGTGCTCGAGCAGAGGGGCGCAGATATGTCACTCCGAGGGGGATCACTATCCCCTACAGATTGCCCTATTAAAAGTATAGCATGTACAGATTCAATTAAATTGTTAATCGTTAGGCTGAGGAATCACACGAAATTGTTTCCGTAAGCTGGACGGATTCGGAAACGAAACGCACCCTAAAAAAAACGGAATCACTGGGAAAATGTACTCTTAATTTATTGACTTTAAGGGTCATTCCCCTGTTAGCGAGATGCCTGCGCCAAAGCCGATAAAGTTCACCAAGAGATGATTCCCGCCTCGTAGGACAGGGCTTGGAGATTTTGATTCTTTCGAAAATTCCTTCCAAAGACTCGGTTTTCCCCTGAGTTTCAGGTTGATCAATTTCTGGTTCATTCGGGTAGGGAGTAGAGTTGCTAGAACAGAGTTTTCAGTAGTATCCCCACGCCATCCGGGATCCACTGGAGCCAGACTAGCCAAACTCAGTTTAATTGATCGATTTCGGGTAATGCTTGTTAAAAAATAACCCTTGGTCCTCCCTACCCTGCCGCATGTTGAAGGATTTGGAGTGAGCTGAGTCAGCAATTACATTTCTAGCGCGTCCAGCAGAAGCGACGCGTCGCTCTGTCGCTTTCTCGATGATCGAATATGTGCTCTGAAAAAAATCTATACAGCCAGATCACCTCATGCGCGAGACACTTGGCTTCACGAAAGGTTGCGGGCGAAACGTGATTTGCCAGACACGTGTGACGTGGAGTCGTTCTGGATCTCGGGTTGCCTCTCTGGGATCACCTGATTCGTTCAGTCGGATAAAGTACCCTTCCATCCCGCCACAAAGGGGTAAGGTTGGGTAAATGGAGGTGCGATGCGAAGCGAAGGGACAAATCTGTAAATTTCGCTGGAGATTCAGCGAATGTGGATTTGTGAAAGCGAATGTGGACTTCTCGTTCTGGTGATTTGTGAAAGCAGACTCGGAATAATACCCTTCCATCTTTTAGCAGTCTAGTTCGTTGTGGCTTCAGCACGTGTGAAGTGGCTTGTTCTACAACGAAATTCTGCTGGTCCTGGAAATTCTCGAAACTCCGCAGAAACTAGCACAGAGCGCTTGACTTTTATGTGTCAACCTACAGTTGCTTGGCGGGAAGGTGGAACCACGGTGCTACAGAACAACCACTCCGACTGACCATACTGTATCGCGATGGCGAGTCGCACCTCAGAGCTTTTAGCGGAAAGTGACCTGTTTGGCGGCGGGTACTTTTGACGGGCAACGTCTACGTGGCAGAGCTATCCTTCTCGACTCCGTGATTGTTCCATCCCACTGCCCGGCGGCAACAGCATCAGCAACCCACCAACCAAACTCTTGTCCTCCTCCCTGCCCAATCTGCAATTCTTCTTCCCCCTGCGAGCAAATGGTGTGGCTGGTGATTGTCATCAAGACTCGACTGGTTGGGCCTATCAACAACCTCCTCTCGACAAACGAAACCAAACCCCAAACCCGCAGTTCCCCCAAAACACTCCCCCGTAACCCTCCCCCATCTGCGTGCCATGTCTTGGCCGTCACCCTCTTGCCTGTGCGCCTCCTCCCGTCACACAACCCGCGAAGGGATGAGGCGGAGGAGAATGGGAGGCTGGATTTGCACACGCCTGCACACGTCCACATAGAACCCCACCAGTACAATCCAACTTGCCGAACTTGTCAACATCTCAAGCATTCTGCAAGCACTCTGGCAATGGTTTCACCCAGATCCAAGAACCTCGTAAGCTCACAGTAACCGTCCTTTTGTCATAGCCAACTCCGTACCTCAGCGGTTTCTTCAATTCTCTCCTGACAAAACCTCGCTTGTCCCGACTCCCTCACATAGTCTCCGCCATGTGCCAAGGAGAGAGGCTGGACGGCCCAGCGGCGTCGCTCCATCTCGTTCCTCTCCCGTCGTCGCTTCCCCATCCGGCGGCTGTTGCGGCAGCAGACTTCTTCAGCCATCTCCGCTGCGACCCTTGGACCTCGTCGTCACCGTCGCCGTCGCCGTCGTCGCTGCTGCTGCATCCGCACCAGCTCACCTATCACCGATCGGACACCGATGCCGGCGGAAACGGTAGCTGCTGCACCATCAGCAGAGACGATGCAGCCACCACCACCGCCGCCGCCGCCGCCGCCGCCGCTGCCGCGGGGAGCACGGGCTGGGCCGACGCGATTCACGCGCCGCCGCTTGTGGGCCCGTCGTGCGAGTTGGGAGCGGAATTGGAGATGGATCTGCCTGCCGCCGCCGCTGCTGCTCTGGCCAGCATTGCTGCTGAGCTGGAGGGCGACGTGTGCTCCCCGCGAGGCCGCAAGGACCATCAGCGCGCCGCGGCGGCGTTTCATAAAGTCGGGCAGCGTGGTGGGACAGACGGGCAGGTGTGCGGCGGGCAGGCGGAATGGCCCGATCGGCTGCTGGAGAACTGGTCGTCGCGCGCGGAGGGCGACGACTCGGAGGAGCGGTGTTGGCGGAAGAGCTCCCCGCAGTGGGGGGAGAGCTCTTTCGGCGACATTCTCTCGGCGCGCAGAGGCACATGCACCGACACCGTGACGGGCGACGGCCGCGGTGGCGGCGGCGGCGGCGGCGGTGATATCGCGGATTTTGCCGCGGAAAATGCCGGCGGTGGCGGTGCTTCTGGGGAGCTGTTGCTCGACGCGGTGCTCGCGGCGTGCAACTTGAAGGGCGCGGCGGGGCGTGAGCGGAAGCCTTCCGCTGAGGGGAAGGGTGAGGCGACGCAGCCGGCGCGTTTCGCGGGCGCGACGGCCGCCGCTTGCCCCCCCGCCAACTCCGGTGCCGCGCTCGCCGTCTCTACCGCCGCGAATAGCGCCGACGCAGCCGCCACATTTTCCGGCATGGTTCCGTCGGCGAGCGAGGAACTCGAAGCGTGCGCGGCGCGGCGCGAGATGGCGACGCTGGCGGCGGGGCGACTGCCGACAGACTACCCTCCCCACAACTCTGGCACGACCAACGAGCGCCACAGCGACGAGCGCGGCAATGACTTGAGGGAGGGCGCTCGTGGATTGGCGCGGGGGGCTCCTCCGCCGTTCGTATCGTCGTCGCTTGCGGAGGTGGCGGCTGCTCTGGAGCGAGAGACCAGCGGCGGGAGCTCCAACAGCAGAGGCGGTGGCTGGGACGGCAAGGGCGACGAGGGGATCCGCGCGTCGTCGTTGCTACTGGGCCGAGGGCATGGGGTGCCGGCGCCTGTGGGCGCTGGTGGCGCTGGCGGTGCGAAGGGAGGCGTGGGAAAGAAGCGCAGATGGTGCGACGTGGCGCTCATGCTGGCAGGGGGTGCTAGCGGCCCCAGTGGTGCCGCCGCGGCCTCTGCCGCCGCCGCCGTGGCAGTGGCGCCGGTGGCTGCTGTTGCGGATATGTGGGGCCGGAGGAATGGAGAGCAAGGGCAGCAGCAGCAGCAGCGAGCAGCGTCGCTGGAGGTAAGCAGTCTGTGATTGTCTCCTGCCCGTGCTGCTCCCTGCTGTGTGCAATGCAGGTGCCTCATCGGACCGTGTGTCTTGTGCCTCGTGTCTTGCGTCGTGTTGTCTTGTGCGTGGCAGGATCAATTAGAGGACCTCATGCAAGGCTGCCAGCAGCAGCAGCAGCAGCAGGCTGAGAGGCAGCATCAACTCGCTCTGGCGTTCCCCATGCCTGCCTCCGCTCCCTGCGTCATCTCCTCGTCCTCCGACTCTGCGCCGCCCTCCCACCACCCACTCCACCTCCACCCCTCCTCCTCCTCCACCTGCCCCTACCCCACCTGCCCCTACCCCTACCACACCGCACCGTCTCTCTCCGTGCCATTCCCTTCGTCACCTCTCCTCCCCTGCCCGTGCTCCGGCCTGTGCGCTGCTGCCCCCTGCTGCTCCGGCGCGCTGTGCTCCCCCGTGGACGCAGCTGCGGGGCACCACCGGTGGGGCCAGCACAGCTCTCTGCAGCAGCAGCAGCAGCAGCAACAGCAGTTGTTGCAGCGGCAGAGCGGGCAGTGGGAGGGCATGGGGCGATGGATGAGCTCGTTGACTGGCCACGCATGGATGGGCCAGCAACAACAATCCCTGCCGCACTGCTACCATCTGCACCAGCACCAGCACCAACATCACCACCACCACCACCAGCCGCAGCAGCAGCTGCTGCCTCAGCGTCAGCAGTTCCAGCAGCAGCACCAGTACCAGCATCAGCAGCAGCACCAGCGCTTCAGCTTAACTCGGCCGGCCTCCTCTTACAGTCTCACCAGTGGCAGTGATTTCTACCCAGCGCCTTTTCCCCTTCTGAACGGCCCCAGTCTTCTCCCCATGCCAGCGCACGAGCAGCTTTGCTCCCCGAGCCTGTTCTCCGTGCCTGTGACTTCCAGACCAGCTCAGCTGCCTCGGGCGCGTACCTCCTCTGCTGCTACTGCTGCTGCTGCCAGGCTGAAGTGCGGGCGAGGGAGGGGCGCTGCCATGGCTGCAGCATCGGAGAAGGAGAACAAGAGAATCGCGGCAGCGGCCCTGCAGTGGAAGCAGCAGCAGCAGCAGCAGCAGGACACGTTCGTGCTGCCAGGGATGCCGTCAAGTGTAGCATTCCCAACCACGCCAGCTATGTCAGCGATGCCAGTGGTGCCAGCAACGCCAGTGACGACGGGAGTGCTCCGAGTGACAGCAACGCCACGCATACCTGGATCCGCGTTGGCAGCTGCGCCACGTGCACCCAGCGGGCCAAGCGCTGCCACCGCCGCCGCTTCTGCTGCCATTCCTGAGGGTGTTTGGCGGATCAATGGCGGAAGATACTTTCCCCTGTGGGATGAGCAGAATCAGCAGAAGAAACAGCAGCAGCAGCAGCAGGGCGCGAGGCGGCATAAGCGGTTCAAGCTGGTGTCTGCAGGCAGCCACAGCGATGCCTCAGCCATGGGGTCCGTCACTGTCGTCGACAAGCTGTCCTTTGAGGCCGCCCCACCAGCTGCAGCAGGTGTGGCAAGTGCGGCAGGTGTGGCAGCAAGTGCGGCAGCAGGTGGCCGTGGCGGCTTGGACCTGCAGTGCACTGAAGTCATGTAGACAGGTGCGCACCACACCACCGTCCTTGCCTCCTCCCACCCACTTCCCCTTTCTCCCTGCCGTTCTCCTGCCGTTCCTGCTGCTTTGGCCCTCGCTCTCTTGTGAGTTCAGTCAGTCTGCAATGGTCATTCATTCTCATGTGCTGTGGTGGCGTCTTCTCACTCATTCCCACTGCTGTTGCTGTTGCTGTTGCTATTGCTATTGCTGTCCTTGTGGCGTGCGTCCAGGCGGCAATCCCCGCAGAGCTGCCGCAACCATTCGTTACTGCACACATGTTCATCGGCACTCTCGCTTCACCTGACCTCTGCATCCGTTCTGCACTCTTGAGGCTCCGCCCCCCCTCGTCCCACCCATTCGCTCCTATCGCTGTGGTGGCGTTCGTTCTTCGAAGACGCCGCCCTCTATGCCGCCCCCTATGCCGCCCTCCATGCCGCTCTCCATTCTGCCACTGGCGCCACCATTACACAGTCGCACAGCCACACAGCCACACTGGATCAAGAACTCAGTTTGACGCACACCATGCCCGCTTCCTACCGCGCATGCATCCCGCATGAGCAATTCTTTCATCCTTTCTCATAGCTATTGTTTCGTCCACTCTTGTAGCCATTTTTTCATCCATTGTTTGGTTTACGTGCCATTCGCTCCATCCATTTCCGCTCCTCGCTCACCGAACCATCCACCCGTCATTGGACACCTCATCTTTCAACCGTCCCTCCATTTGACAACCGCGGTGCACCAACTGCAACCACCAGCACCGCCAGACCCCCTTCCACCTCCGCCCCGCCCTTGTTACCAATTCACCATCAACATCACCCGTCGCCATCACCGTCAACATCACCATCGCCATTGCCATTGCCACCACCATCCCGGTCGCCACCGCTGCCACTGCCACTGCTGCTGTCCCCGTGGTTCACCACCATTACCACTGCTCCTGCCGACCTGCTGAGACAAGCACGCAGCCCAGGCTCCCCACACGTTCCACGTGTACCACACCTGCGCCAGCAACCGCAGCTCCATAGCTTCCAAGCCAGACAGCCAGCCAGCCAGCCAGCCAGCCAGCCAGCCAGCCAGCCAGCCAGCCAGCCAGCCAGCCAGCCAGCCAGCCAGACAGCCAGCCAGACAGCCAGCCAGCCAGTCAGCCAGCCAGACAGCCAGCCAGACAGCCAGCCAGCCAGACAGCCAGCCAGACAGCCAGCCAGACAGCCAGCCAGCCAGTCAGCCAGCCAGCCAGCCAGCCTGCCAGCCAGCCGGCGCTCACCTCTTGCCTCTCCAGCCTCCCTCGCCACCGCCACCAGTTGTGCGTGCGTTAGAGAGGCTCCTCACTTCTAGAAAATTCCCATTGGTCTGCAATGCAGCATCACTCAGCAACCCCCCACGCCATGCTCACAGCCCCTCGTGCCCATGACTGTGCCCCTCATGCTGCGAGTGAGATGCGTGGCCAGTCAGCGCGGTGCGGCCGTGGTTGTGGTGTGGTGTGGTGTGGTGTGGTGTGGTGTGGTGTGCCACGGCTCACTGGTGGTGCCACGGCCCACGATGCCATCACACCCCCACCTTAACCATCTGCCATGGCTTTCAGAGAGGAGCGTGGGGCTGGAGCCTGGTGCTGTTGGTGCCGGGTCAAATGCAGGGAGGCGAAGGGGGGTTGGGTAGGGGTTCCCTAGAGAGTGGTATCTGTAGTGCCATGTGTAGGGTGATCTTGCCTAGGCCTAGCGTCCTGTTAGGTGATCATGCCATATGATACACTGGATGGATGTGTAGCAGGTGAGGGGCATGCTTGCTTGCGAGTTCAACAGTCTGGACTTATCTGCCATGCTACAAACTTGTATTGGTACGTGCAGAGAGCATCCTTTCCTTCCCTTCTAGGAGTCAGTTCAGGTTGACTTCTTAGAAACTTAGGACTAAAGGTTCTTAAACTTAGGAGGCTAGGTTGGCTAGGATACTAGGAAGAAGACCGCCATGGAATGGCGTGAGGAAAAACGGATCTAGGAGGTGAGAGGATGTCGAGAAGAAAGGTGGTTGGATTAGGAAGAGAGGGGAGTACAAGGAGGGGTTTGTACCCCCTACAGAAAGGTTCAGTAACAACCTACCAAGCCTATATTAAATTATAACTTATATAATTTTAACACACCCCCTAGGCTTGGTAGTGTCAAGCCCACGCACACCCCCACACCCACACCCACACCCACACCCCCTAGCCCAGCACCCCCATTCCCAGCAGGAGCCGCAACGACTCCGGAAGAGGGTAGGTCTCACGGCCCCTTGAGACGGCAATGGCGGCAGCAGCGACAGTGACGACGGCGGCGGCGGCGGCGGTGTGCGGCGGCTCCAGGCCTGCGGCAACAGCGGCGGCGCCGGCGGCTCGAACGACAGAGGCTGGTGCGGCGGCCCCCGCCCTCTCGGCGGCATGTCCTGTCTCCTCGGCGGTGGAGAGGTCCCTCACATGGCAGTCATCGGCTGCAGCAAGAAAGGGGGGGATGCAGGGGAAGCAGGTGCAGGTGGGGGGGGAGGGGAGGGGGCGGGGCGAGGCGAGTCTTCAGCGACGCGCCATAAGTGGCGCGGCGCTTACTGGCAGGAGGGCGGGCAGGTGGCGGTTACGACGGCGTGCTGCCCGCTGCCGCCCATCCACGCTGCCGCGGCAGCATGACGACGCCGCCAGGGCGCGGCGTCGACGCTGTGGCGGCACGCCGACGCTGCAACGGCAGCAAGGTGACGCTGCCACGGCAAAGCATCGACGCAACCGGCTGCGGCCCGACGGCGCCGTCGACGCTGCAGCAGGACGTCGACGTCGCGACGGCAGAGGCAGCGTCGATGCCACAGCGGGACGTCGACGCTGCGACTTCAGAACGACGGCCCGACGCCACGGCAGCGCGTCGAGCCGGTCGCGGCACGACGCGGCCAGTGGCAGCGCGACGTCGCCACTGCAGCAAAACGCGGCCGCCATGGCCGCTCGAGCTAATGAGAGTGAGGAGTAAATTGCGGAAGCGTGAGGAGGCGATCCAACAGGGAGGATCTCCTGCTCTGATACCATCTTAGAAACTTAGGACTAAAGGTTCTTAAACTTAGGAGGCTAGGTTGGCTAGGATACTAGGAAGAAGACCGCCATGGAATGGCGTGAGGAAAAACGGATCTAGGAGGTGAGAGGATGTCGAGAAGAAAGGTGGTTGGATTAGGAAGAGAGGGGAGTACAAGGAGGGGTTTGTACCCCCTACAGAAAGGTTCAGTAACAACCTACCAAGCCTATATTAAATTATAACTTATATAATTTTAACATGACTCTCTGCCATGAATTAGGGTGTATTCCTAAGAAGTAGCATCAGATCAGCATTGTGGATTTAAGGGTACCTGCCTACCTACAATATGGTGCAAGGACAATGCTCACAGAACACAGGTGAGGAGGAAGGAAGAGATCAGCATGTTTAGTACTCCTGGTTGATTGCTTGGTTGGTTCTGTCTTTTACCTTGCTGGCTGGCAGTCCAAGGCTGGGTGAGTGAGAGGCTTGGGTGAATGCACCCTTCGACAGATGAAAGGCATGCCGCAAAGGGCAAGCAAGATACCTTATTGAATAATGACAATTTTCTGGTGTAGCCGCTTTAACCAGGAGCCAAGAAGAACCTGCTAGTTGTCTAGGCAGGCAGGTACGGTACGCTCAATCAGAGACTGCTGCACTTCACCACCAGGCCAGGAAGATCCCTCCCTCCTCTCCTCTCAACAATAACTGAAACGCACACCCCAAACCCAAAGGGGATGTGCAGCGCACTGCCCTGCCACACTACCGGCTCTTGCCATTCCCCACCAAGAACTGGGTTTCCATTCAACAGTACGTACAACACAACACCTCACCTCCCACCACCTCCTGCGCAAATCCCCTAACCCATCCCCTACCCACCCCCACCTTGACCCTAAACCCCACACCCTACACCCTGCACCCTACACACGTCCACCTGCTACCCGCCGATGGCCACCTGCAGCGCCAGTCCCGGGCGTGCCCTCCACCCTACCTGGGTGACCCGCCTGGCGAGCTCGCTCTCCCCACACGCCGCCAGGCACGCTGCCATGCTCCCCAGGGGGCCCTCCCCCAGCTCCTGCACCCATGCTGGCGCCCACTGCAGCGCAAGCGACACAAAAGACACTGCGTACAGGTGCCAATGCCAGTGCCAATGCCAGTGCGAATGTGAATGTGAATGTGAGTGCGAGTGCCATGCGGGGCCGATTGGGAGTTTTCCAGGCTCGGAGCGCCTCTGGGTGGAGGCTAGTGCCGTCCAATGGGACGAGAACAGCTCCTGCAGTCTTGTGCTGGGCTGTGAGCGGGGAAAGGGTAGGTTGGCGCCGGTGAGAGTGAGGGCGGTGGTGGCGGTGGTGGCGGTGGTGGCGGTGGGAGCAGTGGTTGAGGGGTTGCCTGAAGCCAGGAGCAGGCACTTGAATGCGAGGGATGCAAGGGCGAAGCATTGAAGTTCTTCCACTGTGCTCTCTAGGAAGGAGGGCGGAAAGGGACTAGCAGCCAGCGCCGCAGCAGCAAAGATACCACCATCAGCAGCAGCGGCAGCGGCAGCAGCAGCGGCAGCGGCAGCAGCAGGCGTAGAAGCAGAACCAGGAGTCCCTGCAGTACCTGGTGCCTTGGCAACGGAGGCAGAGGATGCAGAGCCAGGGGGAGCAGGAGCACGGGCGAGACTAGGAGCGGTGGCAGCGGCGGCAGCAGCAGCGTTGACAGCAAGCGCAGCAGCAGCAGGCGAAGAGGTGACACAGGCATGCAGCCATGCGGGTATGGCCCGGAACAGCAGGTCGCCCAATCCCTCGCTGCCACCTGTCAGATGGAGCAGCATGGCTGCTACAGTGGTAGAGGAGGACAGGGCAGCAGCAGCAGAGGGGGTGAACCAGAGAGGTGAGGAGGAGAGGAGAGGAGGCAGGGTTGACGGTACAGGGGCGGCTGTTGCTCCTGCCAGCATACCCCCACCTACCCCCATTGCCATTGCCGCTGCCGCCGCTGCTGCAGCCGCAGCAGGAGATGCAGCCCCTCCTGCTGCCGCACCTCCCCCGCCTCTGTCCCCCCCGCCCTCCCCTTGCCCTCCCATCTGCCCGCCCGCAACCCAAGGTGTGGAGCCTCCCTCTCCCCGGCCCACCACCATGGCTGCTGCTTGAGTGGTGACAGCAGCAACCACGGCGTCACACATCAGCCCCTCCCGCCCTGAGAGCACAGCAGGAAGACTCAGCCACACCCCGGCAGCTGTCAGCCCCCCCCCTGCCGCCAACCCACCTGAGCCTGTGCCAGTCCCTAGGGGGGAGGGGTTGGACGGATTACCAGAGCCCGCACCACCAGGTGCCCTTTCCCCTTCTCCTGCTTCTCCTCCCCCTCCGCCTCCTCCTGCTCCTCCTCCCCCTGCTGCTGCTGACGGATCTGTGGGGTCCAGCCCTGGAGCGGCGGTCCCACCTGCTGCGCCTGGCAGTGCTGCGTCTCGCACCTGAGGGATCGGAGGCAGGCCGAGGAGGGAGCAGGACGCGTCCAGGTCTCCCACGCTGCCGCTGCGATGGGCGGGGAGGGAGTAGGCTGCTCGGGACGCTCCGCTGCTGCTGCCGCTGCTGCCGTTCTTGCTGCCATTCCCGCTGTTGCCACTATCCCCTCTCAGGCCCGTCCCAGGCTTGCTAGCACCAGCACCAGCACCAGCACCAGCACCAGCACCAGCACCAGCACCAGCACCAGCACCAGCACCAGCACCAGCACCAGCACCAGCACCAGCACCAGCACCAGCACCAGCACCAGCACCAGCACCAGCACCAGCACCAGCACCACCACCAGCACCACCACCATTGGTACCAGCAACACCAGCAGCAGCAGCAGCAGGAGAAGAGCAAGCAGCAGCATTCAAATGGCAGGAGGACCAGGCGCCTGAGGCGAGAGCAGCAGGGGAGAGCAGCAGCAGGAGGGGCAGGGGGGGCTGGGCAGCCCCACGGTAGGAGAGGGCGTGCAAGGCCTGGCCTGCCAGCCCAGCCAGCAGTCGTGCATCGTGGCAGATCAGCTCAGCCATAGCCGGCTCCAGCACGGCTCTGTGAGGTAGCCTTGCAGCCAAACACCCCACCCCGCTGCCGCTGCTGCCACTGCCACTGCCACTGCTGCCGCTGGTGGTGGCGGTGGTGGCGGTGGTGGTACCAGTAAGGCTGGTGACGGTGGAATTGGCTGTGGTTGTGAGGGTGGCGCTTGGTGCGCTGCCTGCTGCTGCTGGTGCGGCGGCAGGGACGGCAGGAGCGGCAAGAGCTGCAGCAAGCACTGTGGCTCCGACGGCTGGAGATGCCTGGAAAGAAGCGCGCAGGAGGAGCAGCAGCAGCAGGTGATACAGGGGGGACGGGCTACCAGCAGGGGAGGAGGAGCGCGAAGAGGAGGACGCGGAGGAGGAGGAAAGAGTGGATGCAGGGGTGGGGTGGGCAGCGGTGGAGGTGGCGGATAAGGGGGTGGAGGAGGCAGTTGGGGGGGTGGTGGAGGACAGGGTGGAGGAGCGGGAAGAGGAGCGGAGCTTGAGGTCGGCCACGAAGGAGAGGAAGAGAGCGAAGGGCAGGGGGAGAGTGGGGTTGGCGGGCGGCTCTGCTGGAGTGTCCGGGGACACAAGAAATGGGGGAACAGAGGTCAAAGGGGCAGAGATCAAAAGGTGCAGGGAGGTGGAAACGGGGGGGGGGGTGGGGGGGGAGTGACAAGGGTGACCTACAAGGGCTATAGACGCACGCCTCCCCACCACCTCCCAGCACCAGACACAAAACCCTGAAACCCCCGCTGGTGCCTCGAGGTTACCCAACCCTAAACCCACAGAGTATCCTGAGCCGTGGAGCGCACTCAATCGCCACAGTGCAGTGAATCGCCACAAAACTCAGGCCTAGCCATAAACCCTTAAACGCACCTGGGACGAGCGGAGTGTAGAGGCCCATATCCAGCAGCCCGAATCTCAAGTGGTTGAGAGCGGTACGCAGGGAGGAGGGGGGGATGAGGGCATGAGGCCAGTCGGGGTGGGCAGAGAGGGGGATGGCGATGTGGGAGGCGGCGAAGGAGGAGGAGAGGCACGCCGACACCGCTGCTGCTGCTGGCGGGGCCAGCGCCACCAGATTGGAGAGAGCTGCCGGAGGAAAGAGAGGGGGGGGGGAGTGGGAGCGAGGGGAGGGAGGGGGGAGAGGGAGGGTGGGAAGGCGATTAGGGTGCTTTGTGTGCACTTTCGTCAACCCTGCATGCATATCCCTGCCACTCCATATGTGTCTCTCCCTTTCCCAGACCGCATGGCTCACCACTGGTGGCGGTCTTGGGAGCGATCTTGCCCGCCACAACAGCCTGCAGTATGGCCGCCACTGCAGCAGGTGCAGCGCGCACCACAGCCCACCCCGTCAACACCCCACTCGCACCCCCCTCCCCTTCCCCCCCACCACCACTGACACCACCACCACTTCCACCTCCTCCTCCTCCTCCTCCTCCTGCTCTGCCTGCTGCTGCCGGCCCCCCTGGTGTGGTGTGTGCTATCCCCAGGGCCCCCGGCACGACTCGGCGCAGCACCTCCCATAAATCATGTGGGTCATGCGCACGGGAGGGGGGGGCGGATGGTGGATGGGGGTGTGCTGTGGATGGTGCAGTGATGCGTGGGGTGAGGGTAGTGGTGGTGTTGGTGGTGGGGAATGTGTGCGGGTGATTCGGGTTGTGTAGCATGAGGAGGGGGAGGGCGTGGGGGAGGGAGGCCGGGTTCAGAAGAGCAATAATAGGAGGTGCTGCTGCTGCTGCTGCTGCTGCAGATGCCTCTGCTGCCGCCGCACCATCTGACAATCCCATGCCACCACCAGCACCATCAGCAGCAGCAGCACCACCAGCAGCAGCAAGGCGGCTACCACTAGCAGCAGCAGGGCGGCTACCACTAGCAGCAGCATGAGCATGTGCATCATCATTGACAGCGGTTGCCTCTCTGTTAGCCATGCACACTAGCATGTCCAGCGACATATGGCATCCACCCATGGCCACTGCACCCATGCCCACTGCACCCACGCCCACTGCACCCATCCCTGCTGCCCCACCTCCCCGCATCCCCATTCTCCCTCTCCCGCCCTGCCCACCCCTTTGGCCCTCCTGCAGGCGCTCCCAACCAGACGGATCCCCCCAACTAACAGCACATGCACTGGGTTGCCAGGAAACCCTTCCATGACTGATGGAGCCGGCAGGGGGGGAAGGACCAGCAGAGGGTTGTGCAAAGGAATGATAGGAGGGCGAAGAGGAGGAGGAGGAGGAAAGCGTGTGTAGTGTGACCGAAAGTGGCTCGAGTGACTCCTGCACCAGAAGCAGTAGCACGGCTGCCCGGGAGAAGATGTTGTGGCTGCCCGGGAGCAGCGTGGCTGCGAGAGCAGCTCCTGCCGTGTCCCGGTCCGCGGACTGGATGGGCAGGCGCCCAAAGGCCTCCGTCAGGGGGAGCAGGGCGGCTGCAACGCGGGGGAGCTGATGGCGAGAGGGGTGACAGGGCGATTGGGAAATGTGAAGGGGGTGGGGGAATGTGAGCGGGGTGGGAGGGGGAAGGGAGGATGATAAGACAGGATGGATGAAGACGAAGTAGAAACAACCGCTACGGAAAACGGCAGGGCATGGCAGGGGCATGGGAGGGGCATGGGAGGGGCAGAGGCATGGCAGGGGAATGGCAGGGGCATGGCAGGGGCATGGCAGGGGCATGGGCATGGCAGGGACAAGGCAGTGTTGGTTGACCTGGCCATGCAATCGAAGCACATGGGTGGCCGATCGCCCCAGCAGCCCTGCCAGCAGGCGATCCAGGGACGAGATCGAGATAGCTGACGCCGCTGCCACTGCTGCTCCCGCCGCCGGTGCTGCTGCTGCTGCTGCCACCGCCGCAGCTGATGGTGATGTTGATGAGAGCAGTGCGGCAGAAGCCGAATTGCCAGCATGGGGAGGCAAGGAAGGGTGAGGAGGGACGTGGGAGAAGAAAGGAGGGAGCGAGGCGGCAATGGTGGGGTAGGCTCGAGAGGCAGTGAGGATGGCCGAGCGCGACAGGGAGGTTAGGAGGTGCGTCACTAGGGACGCTGCTAGCTCCTGGGCGAGGGGGAGGAGGGGACAAGGGGGAGGGAGGAGGGAGAGACATGGAAGAGGGGAAGAAGGCGGAGCTGATTGGCAAGAAGAGGTGGACAGGCAGAGGAGTGAACAGATGAAGCAGGAACGAAAAAAAAAAAACACTGTCCAATCCCTACTCTCCCATTTAACCTTGAAAGGCTATTGCATTCCCTGCCCCACAAGGGAACACCACCTGGGTGCCCTGGCTTTTGAGTCGACTCAAGGGTCACTTCCTACTCTCCCACTCAACCTTGAAAGACGATTCCGTTCCCTGCCCTCACCCGCACTCGCATCCATCCCAGCCCCCTTTGCCCCCTCCCCGTGCACTTGCAGCAGGTGCCAGCTGAGTCTGAGCGTGGCCCCACAGAGCACTCCTGGCTAACTTCCTACTGAACGTTGAAAGACAAGACAAGCCCACACCCTTCCCCCCACACGCCTCCCTGACAACCCCTTCTGCCCTCTCCCCCTGTGCACCTGCAGGTGCCAGCTGAGTCTGAGTGTGGCGCCACAGAGCACCGACGCTGCTGCAGGCGCCCAGGGTGATTCCGATGCCGCCAGGTGAAACGCCAGGAGCAGCTCCTCCTGACTGGGGGGGGCGATGGAGGGAGAGAGAGGAGAGGGACAGAGAGGAGAGAAAGAGAGAGGAGAGGGAGAGAGAGGAGAGGGAGAGAGAGGAGAGAGAGAGGACAGGGAGAGAGAGGAGAGGGAGAGAGAGGAGAGGGAGAGAGAGGAGAGGGAGAGAGGGGAGAGGGAGAGAGAGGAGAGGGAGAGAGAGGAGAGGGAGAGAGAGGAGAGGGAGAGAGAGGAGAGGGCGAGAGAGGAGAGGGAGAGAGAGGAGAGGGAGAGAGAGGAGAGGGAGAGAGAGGAGAGGGAGAGGAACAGAGAGGGAGAGAGAGGAGAGGGAGAGAGAGGAGAGGGTGAGAGAGGAGAGGGAGAGAGAGGAGAGGGAGAGAGAGGAGAGGGAGAGAGAGGAGAGGGAGAGAGGGGAGAGGGAGAGAGAGGAGAGGGAGAGAGAGGAGAGGGAGTGAGAGGAGAGGGAGAGGAACAGAGAGGGAGAGAGAGGAGAGGGAGAGAGAGGAGAGGGTGAGAGAGGAGAGGGAGAGAGAGGAGAGGGAGAGAGAGGAGAGGGAGAGAGAGGAGAGGGAGAGAGAGGAGAGGGAGAGAGAGGAGAGGGAGAGAGAGGAGAGGGAGAGAGGGGAGAGGGAGAGAGAGGAGAGGGAGAGAGAGGAGAGGGAGAGAGAGAGGGAGAGAGAGGAGAGGGAGAGAGAGGAGAGGGAGAGAGAGGAGAGGGAGAGAGAGGAGAGGGAGAGGAACAGAGAGGAGAGAAACGGGGAGGGGAGGAACGGGGAGGAGGACAGGGGGAGGGGAAGATTTTCTAGAAAGCTCACTCACCCGTTGAAATCCACAACCCATTATTTTCTCCACTCGCCATTTCACGGCCTAGTCTCCTCCAGCCACCTGGCGCTTCCTCCGGGTCCCTATCACACCATCGAACCACTCACATACCCGGCCGGGTGAGCGCAGGCGGTTTCTGGGGCGCCTCTAAGAACGAGAAGAGAACCACATACCTAGTGGCTGGATGGGCGGACAGCGAGGCAAAGAGCGGAAGCGAGAGAGGGCCGTTGGCCGTGAAATGCGACCAAGCCGCCGACCCCCCCATGGCTGACTGCGCCGCAGAGGATGAGGAGGAGGCAGAGAGGGGGGTGGCAGAGGCAGCAGCAGCCGCAACAGAGGCGGAGGGGGAGGGCTGGGAGGCGAGGCGGAGGAGGGGAAGGCCCGAGGAGAGGAGGGGCAAGAGGGTGACGGCGGTGGAGGGTGGTATGAGGCCGCGGCGGTAGCATGCCTCCACTGTGAAATGCCAGAGGGTGAGCTCTGGGGGAAGAGAGGGAGAGAGGAGGGATACGAGGTGGAGGGTGAGATGGAAGGAAGGTGGGGAAGAGAAAGGGCGAATGAAGGGGGAAGACGGAGAGAGTGTGCTGTGCATGTGCTGTGCATATGCGTGCATGTGCGTGCATGTACGTGCATGTGTGCATGTGCGTCCATGTGCGTGCATGTGTGTGCATGTGCGCCCATGTGCGTGCATGTGTGAGCATGTGCGCCCATGTGCGTGAATGTGTGCACATGTGTGGCCATGTGCGTCCATGTGCATGCATGCGTGTACATGCGTGTGCTACGACTGACTGACCTTCACCAGAGGCCCCGACAGCAGCAGCAGAGGCGTGGGACACGGCCAGCGGCGAGCCCCCCAGGAAGACAGGCAGGTGCAAGTTGCGGAACACACGCACGGACCCCAGCGCCCCCACCAGCCCCTCCTGCACTGCCGCCTGCGCCTTCTCAACAGCACTAGCAGACACCGCGGAACAAGCCTGGGAACCACTGCCCCTGTCTCCTCCTCGCACCCGCACCACCCCCTCCTCCTCCTCCTCCTCCTCCTCCTCCTCCTCCTCCTCCTCCTCCTCCTCCTCCTCCTCCTCCTCCTCCTCCTCCTCCTCCTCCTCCTCCTCCTCCTCCTCCTCCTCCTCCTCCTCCTCTTCCTCCTCCTCCCCCTCCTCCTCCTCATTCTCTTCCCCTTGGTCCCATGCGTCCCTCCCCTCCAGTTGCATCCCTTCAAAATCCACGGTTAACGCATCCTCTTCCGCCTCATCCGCCTCCTCCTCATCCTCATCCCCATCCTCCCCTCCTCCTCTCGCATCCCTCCCCTTGCCCTCAACCATGCACTCCACCCTCTGCCATGGCCGTTTCCTCAACCCCTTTACCAACCCCCCTCCCCGTGCGCCTCTTTTCCGGCCCTCTACTCGCCCTGACTGACTCGTCGCACCACCATCTCTCCCGCTCCCCCCCTTCCGCCCTCCCATTCCTCCTCCTCCTCCTCCTCCTCCTCCTCCTCCCCCCCCGCCCCCTACCCCCGCCTTCTTCTCACAGAGTTGCAGCAAGCTGGTAACGGCCATGGGGCCCAGGCACAGGCAGAGGGACAAGCGCCCATCCTCGTCTAGTAGATCAAACGGCAGGGGGGAGGAGGGCGGAGAGGAGGGAAATGCAGCAGCAGCAGCAGCAGCAGAAGTAGCAGAAGCAACAGAAGCAACAGAAGCAGCAGGAGCAGCAACAGAAGCAGCAGAAGCAGCAGGGTCTTGGGATGGGGCAGATGGCGAGGGGGCGGAAGGAAGACCGGCAGGGATAGAGCTTGCCTGATGGGAGGGAAGGACAAGGAGGGCAGGAGGGAGGGGATGAGAGGCGAGGGAGAGGTGCGAGAGACGAGATGGGACGGGGTCAGGGCGTCAGATGGTAGGGAGAGGCAGTCAGGGGAGCATTCTGGCAGAGAGAGAGAGGTAGAGAGAGGTAGAGAGAGGTAGAGAGAGGTAGAGAGAGGTAGCACCGTAGCAGCAGAGAAGGGGGTGGTGAGAGGACAGTGCGAGAGGAGGGTCAGAGAAACGGAAAGAGATAGGGACAGAGGCGGGCAGGGGGAGCGGCTGAGAAGATACGACAAGAACGGATAAGACGAGAACGTTTGATTGAGAAGGATCCAAGGGATGGGGATGTTATCATGATATGGCACAAGGAACATGCGCCAGGGAAGGAGGGAGCTTGGGGGAAGTCACAGACCGAGGAGGGGGAGCGAGCGACGAGGCGGAAGAGGGAGAGGAAGAGGTGAAGCAGGCACTCGTGCCATGACGCCCCGTGCAGCAGCTTCAAAGTCAGCAGCACCTCTGACACGCCGGGGGTCATATAGATTGGACAAGAGAACGATGGGAGGCGTGGGGGGAAGGGAGGGAGGGAGGGAGGAAGGGAGGGAGGGAGGGAGGGAGGGAGAAGAATGAGAAAAAATCGCAGCCCTCTCCAACACACCCTCGTTATCGCAGCCTCTGCTCCCTTAATCTGCCCTCTTCCTTCACTCTCGCCTCTCCTCCCCTCCCTTCCCCACCACCCCTGCACCCCCCCTGGCTCTCACCACCACGCCCCCCTCACCAGCAATGCTTTCAGGCAGCGCCCTGCAGCCATCGTCACTCCAGCAGCACCCCACCAGCAGAGGCGGCGCCAGCACACCCACCCCCGTGCCACCGCCCGCGCTGCTGCTGCTGCTGGGGCTTTGGCCGGCGATGGTGGTGGGCGCGGCCGGCACTCTCTTGCTCGTGACGTACGCCTCTAGCAGCAGGTCCAACGCCAGCCAGGGGGACGGGGATGGGAGCACAGCAGAGGGGGATAGCAGAGAGGATTGGCGCTGCTGCTGCTGGCGGGCTGTTGCTGCTGCTGCTGATGGGGGTGACAGTGATGGTGATGCCGGTGTTTCGATGGAGTGTAGGAGGAGAGGCAGGAGAGTGGTGGCAGACGATTGCAGGCCAGCACGGCTGCTGCTCATGCTGTGTGCTGCTGCTACTGCACCTGAAGCACCGTCTGCTATGCCCTCTCCGTTACCAGCACCACCACCACCAGCGCCAGCACCAGCACCAGCAGCGTCCCCTGCCTTGCTCCATTCTCCTGCTCCCCCCCTCCCTCCTCCACCCCCTCTCCCCCCTACTCTCGCCCGTCTCACCCCCTCGCGCACCTTGAGTGCGCGCGCCAGCAGCAGGGAGGCAGAGTGCGGTTTGGAAGGGGGGAAGAGGTGCAGGGTGGAGGGGGGGAGAGCGAGGCTGGGAGGGAGCGGCGGAGGAGGAGGAGGAGTGGCGGGTGGTTGCGATTGGAGGGAGAGTGGTGGGGAGGAGGCGACGGCAGCAGCGAGACGGGCGGTGAGAGAGGCGAGGGAGAGAAAACGATGAAACATGAGAGGCCTGCGGGGGGGGGGGGGGGAGGATGGGAACCATGGGGGAGGGGGAACCAGGGGGAAAGGAGGAAGAGGGGGCGTTGGGGCTATTGGTGGAGATTCAAGGCAAGAGTGCTATGGCGTTATAGGAGGTACCAAGCGACCCATGTGGTGGAGCCGAGCACGCGTGGCGTTACGTGTGACCCATAGGAAGCACGCGTGGCATTATGCGCGCATGGCACATGACGCACCGAGGGACTTGACTCCAGGGAGTGAGCCAGGTAGTCAGGGTAGGAGGAACAAGAGAAGTGGCGTACATGTGTGTGGGTGCGACTTGCAGCAGGCACACTCTCCATTGCGCATGTTGCAGCATGGTGGCCACCACATGCAGTGCCAGCAGCACGTTCTCCCGCACACTCGCCCACTGTGCCTCCCGCCACCTGCTCACATCCACTACCGACTCCACACCGCTGCCACCGCCACCAGCAGCAGCAGCACCACCACCACCACCACCACCAGTAGCTGGCTTGATGATGGTGGCAGCTGCAGTACATGCATCTCCATCAGAAGCAGCAGCAGGCACATGAGCGGCAGCATCACTTATGCCACTAACTTCCATTGCTGCTGCACCTTCCCCTCCACCCACACCCACACCACCACCACCGTTGCCGCCGCCACCATTGCCACCGCCACCATGTTCCATCCCCTCTCCAGCCCCTCCTGCCCCTGCTGCCTGTGCTGCTCCTCCACTCCTCAACCCCACTCCTCCTCCACCATCCTCCCCTCCCGTATCCTCCCTCCCAGCCTCCCCATTCACAGCCATGCTGCGCAGCTTGCGCCCAGATAGGTCATCCAGCACCGCACGTAGCAGCGCGCTCGCCAGCCACAGGGCAAAGCGCGCCACCAGGTCAGATAAGCTGCCCCTGCCGCCCTCGGGCCCTGCCCTGTCCCCTTGGGAATGCCGAGGGGTTTGTCCTGAGGTGCTGCCGCCGCTCCTGTGGCGCCTGGTGGGCGAGAGAAGAGGAGGAGGAGGGGAGATCGCGGAGGAGAGGTAGGAGTGGAAGCTGTATGGTAGGGGGGGGTGTTGGGAGTGGTGGAGTGAGGTAGTGAGAGGATGAGAGGTCAAGCTAGAGTCGAGTGGGAGCGAGTGGGGAAACGAGAGGTGACTGAATACGCAGGAGAAGAAGACAAGAGCGAGGGAAATAAGAGGGGCGAGAGCTGTCAAAAATAGCAAGAAACAAGAACTGCAATACAGGCGTACGAAAAGTAAGGAAGGGGAGAAAGAGGGGGGGGGGGGGAGAGGGGAGGGGGGAGAGAAGGCTTACAGGGGCAAGGGCGGCCATTGGGAGGGAGCCCAGAGGAGAGGAGGGGCGTCGGAGAGAAGCGAGAGAAAGCGGTGGAAGGACGATGGACGACGCCAGCGATGCTGAATGGCGCTGTGTGGTGCGGTGGAGACATGCACACATGCCACACATGCACACATGCATGCATGCGGATTCACATGTGCACACACACAGACGCTCACACACACACACACACACACACACACACACACACTCACACACTCACACACTCACTCACTCACTTACACACACACACGCATGCACGCACGCACTCACTCACTCACTCACACACACACGCACACACACACACACACACACACTCACACACTCACACACTCACTCACTCACTCACTTACACACACGCATGCATGCATGCACTCACTCACTCACACACACACACACACACACACACACACACACGCACACACACACAAGCACACCCACAATTGTGTCGTCAACCAATGGCGTAAAAGCTGGGAAACACACGGCAATGGCAACAGCCACGGCGGACGCAAGAGCGAAGCACACTCGGAAAGACAGCACGGCAGCGAGTGGTCAGCCAGGGGAGCGGGCACCTGCGAGCAAGGATGTGCTTTGTTCTTCAGAATTCTCAAAGGGAGCGAGTGGTCAGGGGAGCGGGCACCTGCGAGCGAGGAGAGCTACGACGTGCAGCGGCACGACGAGGTGACACGCCATGCCGTGCTCCACATACTGCCATACCCGCCCCTCCTCCTCCTCCTCTTCCCCTCTCCGCTTCTCCCTCTCTTTCTCCCTCTCCTTCTCCTCTCTCCTCCTCCCGCCTTCCGCGGCTTCCCGCACTGCCTGCGCCGCGCCTGCAGAAGCTGGCGGAGCAAGCGCATTGCGCGCGGCGCTATCCGCGCACAGGCTCAGTGCTTCCGCCAATGCCTCCGCTAGGTCGAGCGACGGCAGCGGGAGGCCCCGCGATTTGAGGGCCTGCGACACGTCAGCACCCCATGTGAGAGACGAGGCGTCAGACGCGGCTGCGCGTTTCGTAATGGTCAGCAAGAGGCGGAAGATGGAGGACGGCTGGCTCCGACCGACCATGGCGCTCGCGCGTGGGGTGTCTAAATCGCTGTGAGATGCTCAATGGCGGGACAGAGACCCTCAGCCTCAGCGGGTGTCTAAATCGTTCCGGGAACTAGAGACACGAAATGCTACCTCTTTGTGACGTCCCGGAACGTCACAAAAGGATGCTTTAGACTCGCCCTCAAATGGCGAAGGTGAGAGCTAACCCTTAGGAAAAGAGAACGTTGCGACGGAAGTTCAGCCTAGAAATTAGGTCGCATCATTCAGGATTCAGGAGTGATGAGGGAAGGTCAAATTGGGCTAGGCACTGAACTGGCCCCTGAAAGCTCGGGGTGGGCTGGCTCGTATGATGTGCTGCAGTGCGGAACCCGCTTATGTCGCGGATTTGTATCGTGGGCGTGTTCGGCTGTCTGCCCGAAATCAGGACCAGCCGTAAAACCACTACAAATGCACATCTACCTATGCAAATGTGGAGAGGTAATATTAGGTACCAACGAGCAAACCGATCCACAGGCCATTGACACATGTAATTTTTTGAAAGCGTGTAACACTTTCTAAAAAATGTGTATTGTGAAAGTGTAGCGAGGGCCAACGCAGCAAGGTCAGCGTCGAAGCGCTACTCACCCTCTTTTGCCTACAAAAGAGGGACGTGGGGCCATTCGACCTCACCCACGTTCTTCATTTCTAGTTCCAGTTTCGTTTTCCCCACCCACCCACCCTATTGGACGGTGTAGTCTATTGGACGAGAACCATGTACTGTAGCCCATATGAAATGAAGCACGCTGCCTTTGCCAAGGTGACCCAAGCAAGCTTTCACAATCTCAAATTTGACTCCAATCAGTCAATGGTAGTCCTAGGTATGTCAGCGTGAATAACGTTTTTTAACGTAAAATAAACAGAAGCCCAATCCTTAGGAATTTCCATCATTCCACCTTTCCTTGCTTGCCTGCAAACCATGGCACCCACATGGACGTCCGCCGGCAATACGCCTCAAACATCTCTCTCCTCTCCTCCTTGCCCCTCATCCTCTTCTCCACCAGCACTGTCACCGCCACCATGCACAGCGAATTCACCACCGTGCCCACCACCGTCCACCCCATCCCAGCATTCCAGCCCCAGAGCGCCAGCGCCCACCAGAAAAGCTGCTCGCCGAAATAATTTGGGTGCCGGGAGTAGCGCCAGATGCCCGAGTCCAGCAGCAGAACCGACGGCTTACCGGCTGCTCGTAAACGGTCGTTGTTGGTCATGAAGGCGTGGAGCTGAGTGTCGGCTACAGCCGCTGTGACGATGCCTGTGAGAGCGAGGGAGGCGGCTAGGAGGTCGAGAGGGGATAAGGGAGAGGCGGAGGCATGCACTGCGTAGAGAGGCAGAGTGAGGCCGACTAGGAGTACCTGTGAGGGTGATGCAGTGGGGAGTAGGCGCAGTGGGGAACGGGAAGGGGGGAGGGGAACGGAGAGAGAAAGGAAGGATGAGAAGAGAGAAAGATAGTGACACGAGAGGCGACCTTGCTGGCAGATGTGAAAGACGTGGGACCTTCACACACCAAACTCACAGCACGTGGCAAGAAAGGGGCCCAGAACAGAACCCCTCCATCTGACTCAGCAGTTTGCTACTGAAGTCTACCTCTTTTGCACTCAGCATCATTCTCCCCTGTCTTGCTCCCCACTAAATGCCCAGCTACACACGTGCTGGAAGACGTAGACGAGCGGGAAGGAGAGCCACCACCAGTGGCGCCCGTACTGCCTGCGCATGTCGCTGAACCGCCAGTCCTCGCGCCACCCCCACCGCCACTGCTCCCGCCGCAGGTACGAGTGCGTCAGGCGCGCGCTCCACAGAAGCAGAACCACGCGCACGAGGCGGGCGCGCGGAGCGCAGGTGGAGGCGGCGGGATGCGCGGAGTAGAACTCGAGGATGAGCGGCGGGATGAAGGTCCAGTACGGGTCGATCAACTGGGGGGAGAGGGTGGGGGGGAAGGGGGGTAGGAGGGGGGTAGGAGGGGGGTAGGGGAGGAGAGCGAGGGATGGAGAGAAGAGAGGAATGGGACCAGGCTGGTAAGTGTTCACTTGGGATAGGCAGAGGGGAAGCGGAGGAGCGCAAGTGAATACGTGTATTCCCTCAAGGGAGATGCTCGCGAGGGATATGTGTATCTGTGCGCGAGTGGTGGGGAGGAGCGGAGCGGGCTGCACGCGGCACGCGCGGTACTCACCCACGTGGAGCGTTGCAGCAGGCTGATGACCCAGAACAGCACGTCCACGTTCAGCGCGAACAGCGCGCACACGCACCCGATGGGCCGCCGCACGCCCCACGCCACCACCCGCCACCACCACTCGGGATTCCCCCCACCGGTAGCGTCAGCGGCGGCGGCGGCCACGGCGGTTAGGTCGATGTCAGGTGGTGAAGCGGGCGAGGAGAATGCGGAGGGCGGAAGGTGTTTGGCGTCGGCGATGAACTTGCGCGCGATGAGGAGCGACGGCAGGACGACCAGCACGGAGAGGACGAAGTTCGCGACGCTCTTGTGCAGCGGGTAATGCATATCCCCGTGGCCCGCCATGGTCGTGAAACAGAGGGAAATGCGAGTGGATGGAGCTGTCCATCTGGGACTGCTTGTGTGAAGCTGGGAGAAAATCTAGTCTCCAAGAGAGGAGTAATCCGTTCACACTTCTAGTGATCAACGAACTTCGAAGTGCAACTTTTCTTCACTGTACCGAAAAAGTTCACATTTCCGCAGTACTGTACAGAATATCGGAGCCCTCAGCTCAGGGACACTCTGCCCCACAACCAGAGAAAGGGACACGTCGTCCACCGCTTCCGTCACATTCATGTTCTCGAAAACCTCGCGCCACGTCACTTCACACTCTATAGAAAGTCACATTCTGCAGATTCGCAACAGCTACAGAGCAGTTTCCTAAATTCCCGTCCCATGCAGGGCCATAAGGCAAGCAAACTGCACCATCACACCCGATCGGTCCTGTCTCATGCAGTAGTCCCCCCCTGCTGTTGTTGCTGCACTCACTCCCGCGTGTCCAGCAGCCTCATCCTCCGCCGCCCGTCAGTCATGGCTGCTACCTCCCTGGCCTCCTCTTCTCTCGCTCTGCCTCGCGCTGCCTCCCTCGTCGACCGACGCTCGCCCCCTCAGTCGCTCGCGTCGTCGCAGCAACGCTCGAGGGGCGTCGCAGTGAGCGTCGCAGTGCGTCGCATGGGGCAATCGGGAAGCCGTGCGCGCGTCGCTGTCGCCGCGTCCCGCGGCGAAGAAGGTACGATTAGCCTAAAATCGATCGTTCATTTCTGGTCATTCACTTTAGTCGGAGACGGAAACGACATTAGCGGAATCCTGTAATCCTGTTCCATCTCTGTTCCCTCGTGCGAATTCTTCCCGCCTCCTCGGCGCAATGCTCTCTCTGGCGCACTCCCCGCATCCCGTGCCTTTCCGCCCACTCGCTCTCCGTATGTCTCGCCCCCACGTGCCTGCGCAGTGAAGGCGGTGCAGGTTGATAAGGCGCAACTGAGGCAGCGGCTGTCGCAGCAGGAGTACCACGTGACTCAGGAGAAAGGCACGGAGCGAGCATTCACCGGGTGAGCGTGCCTCACACCACTGGCTTGTATATGGCTTGCATGTAGCTTGCATCACGCCTGCGCCTGAATTTCACATTCCTTTTTTGCACTCCACGATCTCAAAGGAACGGCCACAATCTGCCCCTTCGTGCTGCGCCCCCTTGTATAACCTCTGACATGTCCTTAATTTTCGCCTTCCTGCTCCCCTTTTCCCACCACTCCACGTGGCCAACAGCAAGTACTGGGACGAGAAGCGCAAGGGCACGTACCACTGCATTTGTTGCGACACTCCACTCTTCAGGTAACCCCTCCTCGCTCTCTCCCTGCCTCCCTTGTCTTTCAACCCATCCTTCCCCCCCTCCCCTACACTTTTCCGTTGCATGAATCCAGCCTGGGTTTTCCTGCTCTGCTGCTGCTTTGCACCCCCTCCCTGATTCCCTGATTCCCTCATTGCTTGACTCCCTGCATCAGTTCAAGCACCAAGTTTGACAGTGGCACGGGGTGGCCCTCATTCTACGACCAGGTCGGCAGTAATGTGAAGCAGGAGACGGACTGGTCCATCCCCTTCATGCCACGTGTCGAGGTGCTCTGTGCTGCCTGTAACGCCCACCTCGGCCATGTCTTCCCTGATGGGCCCCCCCCCACCCGTCAACGATACTGCATCAATAGGTAACATGATGCAGTATTAAGTTCTTGTTGTTTCTATCCCTCTTTTGTTGTGCATTATTGTGAGTTGTCATGAATTCCTTGTCATGGCACTCAGATAGCCCTGTCGATCCTCCTCTCCCTCTAGGGAAGGTACTAGGGAGGCTTTCCTTGGGGAAGGTGGATATATGGAGCCTAACCCTCCTCTGGATAATCCCTTCTTGTCCCAGTGGTTAGGATTAGTGACTTCATAACTTGATATTAGAGCGATTCAAGGTTCAATTCCTGGTGTACATGCTATCCCTGCGGGGGGTGTGTCGTGGCACTGGGATAGCCCTGTCGATCCTCCTCTCTCTCTAGGGAGGGTACTAGGGAGGCTTTCCTCGGGGAAAGTGGATATATGGTGCCTAACCCTCCTGAGGACAATCCCATCTTGTCCCATAGGTTAAGACTGGTGACTTTATGACTTTCCTCCCCTCACATTCGTTCGTGCACACATCTC
This sequence comes from Closterium sp. NIES-67, assembly GCA_027943415.1. Lineage (NCBI taxonomy): Eukaryota > Viridiplantae > Streptophyta > Zygnematophyceae > Desmidiales > Closteriaceae > Closterium > Closterium sp. NIES-67. The sequence goes on along the minus strand of BQMB01002275.1, from coordinate 62,538 downwards.
ATACCAGCTGCTCTTGCCTTTTCCTGCTTCCCTACACCATTACCATCATGTGTTGCTGTGCAGTGCATCACTCCGTCTGGATGCGGATGCAAGAGAGTGAACCCTTGGTTTGTCATGATCAACAGAGTGGATGTATGCCATGTGAAGGTTTATTCATATTTTGTTTTTGTGAGACGTTGGCTTCATTTTGCCCTGTGAATTTATGAGATGGTACTTATTGAATTTATGAGGTTTTTGTCAGAGATCGAACGAATAACTAGAATGAGTATGCAGGAGTATATAGCTAGTGCGTTGTACTCTCTATTGTAAGACCCTTTGAAGTCTACTAAACATACACAAATATGTTTAACACACCACATAGACTAGATAGGAGCAAAGCCCGATGAAAGACAAACAGCTCAGGGCGGCACTACTAGTCCAACCTCTAAGGCAGGAGTCTAAGGACCAGTTAAAAGGGTACAAACAAGGCAAGAACAAGACCGGGGCGGCACTACTAGTCCAGCCACTGGAAGAAAGCCACAAGGCGAGTCATGATAATATGTAAAGAGTTATACACCATCAAGGTCCTAGCAAATGAGATGCTACAGGAACAAGTCCAAGCTGTACACAGTACCGCTGAAAATCTTTAGCTGTGTTGGCACCGGAGGCTAAGTGTACTACGCGGGCCTGGCGACGTTGCTATAGCTCGCGCAGGTGGAAGTACCGCAGCTCGATGTGCTTCGCTCTGCCCTCCAGTCTAGGCTCCTGACCCAGGAGGAACATGACCCTGTTGTCAGCGTACAGAACCAGGGCTGAGCTAGGCCGCTCACCTAAACCCGTAAGCAAGAAAGTCAGCCAACGGAGCTCCTACACCGCCATGGCATCGGCGTAGATCTCAGCCACACAGCTAGACTGGGCAACAGACGACGAGCGGGTGGACCTCTACGAGACAGCACCTGCACTAAGGCTAAAGCAGTAGCCCTGGGAGGACTTAAGAGTCTCGACATCGTCTGCCCAAGAAGCGTCTGTGTGCCCAGTAACGACCACTGGTCTACGTCCTCCTAGCACTAGCCCCATGCCCAATGTATTTGCTAGATAACGCAAAACCCTCTTAGCCGCAGACTAGTGCTGTGGTCGTTTTCTGCCGGAGGCCACAAAGCGGACCAAGATGCTGAGAGGGTACGCGAGATCTGGACGAGTGCAAGTCATCAGGTACTTGAGGCAACCCACCAGCTCTGCGTAAGAACCATTAGGCTCTACAGCCTCCTCCGGAACTGGAGCAGAGAGTATGTGGTCTACTAGCAGAGGGGTGGGCTGTGCGGAAGAGAACTGAAGGCCGAACCTCTGAAGAACCTGGCGCACCAAGTGTGAATGTGTGAGAGTGATGGTGCGCGCTGCTCTATCCCTGGAGATCTGAAGGCCAAGGTAGCGGCGCAGCTCTCCTAGTTCAGTGCAGGTTTGTTTTCTCAGCATCTCGGCCTTCACGAAGGCGAGCGCGTCTCTGTCTGCAGTAGTGAAGACCATGTCGTCTAAGTAGACGAGGATGTAGAACAGAGTCTGACCAGCACGAACGAAGAGAGAGGGGTCTGCAGAAGGCGGAAAAAACTGTAGGTCAGCTAGCATAGCACGCAGCCTGTCATGCCACTCACAGGACGCCTATCGTAGGCCGTAGACCGGGCGACGGAGGAGCCACTCGGTACCAGGGGGAAAGGTCCCAGAGAAGCCCTGGGGGCGGCGTAGGTAGACCTGCTCGTGTAGACTGCCCTGGAGGAAAGCTATGGAGAAGTCGAGTGAGTGCAGCTCGTAGTCACGCTATGTTGCTACATGTAGCAGTACCCGAAGAGTAGTCAACTTTGGGGTAAGAGCGAAGGTCTGCAAGAAGTCAACCCCCTCACGCTGACTGAAGTCACGATCAACGTGACGCGCCTTGAAGACATGCGACTCTCCAGGAGGGTGCTTCAACTTGAAGAGTCATCGGTCATCGACTACGTTCACCCTAGGTGGAGGAATTGCGTCGACGAAGGTACCGGTGGATCTCCAAGATGCCATCTCCTGCTCCGTGGCAGCTATCCATTGGGGGGCCCAAGGTCCCGAGGTGGCCTAACCGTTGGTGCGAGGGGTCGGGATGTATAGGGTGTCTGAGTCATCCTCAGGGACTAGCAGCATGGAACGGAGATGGGGAGCGACCTCTGACAGGAAAGCAAGCTCGTACTGTCTGTCCTCTAGGATGTCACTGCCAAGGGCATCCACACCCCCGACGGACGGAGGACAGACATGGTCAGAGACCAGAGCGGTAGCAAAGTCAAGGCGACGAGTAGAGGCAAAGTCAGCGACAGCAGCTACAAAAGCGTCAAGACTGGAGACGGGAACAGACGGGTTGGTAACTAGGGAGGCAAGGACACGAGGAACAAGGGGACGCGCGACACGGAGGAAGTCAGAAAACGGAGGCGGGGCCACAGCGAGCGACGACGAAAGAGGAGACGGGAGGAGCGGAGGAGCGGAGGAGCACGAGACGCGTGGGAGCGAAACAACATAGAGTGAGAGCGCAGAATAGGGGAGGTAGGACGATCACGAGACGTACGACGGGCCCAGACGTGTGACGAAGGAGTCGGGTCAGAAGAGAGGGGAGGAGACATGGGAGGAGAACGAGGAGGGAAACGAGCCGAAGAAGAGTCTACTGTAGGAAACACAGAGCCGTAGACCGGCAGAGGAGGAGGCGGTGGCAACCAATGAGGCACCAGCGGGCAGTCAGGAGAAGGAAGACCGAGGAGGCGAAGAGCGGACACTGGCGGCGACGGCAACGACTGCTGCACGACACCAATACCAGAACCTCCAGTAGGACCACGGCTCCCTCCGAGAAGCCCCACGCCAGGGGAGGAGAGACCGAGGTAGGGATAGGCGGGGGAAGGGATTCCGCCGAGCCGCGAGAGTCAGCAGACCCCTCGACAGGAACAACCGACAAGAGGGGGGTGACGTGGGATATACTAGACGAGGCAGGGCGAGGAGGGGGGGAAACTGGAATGACCGGGGGAGGCGGGGGAACCAGGAACTGGAGGGGAGTGACCGGGGGACCAAGATGGGGAAAGTGGTGGAAGAAGGAGACAGACTTGTCAAATGTGACGTCGCGAGAGTGAAAGAAACGGTGAGACGGCGGGCGGTAGAAGTGCCGGTCAGAGGAGTTGAAGGGGAAACCGAGAAAGACACACGGGACGGTGCGGGCAGTCAGCTTGTCCGTGTCAAAGGTACGGACGTTAGCAAGACAGCCCCAGACGCATCACCAGGAGACCCGGTACAGAGGAGGGTCGGCGAAACTTGCGGTCACAAGTTAAGCTGGTGGGCAGCGTAGCGAACGGTGAATGGTCACAGAAAATGGGGTGCACCGGCATGGAACATGGAGGTACGAGCCACCTCCATGACCAAACCAATGCGTCGCTCGGCGACCCCATTCTGCTGCGGGGATTCCTGAAGGGTGTACGTCTAGGTGATGCCCTCCGCACGACAAAAGCGGCCAAGGCAGCCAGAGGCGAACTCGCCACCACGGTCGGAGTGAAGATGCAATATAGGGAGACCTCGTTGCACCTGCGCAGAGATAAGCCTCGGGATAAGAACGTCAGGCACGTCGGTCTTCCTCTCTAGGGGAAACACGGTGGTGTAGCGGGTGTAGTCAATGACAAGCTCATGACGTGGCCCATGGACGGGGGTGGGGCCCCGGACGTCCATGTGCAGTGTCTGTAACGGTGCAGTGGTGGGGGGGAATGAGGAGGAGTGAGGGGCGCGGCGGAGCCGGCCCTCGACGTAGGGAGTGCACGGAGGCGCTGCCGAGGAGGGGAGCGTGGGAAACGACGCAGGGAGACCTAATACAAGATGGTGCTGAGACATGTGATGGAGACGGATGAGAGCGGGGTGACCGAGACGGTGGTGTCACAGAAGCGACGGGTAAGTAAGCGACCGGCCCGAGCAAGCCGCAGCAACCTGGGTAGACGCTGCCACCTGGGGGGCGTCCCAACCGGGGGGGACGCGATGTCCTGCATGAACAGGCCAGAGACCGGGTCCCAGGGGAACGTGGTGAGTGGGGCACCAATGGCAGCCTCGGTACAGACAGCGTACCTCTCGTGACCAGGGAATGTAGTGGTGACGCCGAGGTCCTGAAGACAGCCGACACCAACTAGATTCTGGAAGAACGAGGGGATGTGCAGGCCTGTAAGAGAGCCCGAGGGTACTGCCGGACAGGGGAGAGTAGTGGAACTACGGGCGACTACCGGATTTGAGGAAGTGTCTGCAAGGGTAACTGCGGCAGGAACGATGAGCGGCGTAAGTGTAGTGTGGTCCCAAAAGAAGCACCGAGATGCGCCCGGGTCGAGAGTGAAGTAGAGCGCGGAAGTGGCGGCTGATAGCGGTGGAGCTAGTTTGGAGCCAAGGCTAGACAAAGAAGAGGGTTCTACGCCTGATGCAGCAGGGGAGCCTAAACTAGGCACACTGGAGAGGCCTACACTAGGCAACACGGGGTAATAGGAACCGGTCACACTAGAGTCATGGACAGACAGCGCATACAATGCAGAGCTATTCTCATCCATGTCCATATAAAAGATCCTAATAGCACGGCGGAGCAGATTGTGCCAATCGGACAGGTCCGGCGCAGGGCCGAAGCGAAGAGGATACATGTCGTCCAGGCGACTGAAACAGCGAGTGGAGGTATGACCGATCTTACCGTACACGAGGCCGCGGCGAGGACCGGTCTAAAACTGGTACTGGCAGCGTCCGTCACTCACACCACCACGCGACGCCGAGCTACGCGTACGACCACCGCGACCACCTCCACCACCTCCACCAGCGCCAGGCCACCCAGGCGGGAGGCGGCCGACCCTCCGCTGCGACGGCTGCTGCTGCTGCTGCTGGTCAACCTGTAGCGCCTGCTGCTACTCCCACCAGTGCTGCTGCTCCGAGGCACCAGCCCCAACCCCCTCGTCTGTACTACCGCCAGCGGACGAACCACTTCCACCACCACCTCCACCCCCTCCTCCACTACCCCCGCCGCACCCAGCCTTGGGGCAGCGAGCCTTACCATAACTGGACTGCATTGCTGCCACCGCGTCAGCGGTCTCAGCAGCAGGGACTGCCTCAGCGACAGCCGCAAAACCATCAGAGTAAGAGCACTAGGCGGGAGCACAATCCTGAAAGATAGGGACCGACGCAGTACCGCTAGACTGAGCAATAGAGCGTTGATGAGACTCTATGGTAAATAGGGTGTCAAAAAAGTCAGAGGGTGAGGTCAGCGTGGTGTAGACTAAGAAAGTGGTCGCGGGCAGTGGCAAGGCGGTCAGGGAGGCGAGTGGCAAGCAGGTAAAGGGTAGACCAGATGGGGGCCTGGAACACTCGAAGCTGGGCCGCCTGCTAGCGTCGAGCGTGCACAGGTGCGTGGCCAAGTCAGCGACAGTGGGGAAAGAAGCGAGATCAGGGAAGAGCATAGGAAGGATCAGGCGGCCGGCAGAGGCAAAGGACGGGGTGGAATAACGCTCGACAATAGCCTATATGAACTCATGTGCAGTGCTGACCGACTTAAAGCGGGGGCGCTTCGATAGGGGGAGGACATGGCTAATCGCGAGCTGAGCGACAGCGTCATGCGACAGCCAGACAGCACGGGCAAGGGCAGCTGTGGCGGCGGAGTTATGGTCAGCTGACGTGAGGTCAGCGGGGAGAGCAACAGAGGGGTCATGGTAGGGGAGCGTACCGTCAATGTGGACGGCCAGGGAGTGGCCGTCCTGTTGCTGACCACTGAGGTAACGGCGGAGATCGACGAGCGATGTGTTGAACTCAATCCGCTGACCCTCCGCGTCAAAGCGCAGTACCGAGTCTGCCATGAGGGCCGCTGCAGCCGCGAACTTATAGCCACGAAGCGACGAGGAACAGTGGGAAGGAGTGCTGTACGGTAGAGGGCGGTGGGGCGCGATGCAGTGAGGTGGGTCGCAGTGCAATGCGGTGGGGCGCGATACAGTGTGGTGCAGTGCGGTAGAGATGGCAATTGAAGCGGGGGGGATCGGGAACCACGGCGGCTGAGCAGCTGGGAGACGGGGCCGAGGGGCGGCCGGGCGACGGGACCGCGGAGTAGCTGGGCAACGGGTCGCGGCGCAGAGGGGCGACGAGTCGCGAGGCGGCTGGGCGACGAGGCCCGCGGAGCAGCTGGGAGACGGGGCCGCGGGGCAGCTGGGACGACGGGGCCGCGGGGCGGCTGGGTGAAGGGGCCGCGGGGCAGCTGGGACGGCGGGGCTGCGGGGCAGCTGGGACGATGGGGCCGCAGGGGCGGCTGAGCGACTGGATCGCGGGGCAGCTGGGCTACGGGGCAGCTAGGCGACGGGGCGGCTAGGCTGCGGGGTGGCTGGGCGCTAGGCGACGGGGCCGCGGGTGGCTAGGCGCTAGGCGACGGGGGCTGACGGGGCCACGGGGGGCTAGGAGCCATGGGAGCGGGGCCGCGGGGGCTAGGCGCTAGGCGACGGGGCCGCCGGGCCACGGGCGGTTAGGTGCTAGGGAACGGGGCCGCGAGGCCAGCAAGGCAACGGGGTGGAGGCACTGGTGGGGCGGCTAGGAGCTAGGCGACGGGGATGGCTAGGACCTCAGGCGGAAGCGTGGGTGGACGGGTGGAACCTAACATTTTCATGATATCTCAAAGTGACAACAAACTAGAATGAGAGAGTACAGGAGTATATGCCAATGGGTTGAACTGCCTATTGCAAGTCCCTGTATTATCTACTAGACATACACAATTATGTTTATTTATCTCAATATTTTCCATTCTCTTAAGATAAGCTGAGATTTGAGCAGCAAGTTTAGGTAGAGTTGATTTCAGCAACACCTGGCACGGTAAGTTTTCCCATGCACGGTATCTAAGCAAGACTAAGCAGGCACTTGCGATTATTTAGTAGTTTGTGTAGTGTACACCATGTACCGAAGAAATGCAAGAGAAAATAACACAAGCGAAACTACCTCTATTTTCATTTTCGACAGAGCACTGATTTATGCGGCGATCTTGAGGAAAGTGTAGGCATAGGCCGGGTTCGAGTCGAAAACCTTCCCTTGCTCGCTCCCTGACCTGACGCACGCGTTGCTCTGCCAGATGTCGCACCAGCCTGCAGAACACACGCCGCAGAACATGAAGGTACACGTGAGAATCCGAACCCTCTGAGCGCGGAGTGAAGCGCGTACAGGAAGCGAAGGCGACGTTAGGGATCCAGTGGGAAGAGCAGAAAGAAGTGGGAGACAAAAAAGGGGGCATCCTAAGCGTACCGTAAATCTGGTCGCTGCTCTCAGCGGACCACGTCCAGAAGCCCGAGCCGTCGACCGCCTCGCAGCAGTCCTTCGGAGTCATGCCCGCGTAGCCAGCAGTGCGCGTGAGATCGCCGCGAAGGCTCGACTCGATGATCTGACCGAACTGCACGGCAGGCTGCTCCGCGAGATCCGGAGCAGTGGTGGCATCGGGACATGTGGTGATGGGCTCGAAGGTTGGGCATGGATATGTACCCGGGGGGAGACGATCAGCGGCCAAGGCCAGGGGCAAGGCGACGAGGAGGATAGCGAGTAGCGAGGCTAGACGGGCCATGGTTGTGCTGTGGGTGAGTGAGGGATTCAGATAGACGTGAATGCCTATGTTGATTATGGAAGTGCTCTAGGGTTGAGTAGCGAATGCTGGTACAAAAGATGCTCCTGGGAAAGGTTTTGTTGAGCAGGAGAAGACAGTGAGGGAGGTGGCTGTTTGTGTTGACTACAGCACTGTGCTGTTGTTGGTGATGCTGAAACCTGGACGTCGTTCGTCGTTTCCTCTCGCGCGCTCAGGCGAGGGAGCAGTGTTCGTTTCGGACCTGGAAAGCGGAAGCACGCCAAGGAGAAGTGAGGGGATGGGGTGGGGTCGACCGCATGCGGGGTGAGAAGCTGGTTCGGCTGATACAGGCGGAAAACTGTTCATGGGTGGTTTTCGTGCGGACTTGAATAGCGACAAAACTTGGGTGATTTTCCAGATGCGTTCAACAGAAAACGTTGACACAGCAACATTTGCCGAGTGCCTGGGAAGAAACATGGGGGGCGACTGAGGACGAGGGTTTCTTTCGTCTCTGCTCCGCCACACCTGCGCTGCGTACCCAGTGACCGTCCTTATTGTACCGGATGCAAGGCCTTCAACATACGAAACTTACAATTATTAGTAAACTTCACAATAAAACATAAGTCAGTTCGGTAGTATCAGTCAACAATCAAAACGACGATAGGTGTAAAACAAGCATGAAAACTTTTTAAGGACCAACAGATCATTCCAGCAACATGTGCTCATGCAACATGCTAACTTCAAAAAGATTTTGTAAGTGGTCACACAACTCAACCTAATCTTAGTAAGCGTGCCTGCAAATGCGGATAGATGGGAAGTGGTGGGTGTGGAAAAGGCACACAAACGAACGATAAAAGGGGTGTTAGTTATCATGCATGCACTTAAATTACACGAATGAAGCAAGGGACGATCCAAACATGCTTACAAACCCTCCTCTCCTACTACCTCAGTTGCTTGCCACCAAGCTCGAGTAGTCCACGGTCTCCTTGGCAACGGATGTGTGGTCAGGGAGAGATAGCAGCAGATCCTGATTCTCTGAACTGCTGATGCTGCCAACTGGTCGCTTCTTCTTTGTGACCTTTTTCACCTTCACACCATCAGTGCCCTCTCCATCACACACACACCCGTCGACCGCACCACCACCACCACTCTTCATGCCAGGAGCCGTGCTCCCTTTCTTCACCTTGCTCCTGCATTTTGCTCCCCCTGTCACTTCGGCAGCCCTATCCTCACCAGCATCGGCACCACCTACACTGGTCTTCTTCACAACCTTCTTCTTCCGCTTCTCGATATCTTTCTCATTGGAATCAACCCCCAGGCGCTCTAGCACCACGATGCCGTCCCCACTCACACCGTCCATCCCTTCCTCCTCACCACTTAGCCCTGCTCGCACGCCCCGTGGCTTCTGCTTGCCTTTCCCAGTCCCCTTGGCCTTTGCCTTGCTGGCACCATTCTCCTTGTCACTGTTCTCATCAGCGTCACCTGCCTTCACCCCACCGCCACTGCCGCCACCACAGCGCTTCTTCCCCTTCACTGCCTCTCCACTTGCAGCCGCCTCCCCTCCTCCACTCACACCTGCACCGCTGCTCTTCTTCACATGACCATTGCCTGTCGCTGCCGCCTTTTTCTTGATCGTGCCGCTGCCATCACAACCGCCAAGGCCCTCCTTCCTCACCTTCTTCCCACTCTCACCCTCTTGCACCCCTCCATCCATCACTTCCCACCGTGCTCTCCCTTCTGCAGGTTCCTTCCTCCCTCCTGTTCCCCTCATCCCTTCCCCTCCCCCCCCAGACCGCTGCCTGCGCCCCCCACTCGCACCAGCACCAGCAGCACCAGCATTACCCCCCGTGGCCTCCCCAAAGCCTCCGGATCGGAGCTCCCAAGCAGCGCTCTTGGTGCCCTCACTGCCCCCCGAGTACCCATCCACCAGCCGCTGCTGCAGCCACCGCTCCACCCCCACCATCTGCTCCTGCCTCCTCACATCGCCCTCCCCCTTTTCCCCCTTTCCGCACCCTGACAAGCTCTCCCTGCGCTGCCGAGCCCATGCCCGCACTGCCGCTGCCACGTCGTCTGCCACGTCCTCTCCGCCTCCCCTTCCCCCTGCTCCCCCATCTCCCCTGCCCACAGTGCCTTTCCCCGGAGACCTCCCCAGCCCAGCAGCGGCTACTGCTGCCGCTGCCGCTCCCGCAGGGGTCGTCTGGGGTTCTGGATGCACTCTGTCCGCCCGCCCCTTGCTCGTGCTCTTGCTCTTGCTCCTCCCCACGCCGCTGCTCTTCACCTTGCCTGCCTCTGCTTTGATCAACCGTCTGATCTCCATAGGCGTCGCGTCTCCTGGTGTGGCGGACCACGTGGCACGCCCCTGACGGTCGGGTCTACGACTCGACTGCTCTGGATCGTCCGATGTGTAACCCATGCCTTTGTGGGCGGCAGCCTCAGCTTCCTCTTTCCTCTTCATGCCATACCCGGCGAATCTCTCGTCTGCTCCCTCCCCTGATTCCCCCCTGACTCTTCCGCCTGCCCTGTCCACGCTCATTCCGCCAAGCACTATGAAACTTCCCCCCCCCTGCCCTCCCCCGATGCTTGCCCACCGTTGCCGCCGAGACTGCCCCCCTCCGCCTGCGCCCTCACTCACGACGGGGCTGGCGGGGACGGAGGAAGCGCCATACGGGTCCCAGGGCGCGGGGACAAAGGCCCCGGAGTGAGGGAAGGCGGAGACGGAGGCGGAAGTCGCGCCTTGCGCCGTATGGGAAAGTCTATACTGCGGGGTGGAGTGGGCGGTAGAGGCACTGGCGGGAACAAGACTCGCGGAAATGACTGCAAAAGAACCAGTAGTAGCAGTCGCAGTGGGCGGGTGGAACAGTGCCCGCGGCGTGACGTCAGCGGCGAGCGGGGAAGGCGCGGGGTTGGAAGGCGCGGGGTCGGAAGCAGCGGAGGGCGTCACGATGGTGTGGAGTGTTCTGGTGGGGGTGACCAGGTTGGGAGTGCCGCTCGCACTGGCAGCGCCACCACAACCAGCGCCATCACTAGTGCCAGTAGTGCCACTAGTGCGGCAAATAGTGACGCTGATTGCTGTCGACGTGGCAAGTGTACCGCTCGTCTTCGCAGTCGCTCGGTTTTCTGCTCCGTGATTCCCGTCGCTTGCCGCATTACTCGCAGTCGCAGCGACGGCGGCGGCGGCGGCGGCGGCGGAAGAGGAAGAGGAGGAGAACGAAGCGCCGCCCATGAAGGCGCGCTTGAGCAGGCTCACGGACGCGCTGAGCGTGCGCAGAAGCCGCACGCCCTTCTTCCCCGCCGACCGGGGCGTCGTTGCCGCCACTCCGCTCTGCGGCCCCTGCTCCGCTGCCAGACCGCCTCCTCCCGCTACATTCCGCTTCCGCGCAATCGCCTCGTCCATAGCCTTCCGCTCCTCAACGATTCCGGATCCGTTCAAAGCAGCAGCAGCAGCTGCTGCTGCTGCTGCTGATGTTGCCAGCGGATCCAAAAGTAGCTCAGGCTGATCCTTGTGGGAGCTCACCCCTCGCCTCTTCTCATCTTTCCTCGTCGAGTGCGCAAACCCAGCCGAATCCTCTCCGTGAAAGCTCATCTGCAGCTGCTCCTTGCCCCTTTCTCCCGCCATCTGCGCCCTGTCCTTCTCCTCGCTCTCTACCCCACCAGCTTCCGCCCCATCGTGCTGCATCGCCGCTTGCGTCGCTTCCGGCGGCACAGTTCGCCTCGCTCGCGCGTGCCTCGGCGGCGTCCGATTAACCCCCGTCTCGTCGTCGATTATCTCCACCACTGCAGGCGGCGCTGCTTCCGCCACTAACGCGGTGCTCTCTACCGGGGATTCCGCTGGCAGCCCCACGCCGATGGCGGCTTCCGACTCAGCAGCCATACCAGCGCAGCGGAACGCCGCAAGCTCTTCTTCCGAAAACAGCGAGACCTCGTCGAGTTTCAGTGTCTGCCGGATCTCTACCGGCCGCTGCCGCTCGTTCGGCGGCCGCCGCTGCTTCTGCTGCCGTCCGTTCCCCTGCCGGCCGTCAGATTTACCAGTGGAGGCCGGAGTGCTGCTGCTGCCGGCCGGCGCAGTAGACGTGGAATGCCCGCGACTAGTAGTGGTGGTGCTCGCACGACCTACCGCACAGCTGGCAGCTCTGTTAAGGGAAATATTCATGCTCGAGACGGTAGAGGAGCTGCTCGTGGTACGAGGAATGGTGCCGCCGTGGCCATCAATTGTGCGAGCAGCGAGAGGGCCCGAGGAGGAGGATAGTCCCAGGGAGTTACGGCGCGAGTCGGCGCACGAGCGAGAGGCGTGCTGCGCGAAAGAGCCGGCGACGTTATCGGAGGAGAGGGAGCGAGTGAGCTTCGGCCCTGTGTCCATTCGCGACACGCCGGTGCCCATCATGCTCGACCGCGCCGCTCGTAGCTCCCTCGCGCGCTCGATCTGCTCTCTCCTACGGAGAGCATACTCGGTTGGATCGAACGTGCGGGCGGCGGGTGACGCGGAGGAGTCGATTTGAGATGCCCGCATGGCGGAGGAATCTGGTTAGCCTGTGTTACGTCGATTGAGATGACCTGCGAGTGCTTAGAGGAGAAAAATGGTATCGCTTCACGTGGGTCGATTTTTGGCGAACAGCCCTACATAATCCTTGCTTGCTGAGACGAAGGATGGAAGAGGTGAGGGAAGCAACCCGGTCTACAATTTGCTTGCCGCATTACTGTCTCGTCGCGCGGTTCTCGTGAACTGCAAGATAGGTAGCAAAGGTCCACGAGTGGGTGTGCCTTCCAAAAGATTTGACCAAGTGTGCTGCTGAACCACCAACCACCTCACAAAACAGGCCAGTTTCTCTTGACATGTGAAATGTCCTCCAGCACCCCCAGTTTGATTCTGATCGACCCTCAAATGCGGCGCGAGCCGGAGCGCATAGGCGACCGGGGGCCTTTTTTGGTGCACCGACGACGAAAGCACTGAAGCACCCGCCCTGCGCGACATTCGTGGATGCGTGCGAATCGAGTACAGTATTCCGTTGGCGAAAAACCGCTCCAGCACAGATCCGTTTGGAGCTCGCGCTCTTCGCGCGCAAATTTTATCTGTGCATCGTATAAGCTAGGTGCGATGGCGCGATGGTGCTAGTGTTCCACAATACATACATGCAGTTTCATAATGATAGTTTAGGTTTGGAAACGTGCTAGATTGAAAATAGTAGCCAGTAAAGCGATACATGATAAAAGCTTGCTTCTGTTTGAGATGGTGGAAGAAATCACTGCCCATAGCCTAAAAAAGCTGGCACTGCACATGAGGAAAGGTTCTCATTATTCTAGATGCTACCTTGCTAGATTGAGTATACTCTGCGAAAACGAGTTACTCTGTTGACAAGCGGAACCAATTCTCCACCTAGAGAAACCTGTGACCAGGAGCCTTGAAATCCCACCCCCATAATCGCAACCAACTCCTCGAGTCCTAACTTAGTTCTGCCTCCCGACGCCGGCTAACCTGTTCTTGAGCAGCGAACGAAGCGTTTCGCCTGGAATCGCAATCCGCCAGTGCTTGGAAATCAAAGAGGCGGCTACACGTCCCGTTGGCTCTGATTTGATCAGCAATGTCTATATTCTCGAAAATCAAGGCCGTCGATTTCTACCGGTGGGTTGCATCCATAAAAGCCGTTCATTTTCTCGTATCAAGCCCAATCGGTATCTGACCACCTCCCATTATCCCTTTTCCTGCTGCCACGCGTCTTACCTCGCTAGAATCAATCGCATACGTTAACCCCCATGTCTCCGTCGTTGTCCACGGTTTCACATGTCGTCCCGCACTTTCTTCCTCCCGAAACCCTGATCTCAAGCCGTCCTTCTCCCTGCCGTCAACCCCCATTGTCTATCACCGAATCACCCCCGTCCCGATCCTTCCCGGAAACGACAGGAGAATACCTCGCGACTTGACGGAGGCGTCGCTATCCGGCGCTACCTTATCGCTTGTCGCCGCCATATGGATCGTCGTGCTAGTCTGGCTCGTAAGCCTGCCGCTCCACTCCTCCTCATACCCCTCCCCGCTCTGCTTCCCTCTGCGTCGCTCTGCGTTCACCTTATTCCGGCGTTCACCTTTATTTCCATGGCTGATCTCTCCTCCCTCCCCATCCTCCTCCCCTTTCCTCCCCACCCAACCCCCTGTTACCTCACACCACCCGCCGTCCTTGCCTTCCCTCCTTGCCTCTCTCACTTCCTCTCTCGCTTTCCTTCCCCTCTCTCTCTCTCTTCCTGCGTGCCCTCGCGCACCCACCCCACCCGTTTGCTGTCCGGTGGGGGCGTCAGGAGCTGCGGGCGTTCCTGACAGTGACGACGAGCACCACAGTGATCGTGGATCAGAGCCCCAACACGGACCTTCTGCGGATCAACTTCAACTTCAGGCAAGCAGCAAGCAACAAGCAGCAAGCAGCAAGCAACAAGCAACAAGCAGCAAGTAGCAAGCAACAAGCAGCAAGCAGCAAGCAGCAAGCAACAAGCAGAAAGCAACAAGCAACAAGCAGCAAGCAGCAAGCAACAAGCAGCAAGTAGCAAGCAACAAACAGCAAGCAACAAGCAGCAAGCAGCAAGCAGCAAGCAGCAAGCAGCAAGTAGCAAGCAACAAGCAGCAAGCAGCAAGCAACAAGCAACAAGCAACAAGTAGCAAGCAACAAGCGGCAAGCAGCAAGCAGCAAGCAACAAGCAGAAAGCAACAAGCAACAAGCAGCAAGCAGCAAGCAGCAAGCAGCAAGCAACAAGCAGCGAGCAGCGAGCTGCAAGCTGCAAGCAGCAGCAAGCAGCAAGCAAAGCACCATGCTGCATGCGGCCCATCCCATGCCCAGAGCTTGGATCTGAGTTGAGTGTGTGATGATTCATGCACGTTGAGTTGAGTGAGCCACGTTCAATTGAGGTGTCCCGGCTGCACCCGCCGCTCCTCCTCGTGCTTGTGGTGGAAGCAGGGAGCCGCGTCCTCTCCTCTTGCTTTCCTGTATGCTGCAAAGCAGCAAGTGGAACTCCCAATGCCACCACTGCCGTGCATGCTTCGTGCTGTAGGCTATCAGCATACACACACGTGTTGAGTGCACATGTGCTTATGGGAATCCATGTATGTATGTACGCACGCAGTTATGCTGTCTACTTCCTGACCTGTGTTCCATTCGCCCTGCCATCCCTCCCTTTTCTCTCTCCACCTGTCCCACGAATGGCCCCTGCCCTGCCCTGCCCTGCCTGCCTGTCCATCTGCAGCTTCCCAGCGCTCTCCTGCGAGTTCGCATCAGTTGATATCACTGATGTCATTGGCACGGTATGCCCCTCTCAGCTCACCTGCTGCTGCTGCTGCTGCTGCTGCTGCTGCGTCTTGCAATTCAAACAGCGCACCGGCGGAGGCATTGGCCCTGTTGTCTGCCTGGTGCTCCAGACATGAGGAAGTAAACCGCTGCCATCCCCTCAACCGCACTTTGTCCAATTTCAAAACCGACCATCTTTTCTCATACCCTACTTCCATGGCTTTACTAGGAAACCCCGTGTGAGAACCCTGCCCCCCACATCATCGCACGGGGCACAGGGCGGGTATAGGGTTCCTCGGATCCTGAAGTTCACCAGATCAAGAATGCGTCCTTCCACTCGTCAAGCCTCCCCCTTCCTCTCGTTCTTTTGCATCCTTCTACCCACCCTCTCATCACCCCCCCTCCCCCCTCCCCCCTCCCCCCTCCTTCCCCTCCCCCCTCCTTCCCCTCCCCCCCCTCTCTCTCTCTCTCTCCCCCAGGCACGGTACAACCTGTCTCGCACGCTGCGCAAGCACCCCATAGACGCGGCGCTGCGCATCGTGGGGCCGCAGCACCACCCGGACCCGATACCGGAGCTGCAGCGGGGGGGAAACGAGGGCGGCGAGGAGGAGGAGGCGCAGCGCCAGTTGGCGGAGGAGGGCATCGCGAGCGGGGGGGAGGCTGGGGAAAAGCAGTACGTGGGGTCGCTCGTGCTGGACTCCAGGACGTTTGACGCTGCCACTAAACAGTGAGTGCCTCCAGTCTTGCTCCTTGCCGTGCTGTTTGCCGTGCTCCTTGCTGTGCGGTGTGGCTCGCCTTGCTGCCTGCCGCTGCTAAGCACGGAGGGAGCTGCTGCCGGCTTCCATCATTGCCTGGGATGTGCTTTCCCATCACCTCCCTCCCCTACCCTGCTCATCCCGTTCCTGCTCATCCCTGCTCCCCGTTCCTAGTCGTTGCGTGCGGTGCATGCAAGCACCACGCACGCACCTAGCACTGACTGTTTTTGAGGCGCTTCAAAAATATGAGGCGCCTCAAAGCAAGCTCCACGCACGCACCTAGCACCGACTGTTTCCCTGCCCCCACGCTTCTCTGTCTGCTTGGTTGTGCCACCGCAGGTACCCCATTCTCATTGTCAACTTCTTTGCCCCGTGGTGCCACTGGTGCCAACTGCTGGTAGGCACCCCCCTACGAACTCACTCACCCTCCCACTCACCCTCCCGCTCACCCTCCCACTCACCCTCCCACTCACCCTCCCACTCACCCTCCCGCTCACCCTCCCGCTCACCCTCCCACTCACCCTCCCACTCACCCTCCCACTCACTCACCCTCCCCCTCACCCTTCCACTCACTCACCCACCCTGCCACCCACCCCTGCTGTGTATGTAAGCCTTTCTCACCCACGCTTGTCTTCGCTTAAGAGTGCGCTGCTGTTGTTGGGCACTGGGTGGGTGGGCGCTTCTGAATCGTCGCCCTTGCGGCACAGGAAGACTGCTCCCATTGAGGCAGGGAGGGAGGTGGAATCTCACGCTCATGCTTGCTCTGCTACGGCCTCTGCCCTCTGCCATTTCTGCCTTCTGCCCGTATCTGCCTTCGGCCATGGCAGGAACCGGCATGGGAACAAGCAGCAACAGTCATGAGTCAAAAGTAAGCAGCACTCTGGCTGCCCCTGCTCGTGCCTTCCGTCTCTTCCTTCCTATCCTGCATTTTACCCTCTAACTACTACGTTTCTCCACCCCACCCCACACACCTTCCCTGCTGCCCTGCTCTCCTGCGTTTGTTTGCAGCCTCCCAGCCCTTCCCCACTCATTCTCCCTCACTCCCCCGTTTCTGGGATCCGTCCCTGCTTCCACCTGGTGCCCCGTCCCCTCCTCCACCGCCCACCCTTCATTTTGGTGATATTCTCGATTCCAATCTCCCCCCCCTCCCTCCCCTTCTTGTTTCCCCCCTCCCCCCTTTCCCCCTTCCCCGCACGCCCATCCTGCAGGTATCACCCGGACCATGATGGTCGCATCCGATTGGCCAAGGTGGACTGCACCATGGACGCCAACCTCTGCTTCAGGTGCGTGAGTGCGTAGTGCGTTGTGCGTTGTGCGTTGTGCATTGTGCATTGTGTGTTGTGCATTGTGTGTTGTGCATTGTGTGTTGTGCGTTGTGTGTTGTGCATTGTGTGTTGTGCATTGTGTGTTGTGCGTTGTGTGTTGTGCGTTGTGTGTTGTGCGTTGTGTGTTGTGCGTTGTGTGTTGTGCGTTGTGTGTTGTGAGACATATTAATTAAGACACAACTTGTTATGCCATGCACACATGAAGCACATGGTCATTTGCTATTTAAGAAATCCTGATGTGTATTCTGCCGATATGCGTGCACGGTGGTACGATTTTTGGCAGTCACAAAGTTTCGAACCATTTAATGCACCCTGCCTTCTGTGTGTCCCCCCACCCCTCCGTTCATCCATCCATCCATCCATCCATCCATCCATCCATCCATCCATCCATCCATCCATCCATCCATCCATCCATCCATCCATCCATCCATCCATCCATCCATCCATCCAAATATGCATGCATCAAAATGCATCTGTGCATGCCATCCATGCATGCATGCAGCCACCATGTGCAGGGTTACCCGTCCATCCGAGTGTTCCGCAAGGGCGACGATTCGATCATGTGAGTCACATCGCACATGCTGGGGCAAACGTCATGTCATGGCATGGCAGTGGCATGCGTTGCGTGGTGTTGCGTGGCATGGTATGGCAGCGCGTGGCAGTACAGTGATGGGGATCAAATGGATGAATGGAATGAGATGGTATGGGGTTCGGGACGGGATGGGACGGGATGGGACGGGATGGGACGGATTATAATTGACTAGGAAGATTAAGGTGCAAAAATCTGACAGCCTAGCGACGAGTTGCTTGCTGATTATAAGCTGATGTCTCAAAGCACGCCCTTTTGCTTGTTGGCTTGTCAACCATTGGTGGTGCAGGAGGGAGCATGGGCAGCATGACCATGAGTCGTACTACGGTGAACGCGACACCCTCTCCCTCATCGCTGTCGGTGCACGCAGCCCACACCCTCCTTACACCCTCCTTACACCCTCCTCACATCCATCTCACACCCACCTCACATCCATCTCACACCCACCTCACATCCATCTCACACCCACCTCACATCCATCTCACACCCACCTCACATCCATCTCACACCCACCTCACATCCACCTCACATCCACCTCACATCCACCTCACATCCACCTCACATCCACCTCACACCCACCTCACATCCACCTCACACCCACCTCACATCCATCTCACACCCACCTCACATCCACCTCACATTCACCTCACACCCACCTCCCACGGTCCCACCTCACACTCACCTCCCACCCTCCTCCCACTCACCTCCCACCCACCTCACACTCTCCTCACACACCAGCTCCAACACAAGCACACGCACACCTGCACTCCCTCCCCCCCCCATCTCCACTCTTACACAGCCAATCAAGCAGCGCACAGCCTCTCCATGCCCTCTGCAATCCCTCCTCTCATCGATGCCAATGTGCCCCAGCATCCCCAGCATCCCCACCATCCCCTCCCCACCATCCCGCCCTCTCTCCTATTCTCCACTCCGTCTATGTCTCCCCTCCCACTCCCCTCCCCATCGCTCTCCCTCAGTTTTCCGAGTCCCTAGTTGCAGCAGCGCAAGCGGCGGCAGCAGCAGCAGGAGGGGGGGCGGCCTTGCCTGGTGCCGACCCTGCAGCAGCAGCAGCATCTGACCCGAACCGGCGCCGGGCGCCACAGGCTGCAGGGTGCCAGATAGAGGGCTTTGTGCTGGTCAAAAAGGTCAGCTTCTGGTGCTTCAGGTGCTTCTGGTGCCTGCATCACTTGTGCTTGAGATGTCAGTGGTGGTGCACAGATAGAGGGCTTTGTGCTCGTAAAAAAGGTCAGCCTCAGGTCACGTGGGTTTGCATTTCCGTCATGGGTTGGCCAAATCTTTGTTCATTTATAACATCTACGACGTGGTGCTGTGCAAGTATAAGTAAGGCCCGCCTGGACTGACACAAGTTCAATGTGCCCGGAACGAATCACGCCCCTCCCTCTCTCTGCTTTCCCTGGTCCGCGCACACCCCCTTCCCGCTCCATATTCGTCACTTCTCGGCCATGTGAATGGTCCTGTATGGCATGTGCCTCGTGCACACACATATGCACACATGCACACCCACACACACACCCACACCCACACCCACACACACCCACACCCGCACCCACACCCACACACACCCACACTCACACCCACACCCACACCCACACCCACACGCACATGAACATAACACACTCGCGCACCCCAGGTGCCAGGCAACCTGATGGTGCACGCCAACTCGCCGTCGCACTCCTTTGATGCCGCCGCCATGAACCTCTCGCACGTGGTGCACCACCTGTCGTTCGGGCGGCAGCTGCCCGCGCGCAAGCGGCAGCACGTGGAGCGCCTCATGCCGCTGCTGCACCTGAAAGACGGCCGCCTCAACAATCACACCTTCACCTCGCAACACGAGCGAGTCACCGTCAGTGCCCTCTGTGGATTCGCCTTCTACCCTCCTCGTCACCATCTCTCTTGTCTTCCCCTATTCCTCCTCGCTTCCCCCCCCCATCCCCCCCAATCCCCCCCCCCTCACCCCGCTTCCATCTGTTTTTTCTCTCAAGTTGTTTGTTCTCCTGTTGCATCCACGGGCTTCTATTTTGCACCGCCTCTTGAAACAGCTGCTCAGCCATGCTCTCAAATACGAGGAAAACAGCACACACCTGGGCAGCCACGCCCTGAGATGAGAACCACCAGGATCACATCCCTCCTTCTGCATCTTGTATCAGCACCATGAACCAACTTGTGCCCCGCTCCCCTCCCCTTCCCCACTCCCACCCCCCGTACCCCTGGCATCATCAGCACGAGCACTTTCTGCAGCTGGTGTTGACGGAGGTGCGGCGGCCGTCGTTCCTGTCGTCAGCCACGCTGCCGGCCACCACGAGCAGCACGAGCCGCGAGTGGAACCGGCACGCGCTGCACGCCTTTGACTTCACCGTGCACAGCCACACGCTGCAGCGCCCTGATGAGCTGCCTGCTGCTCGCTTCCACTATCTGCTCTCGCCCATGCAGGTGGGTGTGCGTGTGGGGGGAGAAGGGGGGAGGTGGGGGAGGTGGGGGAGGTGTGGAAGGGAAGGGGTGTCCATGTGTGCACATGTGTATGTGCAGTCATTGAGGGTCGGCTCTGTCTCGGCTGTCTGCTTGCATGCTTGCAATCATTGCGACTTATGCCCTTTCGTCTTACTAGTCTTAACTTTCCTGAACCCCACCGTTTTACTGGGTTACCTCTGACCCCTTTCGTCCTCATCGATCACCATCAACGTTCTCGCCATGCCGTTTGCTCATGTGAGCTTGATTACCGTATGTTGTCTAATTGACTGGTTGGCTTGCCCTGCCCGTCTCCGCCAGAGGCATCTTTGCTGGCATGCAAACGACACGCCTCTATTTGAATGAGGAAGGCTCTGTGCATGATGTTGTTGAGTGCATTCCAGCCAGTCCTCTTCCTCCATTTCCTCAGGTGGTTCTTACTGAGACCAGGGCTTCCCTTGCTGGATTCCTCACCAATCTCTGTGCCATTATTGGAGGAGTTTTCACGGTCAGTTCACAGGTTGCATCCCAACCCCCCCCCCCCCCCCTCCCCCCCCCCTCTTTCCCCTAAGTGGTTCCTCTATTGCTTTATAGGTGCTACACACCACAAACACACAAAGACACGCACAGGCACACACATTCGTGCACATGCTCGCTCGATTGCTCAGGCTGCGCACACACCATGTGTGCATGCACCAGGACCTGCATCTGACCTGACCAGGTGTATGTGCTCGTGTTCTTTGATGCAACAGTTTGCTGCCATCAGTAGTTGCTACCATGTCTCCACACATCCACATGTGGCTTCTCAACTCAATGCCATCAAATCCACTCTGCTCTCTTTTTCCAATGTGGCCCCCCCTGGCCCGTAGGTTGCTGGCATTGTGGACGGGATGCTACATGGTGCTGTACGTGTAGCCAAGAAGATTCAACTTGGAAAGAACTCTTAGAGCACAAAGCTTTTGCGGTGATTTTAGTTGGGCTTGCGCCTATTGCAATGCTGTTTCACACGGTACAGTCTGTTACCGTACCAGCTGAACTAAAGCTTCAGTGTTTGGTTATCATCAGATGTAAGCTGCTTTGTGCCCGAGATGCAAGCTACGAACATACCATCCAATGTTATCTCATTGAGTACACCCTTAGCGGTGCAGACCTTGGGCACAGATGCGTGCACCTTGCCCATGCACAAACACATGTTGCAGTAAATCATCTACTTCACTGCACCATACCATTCTCCTCTTTTACCATATGCCTCTTGAATTCACCTGTATGGCACCTGTATGGCACCTGTTTACCATTCACCTGTATGGCACCTTGAATGCACTACCGTATTAGACGTGGTACAGAACGCTTTGTAAAGCATACAGAACTCGCTCGGAGTGAACAATATCGTGTTCAGGAAAAGTTATTGTTACAGTACAGGGTGTGTGATGTACACACTTCGTCGTGCTTGGTCCACCTACTGTACTGTTCTGTACTGTACAAAAGAGTGTACTCCACTGCGTCACTGCGTGTCCGAAGCGTACATTTTCGCTCAATACCATACCTAACCGTAGTATTAAGCTATTTTATCTCTCTGACCCAAAAAGAGCCCTACCTAGCCGCAATCAGACGAACTCTTCGGACACGCCCTTAGATATCTAGGGAGTCGATCGGCTTTCGTGCATATTTGTCGTATACGCGTTGTACACGACGAGGCATTCTCCAGAAGTGAATTTCACGACCACAGCAACTGGATGGGTGTTGCTTCTGGGGCACCATGACCTGACCGCGATTCTGTTTTCGTGAAGCACTTCCACTCAGCGGGACGGCTAAAAGTTTCTGGGGTCCAAGTGGAGCACGTGGAGGTAAAAGCTGGGCAGAGGCCAGCACTTGACCGCTGTTTAGAAAGTTTGAGAAAACCGGAAAACAGGCGCCAAATCGGAGGGGGAACCAGGGCAGGGTGTATTTTCTTGCTCATTGTGTGCCGCGTTTGGCGGTTGAGCTGAGCGGGAAGCAAACAGAAGCACCACAGCAGTTGAGGGAAATGGAGGGAAGAAAGGGAGCTGAACTGAGCCGAGCCGAGCCAACCATACTGAGAGCTTTCTTATCCTGACACAGGGAGCAGCTGAGCCAGCCAGGGGAATGCAGCAAATACGTGTAGTACAGTTTATGTATAGTGCCGTAAGGTCGATGGCCGATTTTTCGTCAGAACAGGACGCTCGTACGCACTGCTAGAGTTAGGTCTGCGAGGCTCGCAGCCCCGGGCTAGTGATGCGGTGCTAGACTCACCACGGCTTCACAGCTCCTCTTTTCCGGCCTTCTGGAGCCTTCAGACGCATTCGGTTTCGGTCATTGTTGGGAAAAAAATCGAAAAAAGAAATCTCCGCCGTCAAAGGCGCACTTGGAGACAGGATCCAGAGCAGAGATAATAATAGTATTTTGCATCTGAAGCAGGTTAAGCGGCGTGCTCAGGAGGCAAGGAGGCATAGTGACTAAACCTAGGCCGAACTGACCTAGGTCATCTTGACGTTGCGCGTCACTGACAGTTGTGTACACCGAGCAATGGACGGCAAGCCTACGATCAAACAGCCACGCGACGGATTGCAACTTAAGTCATAGTCTTCCGACGATGTTCGCGGGGCGTCCCCTTGTCCCTCTTACCGTCCCATCCCAATGTCTCGATTCCCGCAACGCGTTGACTCGTGAGCGTGCGCCGTCGATTTTCCAGAACGCTAAGCCACAGGGATGGTGCTGAAGCTGAGACCTAAGTGACCAGAACAAGCGAGCGAGGCGAGAGTAGGCAACGGCGGATGGCCGGCAGCCGAACGCGCATGGGAACGCCGCGACAAAGGGAATGCCGCGCGTAAACAGCTGGTCCTAGGTACTGCTACCCCGAGCTACAGACGATAGCACGAGGGAGGAACGGGAGGCGAGAGGAGGCGGCAGGGAGAGGGAGGAGAAGGAGGGGAGAAGTGGGATAGGTAGGAGAGGAAAGTTGAGGAGGAGGTCGCGGAGAAGGCTGAGGAGAAGGAGGCAGAGAAAGGGTGGAGGAGGAGCAGCAGCAGCAGGGTGTTGATTATGGGATGCGGATCGTCGTCTCTCAAGCCCGCGGCGACCAACGATGCGGTGGACCCTGCGACGCTGAAACCAGCAGATGCCAGTCACCAGCGCCAGCAGCCGCACCCGCAGCAGCAGCAGCAGCAGCAGAATGAGCATGAGGGAGCAGGCAAGCGGGAACACGCTGACGGGGAATCCGGCGGCAAGGCCGCTGCTCCAGACGCAGCGGTCACCGCCGTGGCGAGCGCCGAGACTGACCACGAGAATGCGAGGACGGATGGCGGAAAGACAGCCGGGTCGGGGGGAAACGAGGAGCGGGGGGGGGACAATGGCGCAACAGGTGCGGAGAATGCTTCCGCCAGGGGACAAGGGGGAACGAAAGCGGGGCAGGCGCAGCAGCAGCAGCAGCAGCATGAGCGGAGGCCGAGCGGCGGAAATGTGAATCTGGGGGGAAAGGGGGGCGGGGGAAACGCGCGGAGCAGTAGCAGTGAGAGCGCAGGGGGGCGAGAAGGGGGGACGGCAGCGCATATGTGGCAGCATATGCATGGAGTTGCGATGCGGATCATAGGAAGATCCCCCAGTGACGATCGGGAGGGGGGCGCGGGGGGCGGAAGGAAGGGGAAGGAGACGGCTGGGGGGGGGTCAGGGAGAGATAGGGAGAAAGAGAGGGAGAAGGAGAGGGGGAAGGAGAAGGTCAAGGGGAAGAGCAAGGCGGATAGAGAAGCGCGCGCGAGAGAAAAGGTGGGTGGATAAGTAGAGGTCTTCGGGACGGGAAAGGGAAGCTAGCTAGAGTCCGTTGTGGACTTAGACTGCTGCTCTTGTATGTCAAGTCAAGTCACCCTTTCTCGGAATGAAGGTTATGTAGGTTCGAGGAACATTCCAATCCCTCCTCCCACCGCCCTTTTTCCCTTCCCCCCGGCCCCCCCCTCCCCCCCCGACCTCACCTTCTCCGTTCGTTCACATTGCTTTCCCTCCCCTCCTTTTCATTGCAGAAAGCAAAGCAGGCGGCATACGACGAGAGGTACCTACCCTTCTCACTCCCTGGCTCCACCCCACTATGCCTCCTGTGCTTCAATCCATTCCGTGCTGCCGTTGTGCTACCGTTGCCCGCCACACCATTGGTCGCTGCACGTTTCTCGTTCAACTCATGTATGTTCTCCCCCCTCCCCTCCCCCCTCTCGCCCAGCTACTACCTTGCCCACACACCCTAACGTCTCCTCCCTTCCATACTCCCCCCTCCGCTTCCCCACACCCCACCCCCACCCTCCCCCTTCCTCCCCACCCCCTTCTCCGAATGGGCACGGTTGGGCTGCTCCGCCCTCTTCAGCCTGAACCGCATGCTCAAGACTCCGGTCATTTCATGCACGGGCGCCATACGGCAGAACGGCCGGTAGGCACACGCACGCGCTTTGAATGCTCAATCCGTCCTGAAGTGTGAGAACTTGATGGATGCTCAGAGGTTCTGTGTATTGTGCTTCTTCAACGAAAGAAGTAGGCAAAAAATATGAAGTCCCTGGATGGATGCGAGCAACGCTTCAGCGTCCTCGAACTGCTCTCCACGCCATCCCCCCTTCCCCTCCGCCCCCACTCCCCGCCCCCCCTCCTCCTTCTTCCCCCTCCTCCTTCCTCCCCCTCCCCCCTCGCTCTGACGCCCTGTCATTCATATCACTGCCAACTCCGCTGACTGAGACACACTCCCTCAAACACATCCGCTTCTCCCTCTACCCTTGTGTGGGTGCACTGGAACGCATGTGCCTGCCAACACACATGCCCCCACACATGGCCATACATACATGTGCGCATGCCCGCATGCTCACATGCCCACATGCCCACATGCCCACATGCCCACATGCTCCACATGCCCACATGCCCACATGCCCACATGCCCACATGCCCACATGCCCACATGCCCCACATGCCCCACATGCCCACATGCCCACATGCCCACATGCCCACATGCCCACATGCCCACATGGCCCACATGCCCACATGCCCACATGGCCCACATGGCCCACATGGCCCACATGCCCCACATGGCCCACCTACCCTCATGCCCATGCCCACAGCATCGAGGTGATGTCGTTTGAGGTGGCGCATGTGATGGTGCGCCTGGTGCAGCTGCACCACTGCCTGCAGGACGCCCCCATGGCGCAGTTCGCCTCGGGCGTCATCGCCTCGCCCGGCATCGCTGCGCTCGTCACCGCTGACCGCGACACCGCCTGGCGCATCGCTGCCACTGATAGACTGTGAGATGCGCGCAGGGGGAGGGGGAGAGGGACGGGGAAGCGAGGGGGCTGGGGAGAGGGAGGGGAGGGGAAGGGGAGGGTGGGTAGGGATGTAATACCTCGACGGGCGGACTGGCGCGTAGGGATTGGCTGGTACGTTCTGAATTGGAGGGGGATGTCACTGATTCTTGAAAACTCCAGCCTCCACGTCTCACGCTCCAAATGTCCCCCGAGCCCTTCCCCCCCCACACACAGTCATGCATTCACAGTTCACTCCTGCTCACATCCTCACATGTTTCCTCTGACCAACCAACCCCTCCCCCTCCCGCTCCCCCCCCCCCACAATGACTCGTTGACCGTCTCCCGGCCATGTGAGGGCAGGAAGGACTTGAGAATTCTAAAAAATCTCGCGCAAGGACCTGCAGGTGATTGTTTTTGACTCGACTCAAAAGTCACTTGCTCTCCTCCCCCTCCCCCCCCTCCCCCCCCTCACCCACTCTCCCCATGACGCCCTGACGGTCTCCTGGCCATGGGTCGGCAGGAAGGACCTGCAGGTGATTGCTCGAGACGTGGCCCGGTTCGGACGGCAGTGCCCCGACCCCGTGCTGCATGGGCTGCACGCGCTCTTCAACAGGTAAGCGTGCAACCCAGCCAACGCAATGAGAGCCTCCTCCTCAAGGTGTCCACGTATTGAGAGGTGTTTTCTAATAGGGTGTGGCATGGGTCTCTCCTCTCTCAAGCGGTCCTGGCCATTGAATAATCCTGGGTACAAGCTACAGAGGCAAAGAGAAGGGGTACAGCGGTCTCTCCTCTCTCTCCCTCTCTCTCACGCTCTCTTGCGGTCCTTCGTGTTAAAGCCGAGGAGTCTATTTTTGAGGCGCCTCAAAAATAGCGTCCTTGGTGTTAAAGCCGAGGGAAGGAAGAACAGGCAAGCGGCAACATGCTTCAGGTGACCCGTGACTCTGCAATACATGCCTTCCATTGACACATGCCATCCATTTTCTTCCCCCGTTCCTCATCGTTCCATTCCTCATCCTCCATGCTACCTCGCCTCCCTCCCTCGATCCCCTCATCCTCCACGCCTCCCCTCTCCTCCTCCCCCCCCAGCCTGCGTCCCCCATCCCCTCAACCAGCGGCACAGCAGCAGGAGGAGGACGATTGCCTGCGATGGCACACAAAGAAGGGCAAGGAGGGGGGAGAAGAGGACAAGAGGCGACACGAGGAGCAGCAGGATGGGGAGCAGGGGAAGCAGAAGGGGGAAGGGGGGGAGGGGGAGGAGGAGGGGGAGGGGCAGAACAGAGTGGTGCGGGTATCGGAGGAGGAGGGCACAGCTACCATTCGATGGCTTGAGCAGCATGCGTCGCTCGCATCTGTATGTTTCAACCGCTGAATCTTGTTCCACGTTTCCTTCCACAACTCCCCTCTTGCTACCACCTGGCTTCTGCCTCTTGCTTCTTTCCTCCTGCTTCAACCCCCGTCCACCTTGTATGCGTATGCGCTTGCACATGGTTGCATGTGCGGTGTGGTGGGTGCGTGGGTGCGTGGGTGCATGGACGGGCAGGAGCTGTACCACGAGATCACGAGCATAGAGCACATGTACAAGGCCCTGCAGAAGCGACTCAACGAGAAGAAGTCCACCGCCAAGCCCAGCATCATCCGAGGTGCGTGTGCTTGCCCCGTCCTTCCCCCTCGCTCTCACTCTCACACTCTCACTCGCGCCCTCCCTCTCACTCTCTCACCCTCGCTCTCACTCTCCGCATGCATCCACTCTCGTCATGCCTGCCTGCCTGCCTGCCTGCCTGCATGTATGGATGGATGGATGGATGCGTGCTGCTGCCAACCCCCCTCCCCCTCCTCGCCCCCCCCTTTACTTCCTCTCCCCCCAACTTCTACATCTCCCCCCTTCCCTTCTCCCCTCCCCCATACCCGCCTTTCTCCCCCTGCCTCCCCCCCAGACCTGATAGAGCACATGCGGTCGGAGCTGGACGCCAAGAAGGACGCAGTGAACGGCAAGCGAGAGGGCAGCCTGTGGGCCATGGGCATCAACGAGGTGGGGGGGAGAGGGGAGGGGGGTGAAGGGGGGGGAAGAGGGGGGGGTGAAGGGGTGGGGGCCAAGAGAAAAGTTGGGGGATGCATGGCTGTGAGGGAGATGGTCGGGAGAGGAGGGAAAGAGAGATACATGTTTTTTGTCGTTCAAGTTTAGTGAGGCGTTACAGAGTGAAGGTGTTTAGGGAACGAGTCTTTTTTGAGGTGCCTCAAAAATAGACTCCTTACGCACGGATTTTTTGAGGCGCCTAAAAAATAGACTCCTCACGCAAGGTGTTTAGGGAACAGGGGGACGGGAAGGGAGGAAAAGGGGGCAACAGAATGAGGAAGGAGGCATGGCTAGCTGGCGGGACAGTTGTTAACTCAGTGTAACCCTTAGCCTCAGTGGTCCCTGCAGTCCCTTAGCCTCAGTGGTCCCTGCAGTCCTTTTCACTTCCTTTCCTTGCTCTCCCTCTCAGGCCCTTTCTTGCGGCTCTTTCCATTCCATGGCGCCTCGCCTGCCATGGTTGTGCAGGTGGTGACAAGGCTAAGGGACGCAGTTGTCTACCTCCACTCTCGCATCCACACTGTGTTTGGCGAACATGGTCAGTCAGTCACACACACACACACCACACCACACCACACCGCTTCTCTAGAGCACTTGCTGTTTGTTTTTGGGGAATTCTAAAAAACACCCTGCAAAGTCACACACACACACCACACCGCACTGCCTCTCTAGAGCACTTGCTGTTGAGTCGACTCAAGCATGGCCAGTCACACACACCACACCACGCCTTACCACACCACACCACACCGCACCGCACAGCCGGTAACGGCCTGGTATCTATCAAGCTCATGACTGGCCGTCCGCACGCACATGTTATGCACCCATTCACAGTCTCACAGTCTCTCAGTGTCACACTCGCATACGCATGACGAGAAACGCATGGTCGGGCACACAAATCCGTCGATTTTTTAGGTGCCTCAAAAAGCGCCTCAAAAGGCGCCTAAAAAAACGTTCTGAGGCGCCTGAAAAATGGTCGGGCACACAAATGACACATGGTCAGGCACCCACCACCATCAGCAGTGCACTGGCTTCTGTTGTTGTATGTACGGAATTCAGGAGCTGCTGTATTGCTTCCGCATGTCAGCAAGTTCCCACGGGCAAGCACAGCAGGGGATTTGGTTTGGGTTCTCACTCCTCTCTCATCTGACTTCCCTCTCTCCCCGTCCGTTGCCCCTCCGTGTGCCACACCCATGGCAGCGCATGTGTGGGAGTCGTTTATGGACGGGAGTGCGAGTGCGAGTGTGGGTGGGGATGGGGGTGGGGGTGTGAGCATGGGGGCGGAGCGGCGGCTTGGGGAGGTGGGCATGGACCTGCACTACGCTAACATCGTCACCATGATCGATAAGATTGTGCGTGCAGGGGAGAGAGGGGGTGGGTCAGGTCGGCAGCCTGGTGGGTCGGGTACAGTGGAGTTATTTTTTAGAATTCTCACCATTTTTTAGACCCCACTGGATCTGCACTATGCCAACATCGCCACCATGATCGATAAGATAGTGCGTGCTCGGGAGAGAGGGGGTCGGCAGAGGTCGGGTCGGCAGCAGCGTTGCTGTGCGTTGCGGGACGTGTTAAGACGGTCTGCCGTCGGCTGCGTCTGAGCCCTGTTTCTCCTGTTATCACGGTTTTCCCCAGTGTCCTGTCCCCTGCACTAACCACCTCTCGTCGGCTCTCCATCCCCCTGTTCTCGGCCCCCCCCCCACCTCCCTCCTCACTCCCCTCCTCCCTCTCCCTTCCCTCCCCTCCCTCCCTTCTCGCTCTCCCCTCCTTTCCTGACTCCACTCTTCTCCCCTCCACGCCCCCAACTTCCCTTCCCACCCCCACCCCCCCACCCACCATCATGGGCAAGGTGGTGGAGCAGCACCGCGAGGCGCTCTACATTACGCTGCCACGTGCGGTGCTGCACTTACAAGCTGCGGTGCCTTACCCAAGTCTCCCTTCCTCTACCCCCCCACCCTCTCCCCACCGTTCCTCCCCAGGTGATGGGCAAGTCGGTGGAGCAGTACTGCGAGGCGCTGTATAGCGCGCTGCTGCGGCCGCTGCTGCACGCACAAGCTGTGGTGCCAAGTCCCACTGGCTAGAACATTGGTTAACCAAGTCCCCCTACCTCTACCCACCCCACCCTCTCCCCACCCTCCGTCCCCAGGTGATGGGCAAGTTGGTGGAGCAGCACCGCAGGCGAGGCGCTGTACAGCGCCTCAAGGCAGTCTCCCAATCCCTCCCACAACCCGCTCCCCCCCACTCCTTCCTTCCTCACTCCCTCCTTCCTCACTCCCTCCTTCGCCACTCCCTCCTTCCCCACTCCCTCCTTCCCCACTCCCTCCTTCCCCACTCCCTCCTTCCCCACTCCCTCCTTCCCCACTCCCTCCTTCCCCACTCCCTCCTTCCCCACTCCCTCCTTCCCCACTCCCTCCTTCCCCACTCCCTCCTTCCTCACTCCCTCTGTCTCCAGGTGATGGGCAAGTCGGTGGAGCAGCACCGCGAGGCGCTGTACAGCGCGCTGCCGCGGCCGGTACTGCACGGGCTGCGGCGGCGGCTGCAGCAGTCGGAGGCGGTGGCGGACATGGGCACGGACCAGCTGCAGGCTAGCCTGGAAGGCGTGCTGGACTGGCTTGCTACCATGGCGGAAAACACCATCAAGTGAGGAAGGGGGGCGGTAGGAGTCTAGTTTTGAGGGGCCTCAAAGCCAGGCGCGCCTGGAAGAAGGCATGCTGGTCTGGCTCGCTACCATGGCGGAAAATACCATCAAGTGAAGAGGGGATAGGGTGGGGTGGGGTGGGGTGGGGTGGGATTGATGGATTGCGGAGAGTCAGACGGTGCAGTGCAGCAGGAGGGTGCACGCAGCTACCCATCCTTGCTCCCTCGCCCCCTTTCAGTCCCCCCCTCCCCCACGCCTTCCTCTCACCCACCACTCCTCCCCACCCCAACCCGCCACCCCCCCGCTACCCCCTCATCCATCACCTCCCGCACAGTACCTCCCGCGCATCACCTCCCGCACAGTACCTCCCGCGCATCACCTCCCGCACAGTACCTCCCGCGCATCACCTCCCGCACAGTATTTCCCGCGCATCACCTCCCGTCCATCACCCCCAACCCACCCCCCACCAGGATCGGAGTGGACCGTCGGTTGCAGGGGCACACGGAGCTGTCTCTCCTGGAGACCCTCTACCACGTGGAGGAGAGGAAGCTGCAGGCGCTGCTCGTGGACCTGCTAGTGCACTTGCAGCACTATGCCAGTAGGGAGGACGCGGATGATCCTGAGTACGCCTGGGCGCCCATTCCCCGCTTTGCCATTGTTGCTGCTGTTGCGAGCGACTCCGAGGGAAGTGCTCCCGAGACGTCTAGTGCAGCTGCTGGTGGTGGTGCTGGTGCTGGTGCAGGTGGTGCAGAGGTTGCTGCTTTTGATGGGTCTGTTGGGGTCGGTCTGGTTGCAGGGCTGGCTCCTGTCTCTGAGGAACCTGTTGCTTCACTTGCTCCTTCCACACCTTCTGCTGCTGCTGCTCATGCTGCGGATGCTGATGTTGCTGCCGACGGTGCTGCTGCTGGTGCTGAACTCGCTGTGTCTGCTGCTGGTGCTGCTGAAGCAGACATGAGTACGTCACCTTCATTAGCACCGGCTGCCATTCCCTCTTCCTCCTCTAAGGCTCCTTTTGTG
Source organism: Closterium sp. NIES-67 (assembly GCA_027943415.1). Lineage (NCBI taxonomy): Eukaryota > Viridiplantae > Streptophyta > Zygnematophyceae > Desmidiales > Closteriaceae > Closterium > Closterium sp. NIES-67. Next base: position 31,572 of record BQMB01002275.1, on the reverse strand, counting down.
GCGGAGACAGCTTTGGAAGGCATGGGTGGTGCGACTGCCCCGGCTCCTGCTGCTGCTGCACGTGCTGCCTTCAACCCGCAGGCCCCTCGTGCGCCTTATGCTTCTTTGGAAGACACCCATGACGCTCACGAGCCCCTCACCCCTACCTTCCCCCTCACGCCTCTCACCCCGATCACCCCTTCCGCCATTCCGTGGAGCGCCTTCTCCCCTCTCTCCCAACCCACAGCAGCACCACCAGCGGGGACAGCTGCAGCAGCTGCAGCAGCAGCAGCAGCAGCGACAACAGGGACCGCAGTGGGAGCTGCAGCAGATGGCGCAACAACAGAACCTGGTGCCGGTGCACCTGGTGCTGCACTTGTCAAGGAGGGGCCAGCATCTGTCGAGACTGCTGTCGCAGCAGCAGCAGGCGACGGAGGAGGAGGAGGAGGAGGAGGAGGAGGAGGAGGAGGAGGAGGAGGAGGAGGAGGAGGAGGAGGAGGTGGAGGTGTAACCGAAGCGGACAACCGAGGTAGTCGCAGCGGCGGTGTGGCTCTTCGCTCTGGTGCCCCCCTCCCTCTGCGCGTGTCCTTCCCCACAAGCAAGTCTGTCTCTAGCTCATCCGCTTTTGACTCAACCAACCTCAAGTCACCCGCGTCTGTTTCGGCTGTATCTGAAACCGCCCTCTCTGTCTCGGGCCCCAACACGCCCACTCCGCTCTTCGGCATCTCGTCCCCGCTCTCCGTCTCCTCCCCGGCCTTCACACCTACTGCCATTTCCGAAGCTGCCAGCACCACCCCCGGTTCGATCTCTGCTGCCCACCTCCGCTTTGCGACCAGCTCCCTGGCGCCCTCGCGTAGTGCTGTCCGCTTTGCCGGCGGCAGCATTCCCCGCCCGCAGCACCCGGACGGGCGCAGGCGCACTCGCAGCAACCGCGCCATCAGAGCTGCTAGCTCTGGCGTGCGGGGAGAGGGAGGAGGAGCAGGGGGGGGCGGCGGAGGGTCAGCTGGCTCCAGCGGATCCGCAGGGTCTGCAGGGTCGGGAGGAGGAGGAGGAGGTAAAGTGGGGGGTTACAATGTTGCCATGTCGCTTCCGGCTGCGATGGTGCCGGGAGCGAAGGGAGGAATCAAGAGCTCCTTCGGTGCGTATGGCATACCAGTGAACCCCATGCACAGCTTCGAGCTCCCGTCCCACCGCCGTCACATCATGCCGCAGCCCCTCCGCCTCTCCCTCCTCTCCGACTCGCCCTATCACACCGGCGGTTTGGGCGGCTCTAGCGCATTCTCCCCAGGGGGGGCGGGGGGTGTGCATGGGGACAGTGCCCCGTCCCCGCTGGCGCAGCTGGTGGCATCTGCAGCATTGGAGGAGGATGAGGAGGAGATGATCCATGCCATGGCGTCGCCGCTGCCGCAGTGGCTGCCGGTGTCGTCGGCATTTCGGGAGGAGGAGGAGGGGCGGCTGCGGTCGCGGGCTTTCTCGCCTGCCAGCCCCACGCCTGGAACCCCCACCGTGGTGCCGAGAATGCTGAGCCGCGCCATGCGGAAGACCATGACTGAGTGGGAGATGGGTCCCATGGCGGATTCTCTAGCCATGGAG
>BQMB01002275.1:0-25000 GCA_027943415.1 Closterium sp. NIES-67 | reverse complement strand
ATACGCAAACGTAATAAGAAGCCAACTCGTCGTTATTCGCGGACAGGAAAGCCACCCTACCCTACCTACGCTGCCCCCAATTGCCCCCTTGCGCTCACATCCATGGCGTCCAGTTGCCACCTGTACAGGTGGAACCCATCCATTGGCGCCACAGCTGCCACAGCACCACCACCAGCAGCAGCACCAGCAGCAGCACCAGCAGCAGCTGCACCACCAACATCAGCAGCATCCCCAGTGCCACCCCCAGCAGCAGCAGCAGCAGCGGCGGCGGCAGCAGCGGCGGTCTGCGGCAGCACGCGCGCCCATGTGTCATTGACCCGATCCACCACGGCCTGAGACACCGTGGACTTGCCCGCCCCTGGAGGCCCCGCCAGCGCCACAAGGAACCTGCAGTGGTGGCTCGGGCAGACAGCGCATGCATGAGTAGTTTGACACGGGGATTTTTGAGTCGACTCAAAAATCAGTATGACACGGGGATGCGGGTGGAAGTGGAATACGGAGAGATGCACGACACGATGGAGGGGACAAGGCTGTTCTGACGCCAGGGTTTCGGGTAGTGAGTGGTAAGACCGGACCAGGGCGGGGTTTGGATAGAGTGGAGTGGAGGAAGTGATGCATGTGGGGCAGTGCAGTGCAGTGCAGTGCAGTGCAGGGAAGTGCAGTGCAGGGCAGTGCAGTGCAGTGCAGTGCAGTGCAGTGCAGGGCAGGGCAGTGCAGGGCAGTGCAGGGCAGGCTCACTTGTTGGGGGGCGTAGTGGCGTGCGCGGCAGCCAGGAGTCTGCGAGCAAGGGAATCGTACACTGCTTCCATGCTCGCACACTCGATCACAATGGGCCCTGCTGCTGCCTCGCCCTCCTGGGACGATGAAGACGACACGGAATCTGATGCTGCTGGTGCTGATGCTGCTGATGATGATGCTGATGACGACTGTGATTGTGATTGTGATTGTGATTGTGAGGAAAGCAATGATGATGACGATGAGGAGGTGGAGGATGATGAGTCTAGGGTCGCCTTGTAGCTTGAATCGCTGGTATCAGCATGGCTATGCTCGTCTGACACTGCTGCCCGCCACACACCACAACGACCCATCCCCTGCTCCCGCCACTGCTGCTGTCGCCGCTTCTGCTGCTGCTGCTGCTGCTGCTGCCGTTGCTGCTGTTCCAGTAGAAAACCCGCTCCTTTCACCTGTGTTCTGAAACTCCCAAGTGGCTGTGCGTGCCGTTGCGCGGCACTGATCCCTGCGGGTCCTCGAACAGCTAGTGGGAGCGCTGCAGGGCGGGATGATGGGGGGTTCGCGCGAAAGACGCGAGGACAGTGGGAAAAGAGGAAGGCAAAGTCATGGGTGCGGGGAGCGTTATAGTGGAGGACGAATCATGGAAGAGAATTCACGAGGTGGCATGCATTCAAGTCATCAGGGGCTACGCGGAGGAAGATCGCTGCGGTTACGGGACGGGTCACGGGACCAGAGGGCGGACAGCTCGCGGTGGCACAATGACTGATGTTCTGCCCAGCGCTGCGCACCTGGCTGGCGAAGACTGTAAGGGACGCACGACATGGCTGCGATAGCGGCTGTCGCCATCCTCGATGCACGCAGCTCTGTTCCCCGTTGCTGTGTCTCTGCTTCAAGCGCGGACGGCGCGCAAAACACTAGTTACGAACACTCCCTGGAGTACCTCTCGCGACGAGCAATCTGGAATTGGAATGGCGTGTTGGTGATGCGAGGGAAGGGAAAATAAAAATGCAGACCTTCCATGGCGATTCATCTAATAAACTACATAACTATTTGCATGTTACTTTATACGAAGGCTCACATTTATATTTCCACTGTATAAAGCAGTGTACATATTTGCGAACTGGCGAGCATCCACCACGAAAGTCGCTGCCAAACCATGCCACTTTCCGCCCAGATCGACGGATCGTTACCGCCATTTCCCATCATTGCGGGAAGACCCCTTGGATCAAACGACCAAACCTGGACCAAATCAGCACTTCAGGCAGTATCAGGCGGCCCGCCTTGGCCGTCCGTTCATCGCACACCCTAATCTAGACGGCCAGGATGTGCCTTCTAGTATCACAGCCCTTGGACGATGTTGGCGAAGCGATGTCTTCTGGGAGCCAGATTTCAAGGCGAGCGTTAGTAACAGCTGTGAAGCGAACTGGGTGCACCAACTCTGTCGCCTTGCAAGTCGCACAGCCCAGCGAGCGACACTCACAAAACAATACCCGAGAGGAACTTTTCTCATTTCCTTCCCATCTATCAAACGACACAGCTGGAGCAAATGCTTCTCTGATGGTTAGAGTCTGTTTCGTACACATCCTCATCCTATCCCACTGGAGACTGGTGGACGGTTCTTAGGAGCCACAGAACACTGCACATGCACTAAGACCAACACACTGCAGCCAACGCTGCTACCAGAAAACTAGCTTTTGACGCGGGGATTCTGCGGAACACAGTTGTTCTGGCGGGCATAGGACGGAGACTAGTCTCGCTGGACGGCTGGGGTCGCAGTTGTCCCTAGGATGACATAAGAAGTTTCGAGTTATTCTGGGGCAGGTCGTCATTAGTACCAAGGAAGCCGTGTATCGGTGATCAGGGCGAGCTCTTGGAGGCTACTTTAGAGGAAACAGCTGTAGATAAAAAAACATTAGCAACCTTTTTTTCGCCAGAAACGCGTCAGAAAGCGAGGAGTTGCTCGTGGTGGTGTCGAGGAATAGAGGAAAGCGGGGTAGAGAAGACACCAGCGCGGGGAGTCGTTATTTATGGGACGCTTGTAGCACGGCTCGACATGGAGACACGATGCGGGTGCGGGTAGCGGCGATTGACACGCGTCCGCATTGGTAGTAACACCTTATCGCCGGGCAGAGGCGTTTCTATCGGCGCATTCCTTAAAACGCATTTATTAAACCGCGTGTCGCATCGCAGAGGGGCGTGGCCTGCATAAAGGCGTCACCACTGGGGGTTTTCCTCGCCCTCGCTATCCGTCCAGTCTAACTGGCCACCCTCGCCCATTCGGGCTGTCCATTCAGCAACCTCCCGCACACTCAGACCTAATCGGCGTTTCTCAGGCCCGAATCGCGTAGCTCTCCACACCAATCACATCCCGCCATTGGCATTTCTTTCGACGCGCCCTAAATCGGTCAAAGGCTGCAGCCTTCCGTCCTAGTTTGTGCTTCTGCCTGAGCCGCCCTAAACTATGGACTCCCAGACGTTGCTGCAGCGCGCCAAGTCGCGGCGGCAGCCGGACGAGGCGCAGCAGCTGCTGCCCACGTGTCCCATGGTATACGCGATAATAGACGAAGCGAGTCTAGAAGAAGCCGCTGCTGCCAACGCCGCCGCCACCGCTGCCGCAGCCGCCGCCACTGCAGCAGCTGCTGCGGCGGGGGGAGCTTCCGCCGGCTCCCCACGCTCCACTGATGCCGCTGTTGGCGGGGGAGCGGTCGGGGGAGGAGGGAGTGTAGGATCAGCGGGGTCTCTAAGAGGACTGGGTGAAGGCAATCTAAGTTTCGGAGGGGGGAGCGGTAGATCCGCCAAGCAGTCGTGGGATTTAAGTAGCGATGGAGGGGGCAGTGGGAGGAGAGCGGGAGGCGGAGGAGGAGGGTTAGGAGGAGCGGAAAGGGCGGCGGTATTACGGGCGCAGATGTCGTCATTATCACTAGCAGTGGAGTGCTTGCTGAACACAGCAGTGGTCACGCTAGAAGGCACGTGGACCGTCTCCTCCAATGGCATTGCGCCACGTTGCGAGTGGCTGTTCGCGCTGCCCATCAACCACAAGGTGAGCGTGTCATCCGTCGAGGTGGTTACCACCGACTCCCATTTCTTCACCACGGCCATTGTAACCAAAGAAGAAGCAGAATCAGCAGCCGCCTCATCCGCCCACCCCCACCCCCACCACCACGACCCCTCCCCTCACCACCACCACACATCCTCCACCTCCTCCTCCTCCTCCTCTTCCTCCTCTGTCTCTAACTTCCTTGCCCGCGTGGGCTCTGGTCGGCTAGGCTCCGGGGTGTCCCTCGGGGGAAGCGGAGGGGGGGGGGAGAGGGGCAGCGGCGGGGGCCTACTGAAGCGGCTGAGCAGTGGCAAGTCAACCGCAAACGGGTCAAGCGGAAGCCTGGACCTCACAGACCAAAGCGGGGGGCTGCTGGGCGGGAAAGGCGCGGTGGACTTCTCCCTGCTGGGGAGCGCAGGGGAAGGGCTGCAGAGAGCAGGCGTGCTGCTCCAGGAGAGTGGCGGCGACTTCAACCCCGCCATGTTCCGAATGAGGCTCCCGGCCGTGCAGGAGGGCACGCAGGTGAAGGTGCGGGTGTCGTATGTGGAGACGATGGCGGTGCGCGCGGGGTACTATGAGGTGGTGGTGCCGCTGCTGGTGCCAGATGCCGTGGTGCCCAGCCACCTGGAGCTGGTGGAGGTGGTGCAGGTTAGCTGCGCCATCAACAGCGGCCACACGCGGCCCCTCAAAGTTGGGGACTTCAACCACCCCATGAAGGTACGTCATTGTTGTGAAAGGGAGGGGGATGTGTTATGGCATCAAACCTTCGGTTTCTTTTTACCTGCTCTGCTGCACCAACCCAATTTCTCCAACTCCCATGGTCCCACCCCTTTTCCCGCCACTCTCTTTCTGCACCACTCCCTCCCCCCTCCCCCCTCTCCCCTCTTCTCCCCCCCTCCCCCCCCCGCCTTTTTCTGTTACCTATGGTGGGGTGTACATGGCAGGTGATGTTTGTGGAGCTGGGCCGGGCGTCCTTCACGGGCTTCCCTGCCAGCACCACTCCCGATGGCAAGCCCTGCGTGTGGCCCAACGCTGACTTCGTCCTCTCCTACCAGGTACACCGTACACCTCGTTTGTTATAGAACTCTCATTTGTCAATCGGCCAGTCAGACAGACACTGACGCTGCTGTTTTTCAACGTGGCGAAGAACAACAGCAAGTAGCACCACCGGCACCGGGCACCACCACCACCGCCACCACCACTGCCACCACCACCGCCACCACTATCACCTTTTCCTGCTGCAACAGCATCTGTCACGGTGAAAGCCCTCCTTCATATCACGCACATGTGAAGCGTGGGCGGGCCTGCCACAAGCTACTTTCGTCAGTGCATCTCCATTGTCCCTCCCCATCCTCCCGCCCTCTCCCTCTAGCGGTCCTGCCCATTGAATGAATCCTGGGTACAAACTAGAAAGGTGAAACGACCAACCAGCAAGGGCAAACCAGAGCATAGGATACCACACCACAGTAGCCCAGGCCAATACAATCATGGCGCCAGCTGCCCCCATGCACAGCATGAGGGCGCCCATCCTCCCTCTCCCTCTCCCTCTCCCTCTCCCTCTCCCTCTCCCTCTCAAGCGGTCCGTTTATTTGCTCGGAGTCCTAGGTACAGGCTAGGCAGGCAGGAGACAACAAGTCATGGTACGTGCATGCTGAGGTGCTTGATTCTACTCGAGCTCCCCTAGGGGCTCGGCTATGGCAAAGCAGTCACCTGGCGCCATATCGGCGTTAGGGGTGCCCACGGGGGTGTGGGGGGCAGGGGAGGCTTCATTGACCTTGCCCAGGTAAGCCAAGGCCTGTGCCCGCTGTAGTGTCACTGACCAGCGTTGGCGAAACTGGTGGAGCAATTTCGCTGCTTGGTAGGAACTTGGGTCTGCGTTGAAGAGTCTCCTGGCGCCTGTGTCCGCAAGCAGCTTGAAAAAGGTAGGGACCTCGGCGCAGGGGCAGCCATATGTCTCGACCGCCAGTGGGAAGAAGCCAACGTAGGGAGCCCGGTTCTGGTAATGGTTGATTTTCTTGTCGGCTTGCTCCCGGGCCATGTACCCTCGTCCTTTCCGTGCATCCGGGTCCCGGCCTCTGATGGGGTCTGTGACGGTGACGTCACAGATCCAGACGGCACCGGAGCTGCGATCGCGGATTGCGAGGTCGGCCTTGTGGCCGTCCACGGGGCTGTAGATGGTGGTCTCCTTGGTGACTATGAAGTCAGCGTCTCGGGCCATCCGTATGCTCTCGTCCCGCAGAGCGTTATGGGTGTCCGTCCGTCCGTGGCCTATGCCACATCGAAGCAGGTGGTTGGGGAGCCTGGTGTCGAGGATTTCGAATTCCTCGGCGCAGTTGCAGGTGCGAGGGGCTGGGAACGGAAGGCCGAGGCGGAAGGCCAGGGCAATGGCGAAGTGTGGAGCCTCGAGGCGGAGGGATGGGAGTATGGGGATGGCGTGGAGCCAGTCTCCTGCTCCGTATCCAGCCAGGGAGAAGAGTCGTTGGGTGTGCCCGCAGTGGGGGTTTGGATCCATTGTTCGTGAGGCCGCCACCTGGTCGGCGTATCGCACGGCCTGGACTTCGAGGGATAGTCGGTGTTGGAGGGGGGAGCCTGAGGGTTCCCTCCGCTCGGAGTGCAGGAGCTCCCGGGCCCGCGGGGGCATCGCCGTCTCACATTTCGCCAGCCAGGTATGCAAGTGAGTGGGGCTGGTGAAGGGAGGCGTGAGGTGCTGGACTGAGTCAGCCAGGGGTCCTCTTGACGCCGCTGGGAGGGCGGCCAGGAGGCCGTGGGCTTGAGTGACGCTGGTGAGGAATGCAGGGTGCCCTTCGATTGCTGGGTCGGTGAGCCCCAGCCCTCTCCCTCTCCCTCTCCCTCTCCCTCTCCACCCGCGCGTCCGTGCATCAGGTGGTGTGTGAGGACGTGGCAGCGGCCATGCTAGTGCAGGCGCCCTACGAGGAGGATCCCGACACACGAGCCATCTTCTGCCTCTCCGTCTGCCCGCCCGACCCCTGCCAACTGCCTGTCAGTACCTTGACCTTCTCACTCCCTCTTGCCCAGCCTCAAGCTTACTCCCCACCCCTCCCACCCCCCACCTCCTGTTCCCCTTCCCCTGCCCCTTCCCCTGCCCCTTCCCTGTTATCATATGTATGCCAAATTCGTATGTTCCCTTTTCTCACACTCTCCCTCAAACGCCACATCGCTCCATCCATGGCACCATTTCCCTCCTGTCTCCCCCAGCGGCAGGTGTACGGGCGCGCAGTGGTCTTCATCCTCGACAGCCACAAGGGGGCGCCCTTGTACCCTCTCCATCTTTCAAGTTTCAACCACCTCCCCTCTCCCTGTGTTCCCACTCTCCCCCCCACCTTCCCAACCCCCCGGCAGCAGGTGTACGGGCGCGCAGTGGTGTTCATCCTCGACAGCCACAACAACGCCATGCAAACAACCCTTGAACACATTCCTCCGCCGCGTCGTCTCCCCCAATCGCTTCCCACCCCACCCTCCCCCCCTGCTGCAGGTGTACGGGCGCGCAGTGGTCTTCATCCTCGACAGCCACAACGCCATGCGCGGGCGCGCCATGGAGGAAGCCCGGCGCGCGGTGATGGCGGCGCTGAAGCGGCTGAGCCCCGCGGACAGCTTTGGCATCATCGCGTTTGACTACGAGCTGCTGGTGTTCGCCGAGGCCATGGAGAGCGGCACCGCCGAGGCCGTCAAGAAGGCCAGCAAGTTCGTGCTGCAGGCGTATGACACTGATGAGGCGTGCAACATACTCTCGCCGCTGCAGCTGGTGGGTCTTGGGAAGGGGGAGGAGGAGGAGGGCTGTGTATTTATGAGAGGGTGTGTGTTTTTGTGAGTGTGTGTGTGTTTATATGAGGGTGTGTGCTGTGTGTGTGAGAGAGGGAGGAGAGGAAAAGCTTCTGAGCCCGGAGAGGAGGCCATGGAGAGCGCCACCGCCGAGGCGGTGAAGAAGGCCATCAAGTTTGTGCTGCAGGCGCACGATACGGACGAGGCGTGCAACATACTCTTGCCGCTGCAGCTGGTACGTCTGGGTCTGCTTTTGGGTCGACTCAAAAGCCGCTCGTGCTGCAGGCATACGACACCAATGAGGCGTGCAATATACTGTCGCTGCTGCAGCTGGTTCATCAAAGCAGGGAGAAGGAGGCCTCTGATGGTGTTCTCACACTTTCTCTATCGCTTTCCCTTCACTCTGATTTCCCGCCCCTCCTCTCACTGCACCATGCTGATGGTGCACTATGCCCCCCCCATGGCATTGCCTCCTCCACTCCAGGCGCTGAAGATTCTGAAGGGCGTGCAGGGATGTGTCACACTGAATCCCCTCCCATCCTGCCATGCCGCTGATGCACCATGCCCCCCCCCATGCCATGGCACCCCTCCCCATCCGTGTGTAATGAGCAACATGAGAAACATGAGTCGACTCAAAAATCGACTCATTACACATGGCACCCCTCCCCATCCCCCCGCCCTCCTCGGCAGGCGCTGAAGATGCTGAAGGGCGTGCGGGGCATGCTGCCGCAGATAGTGCTGCTGAGCGACGCAGCGGTGGAGGACGAGCGCTCCATCTGCTGCTACCTGCAGGAGGCGCTGCTCGAGTGGGGGCCCAACGCCCCCCGCATCTTCACCTGCGGCATCGGTACGCTGCGCTTGCACTGTGCTGAGTCGTGTTGTGCTGCGCTGCGCTGCGTCGCCCCCTCAGCCTGCCTCCTTCTCTGCTGCCCTGAATCTCACCTTCTCGGCTCATAGGTGCGATTCTCTCTGCCGAGCACTCTCATCACTCTCATTAATCACTATGGTGTGTCTGCTCTGCTGCCGTGCCCTTGGTGTTCCCGTGCCTTCCTATCCCGTGCATGCCCCACGCAACTCCCAGGTCCCAGCTGCAGCTACTACTTCCTTCGTTGGATAGCGGGTGTCAGCAGAGGCGCCACTGAATTCGCCTTCACTGCTGGTACGCTCCGCTCCGCTCCGCTGCGCTGCACACACACATCCGCTTTCTTAGTCCCCCCTCTCCTCGCCCCCACCCTCCTCCCCCATCCGCCCCTTCCCTCCATCCCCCCTCCTCTCTCTGCGCCCGATTTTGTTGCCTCCTCTTCACACAAACACACCTGACGACTCCTCCATGCCATCCCTGCCAGCCCCTTCCTTCCCCTGTTTCTCATCCCCTCCCACCTCTCTCCCGATGCCTTACCCTATCCTCCCGTCAATCTCCCCCTGCCTCTATCTCCCTTTCGTCCCCCCTTCCCCCCTTCCATCTCTTCCCCCCGCAGACGAGATTTTTGAGTCGACTCAAAAATCACCTTTCTTCCCCCCTCCCCCCTCCCTTCTCTTCCCCCTGCAGACGAGGTGCGCAAGAAGGTGGAGCGTCTGCTGCTGGCAGTGTCTCGTCCGCTCATCACCAACATCACCATCCGAGACATGCCTGCAGGCTTCCAGGTGCCTTCCCTGCCTGCCTGCTCTCACTACTCCGCTCCCACGCCTCTCCTCTCTGCTTGCCCTGAACCCTGATGATGCATTTCACCCCATTGTTCCCCCTCCGCTCTGTCTGTCCGCTTCCCTTCACTGGAATCCAGCACCAGCATGCCCCGTCAGTCCCATTGCAGCATGTCCGGATGCTGTTCAGGCTCCTGTAATCCCTCCAACCCCACCCCAACCCCCCGCTCTCCACCCTCTCTCACTCCCCTCTTCCCCCTCACCCCCTCCCCCCCTTCTCCTCCCCCCCCCCAGCTGGTGCCCTTCCCCATCCCAGACCTGTATGCAGCATGCCCAGTGACGGTATCCGGGCGGCTGGAGGGCGATGTGCCTCTGGCTCTGGAGCTGCGGGGGGTGCGGGCCAACGGCGCACCGTGGAAGGCCAAAGTGCCTGTGGTCGAGGCTGCCACGCTGCCGCTGTCCACGGTGGGTGATGGGATGGGATGTGCAAACAGTGCGAAGCATTAACAGTGAACAGGCGAATGTGCAGCGGAGCTCCATGCATCATGCTGCATGCGCTGTCAGTTTGGATTGTGCTTTGTTGCACTTTCGTGCACGATGTTCCGCAGGTGATAAACGCCCATGGTCGAAGGCTGCCACCCTGCTTTGGGTGCTCGTATGTTTGGGTGTTTGTATGTTTGGTTGTTTGTATGTTTGGGTGTTTGTATGTTTGGGTTTTTGTATGTTTGGGTGTTTGTATGTTTGGGTGTTCGTATGTTTGGGTGTTTGTATGTTTGGGTGTTCGTATGTTTGGTTGTTTGTATGTTTGGGTGTTCGTATGTTTGGGTGTTCGTATGTTTGGTTGTTTGTATGTTTGGGTGTTCGTATGTTTGGTTGTTTGTATGTTTGGGTGTTTGTATGTTTGGGTGTTCGTATGTTTTGTTGTTTGTATGTTTGGGTGTTCGTATGTTTGGTTGTTTGTATGTTTGGGTATTCGTTGTTTTTGTTGTTCGTATGTTTGCTGCCGCTGTCCACGGTAGGCCGTGGGTTGGGCTATGCGGCATGCTGTGATGTGATGTGATGTAGCTTGCTTGCGGGTGAGTTGCATGCCAGTTGGTGCATGCTGCAACTCTGTGCGCGCAGCATGTCTTACTCACATGCTTCCGCACTGCAGCCTCATTCCCTGTTTCCTCCCCCCTTCGCCCTCATCACCGCCACCAGGTGGGCATACGGGAGCACACGGACCTCATGACAGCGGACGCATGGCTGCAACGGGACCCCGACCTCGAGCGAGGGGTGAGCAGCACGAAGCATTTCGGATTTACGGTGCCATGTGCCTGTGACCTTAGGATGCATGGCTTTTTTATGGAGTGATTTGTACTAAAGTGCTGTGTATGACAGTGGGTGGGGTTTGGGTACGGTGACATGGGGCATAGGATATGTATGGGGATCAAGTGCAGCTTGTAGGGTTACTACAGCATTGCAGCGCTTGACTGCAGCATTGCAGTTTGTAGAGTTCCCGTGCGTAATGCGTCGTCCTGTTCTCTACCATTCTTCACTTGTTCACCTGCCATCTTCCATCCCCGTGCTCGTTCTTCTCCCTCCCCGATCTCCCCCACCCACCCAACTCGCGTTTCCCCAATCCCTTCGTGCCCCCTCGCAACGCGCCCTCGCAATGTCCCCGCGCGCGCGGTGCCCCTTCTCTCCACTCCACCAGGTGGCGCGCATGAGTCAGACAGTGTGTGTGCCCAGCCACTTCACGCGCATGGTGCTCTTTGAAACCAACCGCGCCAGCTACGACGCCCTGCAGCATGACCGCATACAGGTGCTCCCTCCCTTCCGTTCCCCAACCCCCCCCCAATACCCGCTTCCCCTTTACCATCCCCTCCAGCCTTCTCTCCCCACCCCCTTTCTCTCTCCATTATCAAACCACGCTCCCAACCTCTCAAGCCTGCACCCATGGTTCCTGCTCTTGCATCTTCCAGCCTCTTCCTCCTCTCCCTGCTGCGCCGTGCCCCTGTGCCTCCTTGGCACGGCATGTGCTTGCTGTGTCGTTGCTGCATCCTCTCATGTGCCCCGCCTATGCATGCAGGCCACCAAGCATCTCACCTTCCGCCAACCACAACCCACGAAACCACTTCATCTGTTTCCAGACTCTAAAACCGTTCATCCCACCACCTCTCTCTCCCCCACGCCAGGGCAAGGACCTCAAGGTGCGCACATACACCGACCCTCCCTCCGCGCCGGTGTCCATAGTCCCGGGCCTCGTGATTGGGCTGGGCGGGCCCGCCGTGGCACAGAAGCAGGTGAGCCAGCTCCAGCAGGAGCAGCAGCAGCGCGGGCCGGGGGGGCTGCTGGGGGAGGTGTTAGAGGAGGAGGAGGAGGAGGGGGATCTGCTGCTGCAGAGCCGGCAGGGGAGAACGCTGGGCCTCCTGGGATCCATCATGTCGTGCTACCGGCCCAACAGTGGCTCTGGGTCTGGGCCCAAGAAGAGATGATGCTGATGATGATGGCCAAGGGGTGGAGCGAGGGATGGGATGGGACGTGGTGAGAGGGGAAAGTGGGGTGGGGAGGGGGATGAGGGGATGGGATGGATGGTGAGACGCAGGGACAGGTGGTAGCAGCCTGGCTGGCACGCAAGCTAACACGTGGATTGCAGTGTAGTTCGCTCTTGGAAAAATCTCACGGAATGATGATAGCGGCTAATTTATGGATGGATGGAAATCAGTGGTGGTTAGGTTTGTATTATTATTGGCTGTGGGCGGTGGCGGCAAGCTGGGATGTAATGGGCATAGGAAATGATGTCGTCTCGTTTGCTATTCCAGCAACAACCTTGTTTTTCGGGTACATGACATGTACGTTCCTTCAACTGCTATGTTTGTATGGTATGGAGGCTTCCTTCCAGCTTGTGCACAAGGGATTTGGCTTGGCTGGCTCACTTCTAAAATACTTATTATGCTGTAAGCCCTGAGCGTTTTCAATTTCGAAGCAAACGGCTTCTACACAATCGAGTCACCATTTGCCCCAACCAGCCCACCACACCACATCCTCCACCTGCCCCACCCGCGCTTCTTCCCAGCTAAACCCCGACTCTCGACTCGACAACACCCGCACTCGCACTCTCGAGGGACTCCTATGCCAACTGATCTGACACCTCGCGGGTTGCCGCATGACCGAGAGACAGCAGTACGGTAATACGTCGTAGGAGGTTTTCGGCCTTGACCAGCCGTTCGCGTCTTCTCTCCGGTCTCCTCTCTTCTCACGCTCTCCCGCCCCTGCGCAACCTCGTCCTCTGGCCCTTGCGCCTGGCCGTGGGGTGAAGGTGCCGTCATCCGAAGCATGACGTCATCAATACAAATGCTGGCGTCGCGCGGATGTGCCGCGCCGATGGCGCTGACGTGTCGGCCGAATCGAATCACGACTGCTGCCGCAACGAAGCAAGTGCGCCTCCCCGGCCTGCGCCAAGCGGGGATGTTCCGCCCATCCTTCCGCCGCAGCGGAGCGCACTGGCGCAGAGAAAGACCCCGGCGGGAGGCTGTGGCTGCCGCTGATGGCGAGGGAGCAGACGGAGGCGGAGAATCGGCGGAAGCGGAGAAATCGCCGTCTGCGCCTGCCGCAGAGGCGGAGGCCGGCAAGGGGGAGGGCAGCAACAGCAGCAGCAGTGGGAGCAGCGAGAGCGACAGCGGCGGCGGCGGCGACGGCGTCGGTGAGGAGTGCAAGTCGTGGGAGGGCGATCTGCGGTACATGATGTCGTGGCAGTGGGATGACGTGGTGCGCTTCTGGCGCACTAGCGGCGCGACGGAGGAGCAGATCTCGTCGGAAGAGTTCGAATCTCTGCGCGAGTGGTGGACCACCAGCGCGCGCTACTGGCAGCGCGACGGCCGTCTGGACGGCAAAACCCTCTGGGAGGTTGTAGAAATGCTGCGCCGCTGGGAGCTGGACGGGTGGTTTAGGGTTTATGAAACGGCGATGAGTCCCGAGATGGAGTTTGCGCTGGAGTCGGTGGTTGAGGGGAAGGAGGAGACGTTTGTGGGGGAGCAGTGGATGGACCAGCTGACTCCGCGGGGCATCCGCGAGGCCAATGAGCGGAGACTCAAGGGGGGAACAGGCGCGGGGGGGCTGCTGGGCGGAGGGGACGAGGGGGTGGTTGATGTGGGCGGGGCCGTGGGGGTGCAGGACACGCAGGGGGGCGGGGGATTGGGGGGAGGGGAGGGGGAAGGGGAGGGGGAGGGCGGGGAGGTGAGTGAGGAGGAGCGGGGGAGGATGGAGGAGCGGTTGCGAGAGATGATGGGGGAATCGGTGATGCGGGTGCTGCAGGGGCGGACCACCCTGCCCAAGGGCGCTGACGCTGACGCTGATGCAAATGCTGCTGCTGCTGGTGCTGCCGGTGCTGCTGGTGCTGGTGCCGATGGTGGTGCTGGTGAGAGCAACAGTAGTGGCGGCAGCATGCGGCGTGCGCGGAGCAGCAAGTGGACAGGGTGGCGGCCAGGGAAGTTCCCCATGCTGACGCGTCGCCCGCCCCGTGATTGGCCGCCGCCAGGCTGGCAGGTGGACGCGGATGAGCTGGCAGTGATTCACGGGGCGGCAGGGGGAGTGAGGGGGGGAGAGAAGGAGGAGGAGAGGGTGAGGGAGGAGCGATGGGGTGTGTTTATGAAGCAGTATGAGGCATGGGTGGAAGCCAACAAGGGCGTCTTGGATGAGGAAGCCGGCATTGTGAGCCCTGCATTGCATTGCATTGCATTGCCATCCCACGCCACGCCACGCCACGCCATGCCATGCGCTGCCATCCATCTCATTGTGTTCTTGTCCCTGCGACCTCCTGTCGAAGCTCATGTATCCCGTTCGTGTGCACATTGCCATGCGTGTGCGCCTTTTGGGGGGTGGGGGCGCGTGGGGGGGAGGTGTTCTGTTCTGAATGGATTTATGGTATTACATGGATGGTACATGGGTGCTGTATGGGTGTATGGGTGTATGGGTGTATGGGTGTATGGGTGTATGGGTGTATGGGTGTATGGGTGTATGGTCTCACACCTCACGTGACTCCAGGCGGATCCCATCTACTTCCCAGGGCGCAGGAAGACCAGAAACAAGTTCCGCCCAGGACTCGTATGTGCCCCTCCTCCCTCTCTTCCTCCCTTCTTGTTTCCCTTGCGTAAAGCGACTTATCATCCACTCACATCAGACCCTTGCTCAATGCACGTGCCCGTGTTTGTGCCCGTCGCCCCCCCTCTTCGCCTGTCCTCTTCGCCCGTCCTCCTTACTTCCACTTGCCTCTCCCAATTTCCTCTCCTCCCTCGCTTTCCTCCCCATCTGCCTGCTCTCTCTCCCCCCCCCCCCCGCCCCTTCTCATATCCTCTTTCTCTTTTGCAAGATCACAACACACACGCGTACCACACTCTCCCCCTCCTCCCCCCCCCCTGGCAGTACGAGCTACCGTACGTGGAGGCGGGGCAGGTGTATGCGGGGCGGGTGACAACCATCAACCTGAACGAGGGCTGCTTCATTGACATCGGCGCCGTGCATGATGGGTGCGCAGCCCCTGTGCCACCTCACACACATGCCACCATGCCACCACCATGCCACCACCATGCCACCACATGCCACCGCCATGCCACCACCATGCCACCACCATGCCACAACCATGCCACCACATGCCACCGCCATGCCACCACCATGCCACCACCATGCCACCACCATGCCACCACATGTCAACGCATACCTCTTTGCTGCCTCCATGCCCCCCTGTCTATTCCACCTCCATGCCCCGTCTCAACCTCTGCACCACCGTCTGTTCCTCCTCTCTGCTCCTTGCTTTTGCACCTCCCCCCTCCTCTCCCCCCTCCTCTCCCCCCTCCTCTCCTCCTCCTCTCCCCCTCCTCTCACCCTCCTCCCCCCATCCTTTCCCGGTCCTTCCCCCCTCGTCCCCCCTGCTCTCCCTGTGCGTGCAGGTGGGTGCCCATCTACAACGACGACTGGTACGACCTGCGCAAATTGCTCAACATCGGAACGCCAGTGCTGGTGGAAGTCATGGTGGGTCATGCCAGGCGCACGTGCACACATGCGCGCATGCATAGACATGCACAGACATGCACAGACATGCACAGACATGCACAGACATGCACAGACATGCACAGACATGCACAGACATGCACAGACATGCACAGACATGCACAGACCCATGCACGCGCTCTAGCAGTTAAGGTCACAGCTTCTGATCTCCACTGCCCCATTCTCACTGGCTGGCTCCATGCATCCCAATCCTCACCTATCCACATCCTCTCTCATGCGCCCATCCCTCCCCCCACCACCCCATGGGCAGGCCAAGCGAGACCCCTTCCGGTTCCGCTTCCCCATCGAGCTGCGCCTGCTCAACCCCGACGTGGATGACATGATGTGAGCCCATAGCATGATGTGAGCCCATAGCATGATGTGAGCCCATAGCATGATGTGAGCCCATAGCATGATGTGAGCCCATAGCATGCCCCCAGGCCTACCCCCTGCAACCTTTTATCGCCTATCCACTCCCTCCTGCGCCCCATCTGACCTCTGTCTCTTTCTCTCTTCCCTCCTCTCCCCCCCTGTCGTCTCCCCAGCTATCGCCGCCAGCGCTACCCCCCTCATGCGCCTATCTTCTCCCGTGATGGCGACTTCAACCTCAATGAACTCGCCGTGAGTCGTCCCTCACCCCACCACCACCAGCCTCCTACTCTTCCTCTCTTCTCCACTCCCTTTTTGTCCGTTTCCTCCTGTCCCTGCTGCTGACGTCAGTTCTTGCTGTCCCACTGCAATTGCTTTATTCTTCTTTTTCTCTTTCTCTTACCTCCACCTTGCTCTCCTTTCCCTCCTTTCGCCATGCCCCCAGGTGGAGGTGCGGCGGCCGAAGCTGCCGTTTGTGAAGCGGGCGTTCTTCCCGAACCGGTGGGAGCGGCTGTTCGTGGAGGAGTCGGAGCAGCGGGACGAGGACCTCAGGCACCCCTACATCCAACACGTCAGTGCCTGCTCACTGCCCGCTCACTGCCTGCTGAGTAGCTTTTGAGTTGCTTCTGAGTAGCTTCACACCAGAGTGGCTTCTGAGACTCATGAGATGAGTCAACTCAGAATAGGAGAGCAGCACAGGACGTGTGAGGCCTGGCATCCCTTCATCCCACATGTGAGCTGCTTCTGATCCTTGTAGGTGTGCGCACTTCTAAGCCCTCCCCCTCCCCCACGCCCTGTCTCCCACCTTCCTCCCCGTTCCTCCTCCCCCCCTTCCCCTGCTTCCGCCAGGTTGAGCGCATACAGGGAGCGGAGCGCATGCTGGTGCAGAGAGTGCGGAGGGGGGAGACAGTGGGACATGATGACGTCGCTCTCATGCTGCCAGAGGTAGTGCGCCGGGGGCCATGGTTGGCGTGGATGGCATGGATGGCATGGGGATGGGTTGTGGGGATGGCTATCACGTTGTGTGTTTTGGGGATGGTTGTGGGGCTAATCATTATGTGCCGCCGCATTGTCATCTATTCACGTTTGTGCCCTGTTCCCCTCACTTACCTGCCTCTCCTCTGTCCCTCTGTCCGCCCCTCCCTCCCTTCCTCCCCATACTCTGCTCGCGGTGGGGCAGCTTGCAGATGCAGCTCTGGTGGATCTAGCAGCAGCAGAGGAGGAGCTCAAGGTAGGGGCGGGGACATGCACGCATGAAATGAACGCGTGAGAGTGTGCAGCAACACGTGGGAGTCTATTCTTGAGCTGCCTCTGAAAAATGCACGTGGCACGGTGGCAGCATGCATGCATCACATCACATCAGACTGATTCTCCTCGTCGTCCCGTCGCGCCCTTTTTCCCTTTCCATCTGCCCTCTACCTCTTTCTTTCTGTGACACCTGCCCTCCCTATCTTCACCCCCATCCATCCGCCCCGCGCCAGTGGGACGAGGAGGAGGCGGCGGCAGCAGCGCGGGGCGAGGTGGTGGACGCGCCTGCGTCGCGCCACGACGTGCTGCGGGCGTCGCTGGCAGCGGTGCACGAGCAGCGCCTGCAGGCTGAGCGAGATGCAGTTGCACGCGACAGAGCAGCGTGAGCAGAAGGGGTGGGAGGGCAGGGGGGCAATTGGGAGGGGTAGAGCAGGGGGCACACAGGAAGGGTGGTAGCATTAACGGCTGGCAGTCATAAGGGATTGCAGTCAGAAAGTAACCACCCCCGCATCTTGCTTTCGTCCTTGCTGCTTTCGCCATCTCCGTACTGCCTCTTGCAAGTCCACCTCCCCACGTCCCTCGTTTGCCCGCTCTCCTTCACAATTCCCAACCCCCCTCCCTTTGTCCCCCCCCTCTCACTCCCCACCCCTGATGCTTGCAAAATTCGTCTGCTCTACCTGCAGGCGCAAGGAGGTGGGGCTGCCAATCTACGAGCCGGGGCGGGAGCAGCTGGTGCGGCAGATAGGCGGCGGCAAGGAGGAGTGGTGGCGCTACATCTCCTTCCTCTACACCGCAGTGGACCTCGCGCTTTTCCCAGATGGCATTCCTGATGAGGCCGCCATGCGACAGGCTGCAGATGAAGCCCTCATTGAAGCTGCTGCTGGCGCCGCTCCTTCTTCCTCATCATCTTCATCGGCACCCGCACCACCCTCCTCGTCGTCCTCTCCTGGGTCGTCGCCAAGCGATAGAGCTCCTGGGGACCTTTGAGCTCCTAGGGACCTTCATGGTTCCAGGAAGGAACCAGGTGGTGCCCCCTCCGCCCATCTACCCAGGGTAGATGTCGCACGTCAGTGCACAATTTAGTGACAAGATACGAGGTTGGATTTGGGACCCTCACTGTATGAGATTTGCACCACGGAAAAAATCCCGCTTAACTATGCTGAGGCAAGCCACAGATACACACAACACGCATTGTACACAGCTTCTTCCTTATTTGACAAAACATGTGGCTCCCACCTCCATTGGAGATTGCAGCCAGGTGTTCATAATCTGAGCAGCAGTACTGTATGTGGCGAGAGTTCACGCTGCCGTAATTCACTGGTAAGGCCTGCTCGCTGCTACCAATTGAGCTGTTTTCCATTATTGGTGGTTGCATCATAGCAAGTGACATGGGTATGTCTTATCAGAATAATTGAATAATTGGTAAAGTGAGAGTACACACAAATATATCTAAGTTTTGTATCCTCTAAGAGGTGACTCTATACAGTCTATACAAACATGACAAATACACATGTTTGACACACCCCCTAGACTGCATAGGGGAATACCCTAAACAAGCAGCTCAGGGCGGCACTACTAGTCCAACCTCTGAGGCAAGGGTCTGAGCGACCGGTCAGAAGGAGTACAGACAAGGCAAGCATAAGAGCAGGGCGGCACTACTAGTCCAGCCACTGGGAGAGGACACAAGTCCAGTCTGAGTATACATATAAAGGACAGTACAAAGTCAAGGTCCTAGCAAGTGAGAGGCTACAGGAACTAGACCAAGCTGTACACAGTGCCGCTGATGATCTTTAGGCGCAAGCGCCTTCGTAAAGATATCAGCCGTGTTGGCACCTGAGGCCAAGTGTACTACGCGAGCCTGACGTCGCTGCTGTAGCTCACGCAGGAGGAAGTACCGCAGCTGAATGTGCTTCGCTCTGCCCTCGAGTCGAGGCTCCTGACACAGGAGGATCATGGCCCTGTTGTCAGCGAACAGGACCGGGGCAGAGCTAGGTCGCTCACCTAAGTCAGTGAGCAAGAAGGTTAGCCAGCGGAGCTCCTGAGCCGCCATGGCACCGGCGTAGATCTCAGCCTCACAGCTGGACTGTGCAACAGACGAGGAGCGAGTAGCTCTCCACGAGACGGCACCTGAGCCAAGGCTGAAGCAGTAGCCCTGGGTAGACCGGAGTGTCTCAGCGTCGTCTGCCCACGAAGCGTCTGTGTGCCCAGTAAGGACCGCTGGCATGCGTCCTCCTAGCACTAACCCCATGCCCGATGTACTAGCAAGATAACGCAGAACCCTCTTAGCGGCAGACCAGTGCTGCGGTCAGTGTCTGCCTGTGGCCACAAAGCGAGCCAGCATGCTGAGAGGGTATGCGAGATCTGGGCGAGTGCAAGTCATCAGGTACATGAGGCAACCCACCAGCTCTGCGTAGGGGCCGCTGGGCTCTACCAACTCCTCAGGCACTGGAGCGGAGAGCCTGTGGTCTACAGGCAGAGGGGTGGGCTGTGCAGAGGAGAACTGAAGGCTGAACCTCTGAAGGACCTGGCGCACCAAGTGTGACTGAGTCAGGGTGATGGTGCGCGCAGCTCTGTCCCTGGAGATCTGCAAGCCAAGGTAACGGCGCAGTTCTCCAAGGTCAGTGCAGGTGTGTCTCTTCAGCAGCTCTGCCTTCACGAAGGCCAGCGCGTCCCTGTCTGCTGTGGCAAAGACCAGGTCGTCGACGTAAACGAGGATGTAGAACGGAGTCTGGCCAGCACGAACGAAGAGTGAAGGGTCTGCAGAAGACAGAAAGAACTGCAGGTCAGCAAGCGTAGCACGCAGAGTGTCGTGCCACTCACGGGGAGCCTGGCGCAGGCCGTAGACGGGGCGCCGCAGGAGCCACTGGGTCCTAGGAGGGAAGGTGCCAGTAAAGCCCGGAGGGCGGCGCAGGTAGACCTGCTCGTGTAGGCTGCCCTGAAGGAAGGCAGTGGAGAAGTCGAGGGAGTGAAGCTCGTAGTCACGCTGAGCAGCTAGGTGTAACAGAACCCGAAGAGTAGTCATCTTCGGGGTCGGAGCGAAAGTCTGGAAGAAGTCCACCCCCTCGCGCTGACTGAAGCCTCTAGCCACATAGCGCGCCTTGAAGACAGGCGGCTCTCCAGGAGGGCGCTTCACCTTGAAGAGCCAGCGGCCATCGACTACGTTCACCCCAGGTGGGGGAACTGCGTCGACGAAGGTGCCGGTGGATCTCCAAGATGCCATCTCCTGCTCCATGGCAGCTATCCACTGCGAGGCCCAGGGTCCCGAAGTCGCCTCAGCGTAAGTGCGAGGGGTCGGGATGTCGAAAGCGTCTGGGTCACCCTCAGGGACTAGCAGCATGGAACAGAGATGGGGAGCAGCCTCGGAGAGGAAAGCAAGCTCGAACTGGCGGTCCTCCAGGACGTCACTGCCAAGGGCAGGAGCACCCCCGATAGACGGAGGACAGGCAGGGTCAGAGACCAGAGCGGTGGCGTAGTCAAGGCGGCGGGTAGAGGCGAAGTCAGCGACAGCAGCGACAAGAGCGTCAAGGCACGAGACTGGAACAGACGGGTCGGTAACGAGAGAGGCAAGGACCCGAGGAACGAGAGGACGAGCGGCACGAAGGTAGTCGGACAGCGGGGGGGGCGCAACAACAAGGGAGGACGGAGGAGGCGACGGCAGAAGGGGAGGACGAGACGCGTGTGAACGAAGCAACATAGGGTGGGAGCGCAGGACAGGCGAGGCAGGACGAGCACGGGAGGGACGGTGAGACCAGACGTGCGATGGAGGAGTCGGGTCAGGAGACAGAGGAGGGGACACAGGAGGGGAACGAGGGGGGAGACGGGCCGGGGACGAGTCCGGCGGAGGGAAAACAGGGCCGTAGACAGGAAGAGGAGGAGACGGTCGGGGAGGAACCGACGCAGGGTCGGGGGACGGAAGGTCGAGCAGGCGAAGGGCGGACACCGGCTGGGACTGCTGCTGCGGCAGCACAACGGCGACACCTGGACCAGAAGCTGCTCCTCGGCTACCACAGGCACTCTCCACACCCGCACCCCCAGAGGGACCACCCTCAGGGCGACCGGGACGAGCACCCCCAGAGTCAGCGAACGGGGGCTGCGACTGCGGCGGCGGCGGCGGCGGCGGCAACGGCGACGGCTGCAGTGGCGGCAGGGACGGCGCAGGAGGGGACTGGGGAGGGGACACCTGGGGAGGGGCGGCCGGCGAGGACTGCACCGGAGGGCCACCAGAGTCAGAAGACTCCTCAACCGGGTCCACGGACGGAAGGGGGGTGACATGGGAGACACCAGAGGGGGCGGGACGGGGAGGAGGAGGAGGAGGGGCAGGGACTAACGGGGAAGGGGTGACCAGGAACAGGGGGGGGGTAACCGGGGGACCACGGTGGGGGAAGCGGCGGTAGTAGGAGACGGACTCGTCAAAGGTGACGTCACGAGAGTGAAAGAAGCGGTGAGACGGCGGGTGGTAAAAGTGCCAGTCGGACGCGTCAAGGGGAAAACCGAGGAAGACGCAGGGAAGGGTGCGGGCAGTGAGCTTGTCCGTGCCGGAGGCACGGACGTGAGCAAGGCAGCCCCAGACGTGGAACGCAGACGCGTCACCAGGAGACCCAGTCCACAGACGGGTCGGCGAAACCTGCGGCTGCTGAGGGTGCGGCCACAGGTTAAGCTGGTGAGAAGCGTAGCGCACAGCGAACGGCCACAGAAAATGGGGTGCACCGGCATGGACCATGGAGGTGCGAGCGACCTCCATGACCAAGCCGATGCGTCGCTCAGCGACCCCATTCTGCTGTGGGGAGTCCGGTAGGGTGAACGTCTGGGTGATGCCCTCCGCACGACAAAAGCGACCAAGGACACCTGAGGCAAACTCGCCACCACGGTCTGAGTGAAGACGCAAGACAGGGAGACCGCGGTGGACACGCGCAGAGACAAGCCAGGGGATGAGGGCGCCAGGCACGTCGGCCTTGCGCTCCAGGGGAAAGACTGTGGTGTAACGAGTGAAGTCGTCGACAAGCACAAGGAAGTAGCGCTCGCGACGCGGCCCAGGGACGGGGGCGGGGCCCCAGACGTCCAGGTGCAGGGTCTGCAGCGGCGCGGCGGTAGGGGGGAACGAGGAGGAGTGAGGGGCACGGCGAAGCCGACCCTCGACACAAGGCGTGCAAGGTGGAGCTGGGGAGGAGGGAAACGCGGGGAGTGAACCTGGGAGATCAAGGACAAGACCGTGCTGGGACATGTGACACAGACGCGGGAGCGCAGGGTGACCTAGGCGGTGGTGCCACAGGAGGGTCGGGTGAGTGAGGGAGCGACAGGAGCAGGCAGCAGCAACCTGGGTAGACACAGCCACCTGAGGGGGCGCTCCAGCCGGGGGGGGCACGGTGTCCAGAGTGAACAGGCCGGACACCGGGTCCCGGGGGAACGTGGACAGGGGGGCACCAGTGGCGGCCTCGGTACAGACAGCATACCGCTCGTGACCAGGGAACGTAGTGGTGACGCCAAGGTCCTGGAGGCAGCCGACACCAACTAGGTTCCTGGAGAACGAGGGGATATGCAGACCTGTAAGAGAGCCCGAAGGAACCGCCGGACAGGGAAGGGTGGTGGAACTGCGGGCGACTACCGGACCGCCGGAGGGGTCAGCAAGAGAAACGGCAGCAGGAACAGGAAGCGGCGTCAGGGTGGTGGAGTCGCGGAAGAAACACCGAGAGGCGCCAGAGTCCAAGGTGAAGGAAAGCGAAGCCGAGGGGTCTGGCGACGGAACGACGGCGGAAGCACCAAGACTACACAAAGCAGGGGATCCTATGCCTGACGCAGCAGGGGAGGCTAATCTAGGCACACCTACACTAGGCAACAATGAGTAATAAGTCGGAAGCACACTAGAGTCATCAGCATACATCACATGCAGAGCAGAAACAATGGCATCCATGTCCATATCAAAGATCTGAATCTGACGACTAAGCAAACTGTGCCAGTCCGGGAGGTCTGGCGACGGGCCGAAACGCTGACGAAAGAGGTCGTCCAGGCGACGAAAGCAGCGGGGAGTGGAGTGACCGATCTTACCGCAAACGAAACCGCGGCGAGGACCGGTCTGGATCTGGTACTGACAACGCCCGCCGGCAGAGCCACCACGCGGCACACCACCACGCGCCCGTCCACCGCCAGCGCCGGGCCACCCTGGCGGGAGAACACTCGTCTGCCGCGTCTGCGACGGCTGCTGCGGCTGCTGCGAAGGCTGCGACTGCGGCGGCTGCTGCGGCTGCTGCAACTGCAGGGGCGACGACTCAGCTGGACTTGGCAGGGTCCCCTCGTCCGCTCCAGCACCAGGCGACCCGACCCCGCCACTACCCCCGCCCGCACCCCCGCCGCCCCCTCCGCCGCGCCCAGCCTTGGGGCGGCGGCCCTTCCCAGAACGGGCCTGCGCTGCAGCAGCAGTCTCAGCCACTGCGGCAGAGCCGTCGGAGAAGGTACACTGAGCGGGGGCACAACCCTGAAAGATAGGGACCGGCACGACACCGCTCGCCTGGGCGATGGAGCGGTGACGGGTCTCTATCACAGTCAGGGTGTCGACAAAGTCAGTGAGGGTGAGGTCTGCGGGGTGAACACTAAGGAAGCGGTCGCGGGCGACAGCAAGGCGGTCAGGGAGGCGGGTGGCAAGCAGGTAGAGGGTAGAGGTAATGGGCGGCTGGTGGGCTCTAAGCTGTGCGTCAGTACAGGCGGCGCGCCAGGTCTCCTCTATCGAGCGCAGGTGGGCAGCGAGGTCAGAGACAGTGGGGAACGAAGCAAGGTCACGAAAGAGTAGCGGGAGGATCAGGCGACCCACCGAGGCAGCCGGAGGGGTGGAATAGCGCTTGATGACAGCATCTAAGTATGCCTGAGCAGTAGTGAGGGACCTAAAGCGAGGACGCTCGGACGGGGGGAGGGCGTTGCTAATGGCAAGCTGGGCGACAGCATCGCGAGAAAGCCAGACAGAGCGCGCACAGGCAGTGGCAGCAGTAGACTCACGCTCAGTGGGTGTGGGGTCAGCGGGCAGAATAGCAGGAGGGTCTGGGCAGGGGAGCGTACCGTCAAGGTGTGCGGAAAGCGGTTCACCATCCTGCCGCTGGCCAGTGAGTTGGCGGCGGAGGTCGGCAAGCCACGCTTCGAACTCTAGGGGCTGACCTTCAGCGTCGAAGCGAAGCTCCGCCGCCATCAGGAACAGTCCAGTGCTGTGCAGGGCGGTGCAGTGCGGTGCAGTGCGGTGCAGTGCGATACAGTGCGGTGCAGTGCGGTGCAGTGCGGTACTGTGCGGTACAGTGCGGTGCAGTGCGGTGCAGTGCGGTACAGTGCGGTGCAGTGCGGTGCAGGGCGGCACGGAGCAGGGCGGGGTGGGGGGGGGGGGGGGGGGGGGACGGGGCCGTACCAGTAAGGAGGACGGGGCCGGGGCTGGCCCGACGGGGCCGGGCGGGCGCGACGGGGCCGGGCTGATGCGACAGGACCGGGACGGGGCGACGGGGCCGAGCGGGCGTGACGGGGCCGGGCTGGGGCGACGGGGCCGGGCGAGTGCGGCAGGGCCGGGCCGGTGCGACGGGGCCGGGCGAGCGGGACGGCGGCCGGGCTGGTGCGACGGGGCCGGGCGGCTGTGACGGGGCCGGGCAGGGTGCGACGGGGCCGGGCGGGTGCGACGGGGCCGGGCGGCTGCGACGGGGCCGGGTGAGCGCGACGGGCCGGGCAGGGTGCGACGGCGCCGGGCGGGCGCGACGGGGCCGGGCGGCGGCGACGGCGCCGGGCGGGCGCGACGGGGCCGGGCGGCGGCGACGGCGCCGGGCGGGCGCGACGGGGCCGGGCGGCGGCGACGGGGTCGGGCGGGCACGACGGGGCCGGGCGGCGGCGACGGGTACGACGCGGCCAAGGAGGGGCGCTACGGGGCCCAGGAGGGGCACGACGGGGGGCCCAGGAGAGGCGCTACGAAGCCCAGGAGGGGCGCTACGGGGCCTGGGAGGGGCGCGACGGGGCCTGGGAGGGGCGCGACGGGGCCCAGGAGGGGCGCTACAGGGCCCAAGGAGGGCGCGACGGGGCCCAGGAGGGGCGCTACGGGGCCCAGGAGGGGCGCGACGGGGCCCAGGAGGGGCGCTACGGAGCCCAGGAGGGGCGCGACCAGAGCCCAGGAGGGGCGCTACGGGGCCTGGAAGGAGCGCGACGGGGCCA
>BQMB01002274.1:0-222270 GCA_027943415.1 Closterium sp. NIES-67 | reverse complement strand
CATACACAGTCCATCATCCTATACTTCCATTCCCCTTCTCCCTCTTCCCCTCTCCTGTCCCCCGCCCACGCTGCCCCCAACTGTTCCCCGTCCCCCCCTCTCCCCCCCCCCTTCCCCCACCCTCTCCCCCTCGCCACTCACTCCACCCTTCCCCTCTCCTCCCTCCCTCCGCCGGACCTAGCGCGGTCACCTGAAGGTACGTGCCGACATTAGCTGCAAGCACGCTATCTTCCTTCACGTTAATCACCACCGTTGCAGTGCCAGGCGGGTCCCCGGGCAGCGCGTCCACCACTGTAGTCACATCCTCGAACACCCCCAGCGCTCGCAGCGCCCTGTTGGCGCGCAGCAGCGCCGCCTGCAGCTCCTCGAAGCTTCCGCCCGATTCCGCTCCCGCTTCCGCCGATTGCGCCAGCGCGCCCGCCATGATGCGGGAGATAATGGCGGCTTTCGTGCGCTTGTTCCCCGCCATCACCACGCGCGCAACGCGGCACTGGCGCGCGCGGATCCGCTCGTAGATGCTCCGCGCCTCGCGGCTCATGCGCGGAGGGACCCGGCGGCCCCGCGCGCCCGCTCCTTCCGATCCTTCCTCCCCCTCCTCCCCCTCCCCCTCCCCCTCCCCTTCATCCTCATCCTCATCCTCGTCCTCATCCTCCCCCTCGCCCTCCTCTCCTTCCTCGTCCTCCTCCTCCGCCTCTTCATCCCGCTCTTCCGCCTGCTCCTCCCGCCTCTCCTCCCCCTCACCCCCCTCCCCTTCCCGATCCGCCTCCTCATCCGCACCCTCCGCTTCCCCCACAACCACTCCCACCACCACCACCTCCTCCGCCTCCCCCGCAGCATCATCACCACCCGTGACGTCGGCAGCAGGCGCAGCAGCCTCTTCCGCGTCTTCCCCGCGGCCCTCCAGCCCTTCCCCCTCTCCCCCGTTCTCCACCTGGTTTCCGCCATCAGATCCCTCCGCGCCACTGCCCCCCTCATCCCCCTTCCCCTCATTCCCCTTCCCCTCACTCGCTTGCGAATCACCCGCGACTTCCGCGGATTGCTCGTCCGCGGGTCGTCCCTCACTCTCCGCGGCTTTCTCCGCTCGTTCCTCTGCGCTCCCGCCCGCCTCGTCTGCTCCCGCGTCTATTGCTCCTTGCGCTTCCCCTTTACCCGTTTCTTCTCCTCGCTCTCCTCGCAGCGTTGATTCCGTCGATTCCCCTCCATTGCCGTCGTCTCGCGCGTGGGAGTCATCTGACCGCTCCTCTTCCACCACCCCCATACCGCCTTCTGCTCCTCTTCCTTCTGCTTGTGCTGCTGCTGCTTCTGCTGCTGCTGCTGATGCTGCTGTTGTTCAGCGCGTGAATACGTTCGCGATCGGTGAACTACGTCACCGTTATTTCCGTTTCCGTCTCCGGTTCCGTTTCCGGAGACTCGGAAATGCAAGGCACGAAGTGGATACGGCGGAGGATCCGCGTCCCACCGCTCAGCGCTCAGCTGGGAAGCCCCAGTGTGAGGAGGAACAGCGCGAGGCAGGAACGTTGATTTGATCTGGATGGGAGATCAACGGGTTTGAGCATGTGGGAAGGAAATCCGAGGCATTTGTGGGCATGAGCGCGAAATTGTGGGGGGAATCGCGAGGGGAGGGGAGAGAACTTTACAAGGGCTGGCGGGGGGAGAGGGGAGGGTGGGGGAAGCGGAGGGGGAATTCGGGGAAGTGGGGTGGGAAGGGAGGGAGGTGGATGTGGGGCGACGCTGAACAGAGGGGTGGCGGGGAAACGGGGGTGGCGGGGAAACGGGGGTGGCGGTGCTGGTTTGGGGGGGGATGCTGCTTTGGTCAGATTGGCGTTGATCAGGTTAGCGAGCGCTACAGAGAGCAGTGTGCATCTTCGTGGTTTTTGTAACGAAGAAGATAACAGCGGGTATCCTACTTCAAGAAAAAGTCGAAGTTTGTGGTATGGCATCTACAGCCGATGCCAGCAGTCCCTTGAAAGTCGCGCGTCTGACACGGAACCCCGGCTCGTGCCGTTTTATTTATCAGTCACGGTCAGTGCAGCGTGCTTTTACGCGTGCACCGTGCTTCATTACGTGTAACTCTCCAGCAAAGTTAGATTCCTTGCCTGAGTGCTCCTCGTTTGTGTGATTTGAGGCACCTCAAAACTCGCTGTGGTTGTGAAACCACTCGGTTGCTGACCCCACCATTATCGTAGATCGCTCCTCTTCTATCGATCGTCGGAAGCCGATCGGTAATTGCGCGCAATCAACCCGTCGATGGATGCAACCGATTCCGCGCATGCGCGGATGGCGGAAGATGCGGGGGAGCCAAAAGGAGCGGGGCGCGGCGGCAGTGGGGTTGTGGAGGCCGCCGCTGAGACACACGTGCGCTCTGGGAGCAGTG
Source organism: Closterium sp. NIES-67 (assembly GCA_027943415.1). NCBI lineage: Eukaryota > Viridiplantae > Streptophyta > Zygnematophyceae > Desmidiales > Closteriaceae > Closterium > Closterium sp. NIES-67. The sequence goes on along the minus strand of BQMB01002274.1, from coordinate 219,896 downwards.
ATGGGGTCGAAGGCGGTAGGATGGAGGGCGGTAGGATGGAGGGTGAAGAGAACAGGGAGGGGGCTGAGGAGCTGGGAGATGCGTCCCCTTCCCCTTCCTCCCCTGACTCGCGCTCGTCCCCGTCCCCGCCCTCGTCGCCTCCCCCGTGGTACGACGCGGAGGTGGACGACCGGGACGAGCGGTGGATGGCGCGGGAGAGGCGGAAGCGCGGGGGAAGGAGCTCCGACGCTATTCTTAGCTGCCCTGGCTGCCTCTCGTCCGTCTGCTTCGACTGCCAGCGGTGCGTCTTATTCTCATATTCATGCGTACTGTGCTCTGCGTTCATTTAGCTCATCCTTCCCACCTTCCCCCTTACCCCCACCCCCTCCCCCCCCCCTCCCCACCCCCCTCCTCCCCCATCCGGCCTCCTTCAATTCGATCCTTCCCACTCCTCTCCCTTCCTGTACCCTGTCTGCTCTACTCTGCTGCACGTGCGTCCGTACAGGCACGAGCGCTTCATCACTCAGTACCGAGCAGTCTTCGCAGTCAACTGCCAAGTGAACACATCTCAGGAACTGCGCACGCCGTCAGGCAAAGACGGAGGCAGCAAGAAGAGGAAGGGCGGGGGGGGGAAGAACGGAGGGGGAAAGGAGCAGCAGAGAACTGGTGGGGGGGTGGTGAGGAGGGTGGGATGGGTGGGGAGGGGAGTGAGGGAGGGGAGGAGGAGGTGGTGCATCCAGTGATGTGCGAGACGTGTGGGACGGAAGTTGGGGTGTTTGATGCGGATCAGCGAGTGTATCACTTCTTCCATGTGCTGCCAACCAATTGCTGAAAGTGCTGCAGGGTGTAGCACATTGTGGGTAGCTGTCTCAGAGTAACGAATTGACTAGAATGGGAGGTACAGGGTGAGTTTGTATACTAGTGTGTTGTACCCAGGCCTCAGTATATCAAGGTGAAATACCCTTACGACCCTTACTATAAGGGTGGGGTAGGTGTTGGATGTCAACTTATACATATGTTGCATGTAGAAGTTATAGGCCAGTCTAGGTGTGTGCTTCTAGTGAGTACAACCCCAGCAGGTATATGTTCTAGGTTTCTCACCAGGGCCTAAGATTCATTTTCGGGTACGCTGATTCGTCAGCCTCACTCCCCAAATTTAGGCTGATGCATCAGCCTTGCCCCTAGAAAAAAGGCTGAACTTTCAGTGTTGGCAAAAAAAAAATCGCTGATCATCTTAGAACTGAAGAATTGATGAATAGAGAGAGAGTACAAGGGTATATACCTAAGAGTGTTGTACCCTCTAAGAGGCGACCCTATACAGTCTATACAAACATGAGTTATGCTTATGTTTGACACACCCCCTAGACTACATAGGGGAATGACCTGAACAAGCAGCTCAGGGCGGCACTACTAGTCCAACCTCTGAGACAAGGGTCTAAAAGACCAGTCAGAAGGAGTACAGACAAGGCAAGAACAAGACCAGGGCGGCACTACTAGTCCAGCCACTGAGAGAGGACACAAGTCCAGTCTGAGTATGCATATAAAGGATAGTACAAAGTCAAGGCCCTAGCAAGTGAGAGGCTACAGGAACTAGACCAAGCTGTACGCAGTGCCGCTGATGATCTTTAGGCGCAAGCGCCTTCGTAAAGATATGAGCTGTGTTGGCACCTGAGGCCAAGTGTACTACGCGGGCCTGGCGTCGCTGCTGTAGCTCGCGCAGGAGGAAGTATCGCAGCTGAATATGCTTCGCTCTGCCCTCGAGTCGAGGCTCCTGACACAGGAGGATCATGGCCCTGTTGTCAGCGTACAGGACCGGGGCAGAGCTAGGCCGCTCACCTAAGTCAGTGAGCAAGAAGGTCAGCCAGCGGAGCTCCTGTGCCGCCATGGCACCAGCGTAGATCTCAGCCTCACAGCTGGACTGGGCAACAGACGAGGAGCGGGTAGCTCTCCACGAGACGGCACCTGAGCCAAGGCTGAAGCAGTAGCCCTAGGTAGACCTGAGTGTCTCGGCATCGTCTGCCCACTTCACCACACTGACGCCGCTTCCTGTTCCTGCTGCCGTTTCTCTTGCTGACCCCTCCGGCGGTCCGGTAGTCGCCCGCAGTTCCACCACCCTTCCCTGTCCGGCGGTTCCTTCGGGCACTCTCACAGGTCTGCATATCCCCTCGTTCTCTAGGAACCTAGTTGGTGTCGGCTGCCTCCAGGTTCCTATGTTGCTTCGTTCCCACGCGTCTCGTCCTCCCCTTCTCCCATCGCCTCCTCCGTCCTCCCTTGTTGTTGCACCCCCCCCGCTGTCTGACTACCTTCGTGCCGCTCGTCCTCTTGTTCCTCGGGTCCTTGCCTCTCTCGTTACCGACCCGTCTGTTCCAGTCTCGTGCCTTGACGCTCTTGTTGCTGCGGTCGCTGACTTCGCCTCTACCCGCCGCCTTGACTACGCCACCGCTCTGGTCTCTGACCCTGCCTGTCCTCCGTTTGTCGGGGGTGCTCCTGCCCTTGGCAGTGACGTCCTGGAGGACCGCCAGTTCGAGCTTGCTTTCCTGTCCGAGGCTGCTCCCCATCTCTGTTCCATGCTGCTAGTCCCTGAAGGTGACCCAGACGCTTTCGACATCCCGACCCCTCGCACTTACGCTGAGGCGACCCTATACAGTCTATACAAACATGAGTTATGCTTATGTTTGACAGATCAATCAGCGTTACCTAGAAGAAGTCTGATGCACAAATTCAGCAGCGCTTTGTAGATTAGCTCTGGCTTTCAGTAACGAGGTTATGTCCTGGCTGCGCACTTGACATTTCGATGATTGGCTGGCGCGGTGACAATTTTCCGGTCTAAGTACGAAACATTTTCGATGTAAGCATCGATACTAGGAATTTGAAACCGACGGAAACGGGTGAAAGTATGGCCGGCGTTGGGCTTTGGAATCCGGATGCAATTGAAAGAAACCTTGAATAGGCGCGAATGTTTTATGATTACCTTTCAATCGCGGGGTTTATTAAGGTAATTCCGCGTCAGCGTGGTGCCTGGACCACACCGAGTCAGGGCGCATTCCTCACCGATGTGGCTGACCATTTTTTGGCGAGTTGATTACGGTCGATATTCCAGCCTGAGAGATGGGAGACGATCGTGAGCGTCTGTAAGTTTGTGGCAAGTTTCCTGCCACTGGCGAAGAATACGCTCTCAAACAACAGCAACGCAGCTGGGAGGGGACACGTGTCTGCATGAGGAGTTTTCCATATACAGTACTGTACTCTACGTGCTTTTGGTTGTGGGGAAGTGGGAGAAGGGAGGTACGTATGTGGCTGTGGGGTGGAGTGGAGACTTGGCAAATCTTCCTTGGTTGCGGGGGTATGAGAGGGGTGTGAGTGAGTTGTGACTGGTTGCAGGGAACTTCACCAAAAATATGTCTTGCGGGTGTTAGGAGTGGGGTACGGTGTGACTGGTTGCGGGGGGACTTCGCAAAAAAAAATTGGCATGCGGGTGTTCTGAGTTCGGTGTGACTACCTGCGGTGGACTTCGCCGATTTTTTTGGGGGTGTGGGTGGGTGTGTCTGACAGGGCGGGGGAGTTGGGCAAATGTCGCTGTACTCGGTTTCAGCGCCGCCCCACATACTTACGCTGATGCTTCAGCGTACACCCTAAAAGAAAGGCTGAAATTTCAGGCAACACACAAATAAAAAGGCTGATTTTTCAGGGCCCACTAAACAAAAAAAGCTGAGTGTTCAGCCTTGGTACCAACAAAATGTCTGAAAAAAGGCTGAATCAGGGTAAAAAGGCTGATATCTAGGGCCCTGTTTCTCACACCCGTCAAACATTCTCGTATTCTAACATGGTATCGAGTAGGTTAGGTCCACCCACCCGCTTCCGCCCGCGCCCTAGCCTCTCGCCTCCCCCTACCTACCTAGCCCGACCCGGCCCTTAGCGCCCGCTTGGCCTGCAGTGCCCGCCCGCCCCTTAGCGCCCGCCCCTTAGCGCCCTCCTGGCCCCGTCGTGCCCTCCTGGCCCCCGTCGCGGCCTCCAGGCCCCGTCGCGCCCTCCTGGCCCCGTCGCGCCCGCCTGGCCTCGTAGCGCCCTCCTGGCCCCCCCGTCGTGCCCTCCTGGCCCCGTAGTGCCCTCCCGGCCCCCGTCGCGCCCTCCAAGCCCCGTCGCGCCCTCCTGGCCCCCGTCGCGCCCTCCTGGCCCCGTAGTACCCTCCTGGCCCCCGTCGCGCCCTCCAGGCCCCGTCGCGCCCTCCTGGCCCCCGTTGCGCCCTCCAGGCCCCGTCGCGCCCTCCTGGCCCCCGTCGCGCCCTCCAGGCCCTGTCGCGCCCTCCTAGCCCCCGACGCGCCCTCCAGGCCCCCGTAGCGCCCTCCTGGCCCTTGTCGCGCCCGCCTGGCCCCACCACGCCCGCATGGCCCTGTCGCGCCCGCCTGGCCCCAACGCGCCCGCCTGGCCCCGCCTCGCTCGCCTAGCCCCACCGTGTCCACCTGGCCCCATCGCGCCCTACTGACCCCCCCTTGCGCCCGCCGGGCCCCTGGTCTGCTGCGCGCGCCGGCCCCTCCTAGCGCCCGCCCGGCCCCTCCTAGCGCCTGCCCGGCCCCTCCTAGCGCCTGCCCGGCTCCTTCTAGCGCTAGTCCGGCCCCTCCTAGCGCCCGCTCGGCCCCTACTACACTCGCCCGGCCCCAACTAGCGCCCGCTCAGCCCCACCTAGCGCTCGCCCCGCCCCACCTAGCGCTCGCCCGGCCCCACCTACCGCCCGCTCGGCCCCACCTAGCGCCCGCCCGGCCCCACCTAGCGCCCGCTCGGCCCCACCTAGCGCTCGCCCGGCCCCACCTAGTGCCCGCCCGGCCCCTCCTAGCGCCCGCTCGGCCCTTTCCACAGAGCCCGCCTGGCCTCTCCTACTGCCAGCCCGGCCCCGACATGCCTGCCCGGCTCCTGCGGCCCGCAACTCCCCGTGCCCGCCCGGCTCCTTCGGCTTGTGTCGTCTGCTTGCCGCGCTGGAGCATCTTGTCGCTGTCCTGTGGAGCTGTGCCGCTGTGTCCCTGTCTCGCTGATTCTGCACGATGGCTGACTTCGTCCTACGCCTGGACGCGGAGGGCCACGCGGTTGACTTCGCCGCCTGGCTGTCCGATCTCTTCCGTCACCTCACAGGTCGGCGTCAGGATGGGCACTCCTTGGTTGTCCATGTTGATGGCTTGCTCCCCCGCCCCCCTGCACCTGCTCCCCTCCCTGCTGACTCCACCTCTACTGAGCGTGAGGTTTTCTCTGCTGCTGCACTTGCATGTGCAATCTGGGACTCTCACGATGCAGTTGCTCAGGTCGCTATTAGTCACGCCCTCCCTGTGCCTGAGCGTTCGCGTTTTGCTACAGTTGATACAGCCAAGGCTTACCTAGATGCTGTAGTTGCTCGCTATTCCACGCCTGCCTCTGCTATTGCAGGCCGCTTGCTCTTTCCTATGCTTTTCCCAGACCTTGCTTCCTTCCCTACTGTTGCTGATCTTGCCACACCTGCGCGCCCTCGAGTCTCGCTACTGCACTGCTAGCACTGCTGCCCAGCTCACTCCCCTCTTCTGCATGACCCTCTACTTTATCGCTATGCGCCTGCCTGACCGCCTCGCTAGTGCCCGCGACCACATCCTTAGCCAGCACCCCGGTGACCTCACCCTGACAACCTTTGTCACCGCCCTGACCGAGATTGAGACTCGCCAGCGCACCATCGCTCAGTCGAGCGGTGCACCGGCGGTCTCTATCTTTCATGGCTGTGCCCCCTCCCAGTGCATGTTTACTGACGTTTCGGCTGCGGTCGCCACTGCGACCCCTCTGACCGAGACTGCCGCTGCCGTGCACTCGCAGCAGCGCCCGCGCCGCACCGGTCGTGGCTGCAAAGGAGGGCGTGGTGGTGGAGCTGGTGGTAGTGGTGGTGGTGCCGGGGACAGTGGTTCTACTGAGGGGACGGCCGCAGCTAGTCAGGAGCAGCAGCCGTCGCCCCAGCAGCAAGAGCAGCCGCAGCAGCCGTCGCAGCAGTCGCAGTCGTCCCCGCAGCTATCCCAGCCCCAGCCGTGGGCTCGTCTCCCCCGGGTTGGCCCGGCACCTCCGTGGGTCGTGGCCGTGGTGGCGGCCCGCGCAGCTTGGCGTCTACCGGCAGCTCCGGTGGTGTGACTTGCCAATACCAGCTTCAGATCAGGCCTCTCCGCGGCACTCTGTGCCGCCGCCCGCACCCGATCGCCCGCTATTTCCGCCACCTCGACGATCTCTTTCGTCGTCACTTTGGTGTCGGCCGTCTTCAGGACCTCGGCATCACCACTACGTTCCCTGGGCACGAGCGGTTCACTGTCTGTACCGAGGCTGTCTCAGGTTCCCCCCTTGCGACGTTCCCCCAAGACCCGGTGCCCGAGCTGTTTACCCTTGACACCGTTTCCCCCCCGGTTGGTGCGTCCTCCCAGGTTGTTGAAGCGTGCTCGTGTCGGTCCCTCACACACCCGTCCCTTCTGTGGCACCACCGCTTAGGTCACCCTTCTCTCCCGCGCCTGCGTCACATGTCTCAGCACGGTCTTGTCTTAGGCCTCCCTGAGTCGCTCCCCGCACTTCCCCCCTTGCCTGTGCCACCGTGCACACCTTGCGTCGAGGGCCGACTCTGCCGTGCCCCTCACTCCTCCTCGCTTTGCCTTGCTACTGCTCCCCTTCAGACTCTACACCTGGACGTTTGGGGCCCAGCCCCCGTCCCCGGACCGCGCGGTGAGCACTACTTTCTTGTGCTCGTCGACGACTACACGCGCCACACCACGGTGTTTCCCCTAGAGCGGAAGGCCGACGTGCCCAACGTTCTTCTACCGTGGGTTGTAGCTGCGCGTCTTCACCGCGGTCTCCCTGTGCTGTGTCTCCACTCCGACCGTGGAGGTGAGTTCGCCTCTGGTCGGCTTGGACAGTTCTGTCGTGCGGAGGGCATCACCCATTCGTACACCTTGCCAGACTCGCCACAACAGAATGGGGTTGCTGAGTGCCGCATCGGCTTGGTCATGGAGGTTGCTCGTACCTCCACGATTCACGCCGATGCCCCCCATTTTCTGTGGCCGTTCGCTGTTTGCTACGCTGCTCACCAGCTTAAACTGTGGCCACGCTCCTAGCGGCCGCAGGTTTCGCCGACCCTCCTTTGGACGGGGTCCCCCGGTGACACGTCTGCGTTCCACGTTGGGGGTGCCTTGCTCATGTTCCTGCCTTCGGCACGGACAAGCTCACTTGCCCGCACTGTCGCCTGTGTCATCCTCGGTTTCCCCCTGGACTCGTTCGACTGGCTCGTTCTACCACCCGCAGTCTCACTGCTTCCTTCACTCTCGTGACGTCACCTTTGACGAGTCTGTCTCCTTCTTCCGTCGCTTCCCTGACCGAGGACCGCCAGTACGAGCTCCCTTTCCTTTCCGAGGCCGCTCCCCATCTCTGCTCCATGCTCCTAGTCCCAAAGGGTGACCCTGACGCCTTCGACATCCCGACCCCTCGCACCTACGCTGAGGCCACCTCGGGACCCTGGGCCTCTCAGTGGATAGCTGCCATGGAGCAGGAGATGGCATCTTGGAGGTCCACCGGCACTTACATCGACGCAGTTCCCCTGCCTGGGGTGAACGTAGTCGATGGTCGGTGGCTCTTCAAGGTGAAGCGCCCCCCTGGAGAGCCACGTATCTTCAAGGCGCGCTACGTGGCCAGAGGCTTCAGCCAGCGCGAGGGCGTAGACTTCTTCCAGACTTTCGCCCCGACTCCGAAGATGACTACTCTTCGGGCGCTGCTGCACGTAGCAGCACAGCGCGACTATGAGCTGCACTCCCTCGACTTCTCTACTGCCTTTCTTCAGGGCAGTCTACACGAGCAGGTCTACATGCGCCGACCACAGGGCTTTACTGGTACCTTCCCCCCTGGGACCCAGTGGCTTCTCAAGCGCCTGGTCTACGGCCTGCGCCCGGCTCCTCGCGAGTGGCACGACACACTGCGTGCCACACTAGCAAACCTGCAGTTCTTTCCGTCCTCTGCTGACCCCTCGCTGTTTGTGCATTCCGGCCAGACTCCGTTCTACATCCTTGTCTACATAGACGACATGGTCTTCGCCACTGCTGACAGGGACGCACTGGTCTCTGTGAAGGCCGAGCTGCTGAAGAGACACACCTTCACTGACCTTGGAGAGCTGCGTCGCTATGTTGGCCTGCATATCTCTAGGGACAGAGCAGCACGCACCATCACTCTGACACAGTCACACTGGGTGCGCCAAGTCCTTCAGAGGTTCGGTCTTCAGTTCTCCTCCTCACAGCCCACACCTCTACCTGTAGACCATCGGCTCTCTGCTCCCGTTCCTGAGGAGCCAGTAGAGCCCAGCGGCCCCTACGCAGAGCTGGTGGGCTGCCTCATGTACCTGATGACTTGCACTCGACCAGATCTCCCATACCCTCTCAGCATCCTGGCTCGCTTTGTGGCCACCGGCAGACACCGACCATAGCACTGGTCGGCCGCTGAGAGGGTCTTGCGATATCTAGCAAGTACATTGGGCATGGGGTTAGTGCTTGGAGGACGCAGGCCAGTGGTCCTTACTGGGCACACAGACGCTTCTTGGGCAGACGACGCTGAGACTCTCAGGTCGTCGCATGGCTACTGTTTTAGCCTTGGTTCGGGTGCAATCTCTTCGAGATCCACTCGCTCGTCGTGTGTTGCTCAGTCCAGTTGTGATGCTGAGATCTACACCGATGTCATGGCGGCACAGGAGCTACGCTGGCTGACCTTCTTGCTCACAAACTTAGGTGAGGGCCATGATACTCCTGTGTTAGGAGCCTCGACTTGAGGGCAGAGCGAAGCATATCCAGTTGCGGTACTTTCTCCCGCGCGAGCTACAGCAGCGTCGCCAGGCCCGTATAGTTCACTTGGCCTCCGGTGCCAACACAACTGATATCTTTACGAAGGCGCTTGCGCCTAAAGATCATCAGCGGCACTGTGTACAGCTTGGTCTTGTTCCTGTAGCTTCTCACTTGTTAGGACCCTGGTTGTGTACTCTCTACTATATATACCTGTCTGACTGGCCTTGTGGCTTTACCTCCAGTGGCTGGACTAGTGGTGCCGCCCTGTCTTGCTTTAGACTTGTTTGTAATCTTGATGACTGGTCTCCAGACCCCTGTCTCAGTGGTTGGACTAGTAGTGCCACCCTGAGCTGTATTCTTCTTGCTTAGCACCACCCCTTCTCTAGCCTAGGGGGGTGTCAACTTATACATATGTTGCATGTAGAAGTTATAGGTTAGTCTAGGTGTGTTCTTCTAGTGAGTACAACCCCAGCAGGTATATGTTCTAGGTTTCTCACACTAGTCAAACATTCTCGTATTCTAAGATTGGACCCTGGTATTTTTAAAAGTGGTTTTGTTTTGGACCCTTAAGAGAAAACTAGAGGACCCTGTTATGGTGTTTCAAAATATTGTTGTATAGAAGTGTTAGAATGCAAGAATGGTTGACTAGAGTGAGAAACCTAGAACATATACCTGTTGGGGTTATACTCACTAGAAGCACACACCTAGGCTAGCTTATAACTTCTACATACAGCATATGTATAAGTTGACACACCCCCTAGGCTAGAGAAGGGGTGGTGCTAAGCAAGAAGCACACATCTCAGTGTGGCACTACTAGTCCAACCACTGAGGCAGGGGTCAGGGCCTAAGATTCATTTTCGGGTACGCTGATTCGTCAGCCTCACCCCCCAAATTTAGGCTGATGCATGAGCCTTGCCCCTGGAAAAAAAGCTGAACTTTCAGTGTTGGCAAAAATAAAATCGCTGATCAATCAGCGTTGCCTAGAAGAAAAAGTCTGATGCACAGATTCAGCAGCGCTTTGTAGATTAGCGCAGGCTTTTAGTAATGAGGTTATGTCCTGTCTGTGCACTTGACATTCCGATGATTGGCTGGGGCAGTGACAATTTTCCGGTCTAAGAGAGAAATACCTTCGATGTAAGCATCGATACTAGGAATTTGAAACCGACGGAAACGGGTGAAAGTGTGGCCGGCGTTGGGCTTTGGAATCCGGATGCAGCTGAAAGAAACCTTGAATATGCACGATGTTTTTATGATTACCTTTCAATCGTGGGGTTTTTTAAGGCAAGTTCGCGTCAGCGTGGTGCCCGGCCGGCATGTAGTCAGGGCGCATTCCTCACCGATGTGGCTGGCCGTTTAGTGGCGATTTGTTTACGGTCGATATTACAGCATGAGAGATGGGAGACGATCGTAAGCGTCTGTAAGTTTGTGGCAAGTTTCCTGCCACTGGCAAAGAATACGCCCTCAAACACCACCATCGCAACTGGGAGGGGACACGTGTCTGCATGAGGAGTTTTCCATATACAATACCTGTACTCTATGTACCCTTGGTTGTGGGGAAGTGGGAGAAGGGAGGTACGTGTGTGGCTGTGGGGTGGAGCGGAGACTCGGCAAATCTTCCTTGGTTGCGGGGGTATGAGAGGGGTGTGAGTGATTTGTGACTAGTTGCAGGGGACTTCGCCAAAAATATGTCTTGCGGGTGTTAGGTGTGGGGTGCGGTGTGACTGGTTGCGGGGGGACTTAACAAAAAATTTATGGTATGCGGGTGTTCTGAGTTCGGTGTGACTGCCTGCAGAGGACTTCGCCAATTTTTTTGGGGTTGCGGGTGGGTGTGTCTGACTGGGCGGGGGAGCTGGGCGAATGACGCTGTACTCGGTTTCAGCGCCCCCTACTTGCACTGATGCTTCAGAGTACACCCTAAAAGAAAGGCTGAAAATTCAGACAACACACAAATAAAAAGGCTGATTTTTCAGGGCCCACTAAACAAAAAAGGCTGAGTGTTCAGCCTTGGTACCAACAAAATGTCTGAAAAAAGGCTGAATCAGCGTAAAAAGGCTGATATCTAGGGCCTTGGCAGGGGCCCTGAGACCAGTCAGCAAGGGTACAAACAAGACTAAAGCAAGCCAGGGCGGCACTACTAGTCCAGCCACTGGAGGTAAGGCCACAAGGCCAGTCAAACAGGTATAAATAGTAGAGAGTACACAATCAGGGTCCCAACAAGTGAGTAGCTACAGGAACAAGACCAAGCTGTACACAGTGCCGCTGATGATCTTTAGGCGCAAGCGCCTTAGCAAAGATATCAGCTGTATTGGCACTGGAGGCCAAGTTAACTACGCGGGCCTGGCGACGCTGCTGTAGCTCGCACAGGAGGAAGTACCGCAGCTGGATATGCTTCGCTCTGCCCTCAAGTCGAGGCTCCTGGCACAGGAGAATCATGGCCCTGTTGTCAGCGTACAGGACCGGGGCAGAGCTAGCCCGCTCACCTAAGTCTGTGAGCAAGAAGGTCAGCCAACGGAGCTCCTGTGCCGCCATGGCACCGGCGTAGATCTCAGCCTCACAACTAGACTGAGCAACAGACGATGAGCGAGTGGATCTCCAAGAGATAGCACCTGAACCAAGGCTAAAACAGTAGCCCTGCGACGACCTGAGAGTCTCAGAGTCGTCTGCCCAGAAAGCGTCTGTGTGCCCAGTGAGGACCACTGGCCTGCGTCCTCCAAGCACTAACCCCATGCCTGAAGTTCTTGCTAGATATTGCAAAACCCTCTTAGCGGCCGACCAGTGCTGTGGTCGGTGTCAGCTTTCCTCTTAGCAGCCAGATCGGCAGGCGTGGCGTCAGGAACCACAGGCGCCTCCGGCTGTTCGCCAGGGTCGCGTGGGATAGGAGGTTCGGTGCCAGAGGACATGGGCTCACCAGGCCACAGGGCAGTTGCCTTGCGCTCAATGACGTTGAGCAGCTTGTACTACTGTACCCGGGTGCCGCCAAAGGCATGCCGGATGCTGCCAACGAAGGAGTGCCAATTGGTGGTGGATTTATCCGCTGCGAGTTAGAGCTTGTCGACACATGAGGCGTCAATAGGCGGAGGAAATGCCATTGGGGCTTGGCGACGATGCAGTGGTGGTGCGGCAGGGAGCGACTACGGGCGGACCCGCACGGCTCAAGGAGGGGGGTGGTGGCGGCGAGAGGACTCGCGGCAGCATGACGTGGAGCGACCACAGGTGGACCTGGACGGCACGAGGAGGCGGGGCAGTGCGGGAGTGGCGGCAGCTGACTGGTGCGGGAGCGGCGGCGACTGTTGTCGGCGTCTGCTGCTGATGACTGCGGGTGCTGCTAATGTCGACGGCTGCAGCTGCTGTCGGCGGCTGCTGCTGGTGTCGGCGGCTTCTGCTGATGTCCATGACTGCTGCTGAAGTCGGTCGCTGCTGCTGAAGTCGGCGGCTGCTGCTGGATGTGGCGGCTGCTGCTGAAGTCGGCGACTGCTGGTGGGCAGCGGTGTCGGCTGCTGGCATGGGCAGCTGGCTACTGGCGTGGACAGGAGCAGTTGTTGCTGCAGAGAGAGGCAGCACCGGCGGCAGCTGGCTTGGGCAGCGGCGGCGGCTGCGGACTTGGGCAGCGGCGGCAGGTACTGCAGAGCGGGACAGCAGCGGCGGCTGCAGATAGGGGAAGTGGCGGTGGCGGCTGCAGGGAGGGGCAGTGGCGGCGGCTGCAGGATTGGGCAGCGACGGCGGCTGCGGACTTGGGCAGCGGCGGCAGGTGCCACAGAGGTGGTGGCTGCAGAGGAGGGAAGCAGCGACGGCAGCTGCAGGGAGGGGCAGCGGCGGCAGCGGCGGCAGCGGCCACTGCTTGCTGCTGGCGGACGGGCGGGCAGTTCGCTGCTAGCGGATGACAGGTGGTGCGCTGCTGGCGAGCGGGGAGCAGCGTGCGGCGGATGAAAGGCATCTGGCAGCGAACGGCGAGCGGTGAGCTAGCGGCAAGCTGGCAGCGAGCAGCTGGCAGCGACAAGCGGCCAGATGGCGACGAACAGCGAGCGGCGGACTGGCGGCGAGATGGCGATGAGCAGCGAGCGATGAGCTGGCGACGAGCTGGCGGCGGGCAGCAATCGGCGGCGGGCTGGTGGCGCGCAGCGAGCGGCGGGCTGGCAGAGAGCTGGCAGCGAGCAGCGAGCGGGGGGCCGGTGGCGAGCAGCGGGCAGCAGACAGGTGGCGAGCTGGCAACGAGCGGTGAGCGAAAGGCTGGCGACGAGTAGCGAGCGACGGATTGGCAGCGAACTGGCAGCGACGGGCGAGCGGCGGGCTGGCGACGAGCACCTAGCAGCGGCTGGCGGCAGGCTGGCGATGAGCAGCGAGTGGCGGGCTGGCGGCGAGCTGGCAGCGAGCGGCGAGCGGTAGCTGGCGGCAAGCGGACTGCGAGAAGCGGGCTGTGGGATGGCGGCAGGCCGGAGGCGAGCGGCAAGCTGGCGAGGAGTAGCGAGCGGCGGCTGGCAGCAGGCTGGCGGCGAGCGGCGACGAGCAGCAAGCAGCGCGAAGGCAGCGAGGGCGAGCGCGCAGAGAGGTGGCGAGGATGCGCACGGTGGGCAGTGAACGAGCGAGCGGGAGAGGAGGTGGCGGCGGCTCGAGATGGACGAGCGGCGGCTGGGAAAGGGTGCGGCGGCTAGGGAAGAGCCAGCGGTGGCGAGGAGAAAAAAAAAAAGGAACGCAACTGCTAGGAACTAGCGCAACTGCTAGGAACTAGTGCGATTGCTAGGAACTAGCGCGATTGCTAGGGAACAGTGTGCGGCAGCTGCAGGCTAGATCGAGGAATGTCGGAAACGAGGAGGAATTGCAGCGTCGCGAACGACAGGAGAGGAGGCGAGAGGTGCGGAAGCGTAAAACGGTGCGCTAGAGGCTGCGTCAGAGCACACTAACCTAGCATGTTATAATATATATAATGTAACACAACCCTTTAACATGTAGAAGGCTAGTATGAAGAAGGGAGATAACCACTGAATCATGGAACGCCCGGGGGGCCGGGAGGGCCAAGGCCAAGGAGGCGAAGGAGGGCCTTGTGGGCGGCCTTGGGCAACGCCTTGGTGAAAATGTTCGCCAAGTTAGCCTCACCGGAAATCTTGCGCACGGCCAGGTGGCCCTGGTGGACGAGCTCGCGAATGTAGACATAGCGAAGCTCGATGTGTTTGGACCGACCATGGAAGACCGGGTCCTTAGTGAGGTGGATCATGCTAGCATTGTTGCACTAAAGGATGGGCCAGAATTGGGGAGTGCCGAGCTCAGCGAGGAGATAGCATAGCCAGCGCGACTCCTGAGCGGCCATGGTGCCCGCGTAAAGCTCGGGCTCGCACGAGAACAGGGCAATGGGGGAGGAGCGGGTGGAGCGCCAACTGATGAGGCCACCGCCCAGGGTGAAGCCATAGCCCTGGGAGGAGCGTCGGTCAGGCTGGGAGTCAGCCTAGGACGAGTCACTGTAGCCAATAAGGAGGGGAGGGGAGGTACCACCAAGGGTCAGGACGTAGTCCTTCGTGCCTCGTAAGTAAAGGAAGACTCTCTTGGCGACGGCCCAATGCGTGGGAGTGTGGCGGCCTGCGCCAACGAACCGGACAAGGACACTGATGGGTGGGAGAAAATGTATCCCAGTAGTCGACGCTCAAGGTCTGGGTGAAGCCCTTGGTGCAGTAGCGGGCCTTGTAGACCGGCTCCTCGCCAGGTAACTGCTTCACCTGGAAGACCCATTTTCCTTTGACGATATTAGCGCCGGGAGGAGGAATCACGTTGACAAACGAGTTGTTGCGGATGAATGCCTCAACCTCACGAAAGACGGCAGGGATCCACTTGTTGGCGTCAGTGCCGGTGATGGCCTCCCAAAAGTCGCCGGGGACGTAGATGGAGGGGGAGGAGGATGCACCGGGAAGCATGAAGCCAAGGAAGCCCATGTAGAGTGGGAGGCGTGGAGTTTGCTGCTGAATGGCGATGAACTCCACATGAGAGTCTTCCCGGGGAGGGGCAGAGGGGTTGAAGGGGAGACCAAGGACAGGATCCATGGAGCGCGTGTGAGCGTGCGGAAGGAGGAAAGGAGAGGATGTGCGGTGGCACATGGAGGGAGATGGAGCGGAGACCTGGCCGCCACCAAGGGGAGGAGGGTGCTGCTGCTGCTGTGGCGGGACCTTTTGCGGGTGCTGCTGCTGCTGCTGCGGCGCCTGCTGCTGCTACTGCGGCTGCTGCTCTTGTTGCTGTTGATCCTCCACCGACGGCTCCTGGGAGGATGGGGAGTCGGCAGCAGAGTGGGCAGCGGACGGGGGGGCAACAGGATCATGGATGTCTCCCGAGGATGGGGGTGGAGGAGGAGGTGGAGGGGGAGGCGGGGGAGGAGGGAGAAGAGGAGCTCGGGGAAGGAGCGGGGGGGGGACGGTGTCAGCCCAGGTGAGAGGGCGAGAGGAAGTGGGGAGGGGTTCGACAGGAGGAGGAGAGGCGTAGTATGGAACGCTCTCATCAAACACGACATCGCGACTCTTGAGGAAGTGGCCAGAAGGGGGATGCAGGAACAGGTAGCCAAGAGAGTCGCGAACGTTCCCCAAGTAGACACACTCCAGGGCCTTCGAGGTAAGCTTGCCAGCCAAGCGTGAGCGGTCGGCAGGGGGGAATAAGGACTAACGCCTTGCATCCCTAGACACGGAGGACCGCTGCATTGGGCTTGGATGATGCCCATAGTTCTATGGGAGTGGAGGAGGTGCGCTGGGGGTGAGGATAGAGGTTGGTGAGAAGAGCATAGCATAGCATGGAGGAAAGCATAGCCCCAAAGTGAGGGGGGGCTGGAGGCATGGGTGAGAAGGCAGCGCATTGTTTTAGTAATCCCACGAATGTGGCTCTCGACGATAGCATTTGCTGGGGGGAATGGGGAAGGTTGCGGGTTTGCTGAGTGCCATGAACGGTGCAGTAGGAAGAAAGAGTATGATTGAGAAACTCCCCCCCACCGTCCGAGTGGAAGCGGCGAACAGGGCGGCCGAAGTGGGTGCAGGCCTGCTCAGCCCAACGAATGATGACAGCAGCCGCCTCAACTTTCGTGTGGAGAAGAAAGACTGAGGAGTAGCGGCGGTGGTCATCAATCAGGACGAGCATGTACCTGTAGCCATCACGGGATGGGGAGGGATTGGGTCCCCAGAGGTCCATGTGAACCAGAACAATGGGGGCGGCAGCGAAGGAGGGGTGGCTATGATGTGGTTGCTGCTTGAGCTTGCCATGGATGCAAGAGGAGCAAGCGGGTGCAGGGGAGGAGGGGAGAGGAGGGAGAGAAGGGGGGAGACCAAGGAGGAGGCGGGAGGAAATGGATGCGCGGAGGGTGGCAAAGTTGGGACGGCCAAGGCAGTGGTGGAGGAGGATAGCGGGGTGGGAGAGTGCGCGGCAGGAGCAGGGAGAGGGAGCAAGGGAGGAGGACGGTGGTTGTGGGGACAAGAGAGGGGGGGAGGTAGTGGTGCCAGCACGGGTCGTGGCGTGGCAGGAGGAAGGGCGAGGGATGCGAAGGATGAACTGGTGGGTGCGGGGACAACGGGGAAGGCGGTGGAGGAGGGAGTTAAAGGCACCATGGATTAGGTCACCGTGGGTGGCGAAGGCAGGGAACGTGGCGGTAACGCTGGCCAGTTGTAACTCCCGGAGGGAGAGAAGGCTATGGCGGAGGGTGCGAATATGGAGGCCAATGACAGTGTGGGAAGGGAAGGGGGCCATGGTGTTAGGATGTCGAGAGGATGTGACTAAGGCAAAAGGTCGAGGGTTATAAAGGTAGGACTGTACCCTCTAAGAACTGACCTAACTAAGGCGATAACAAATATAAACTAGTTAGCTTAGACACTTATTTTTGGTGACACTCCCCCTAGCCGAGATAGTGGCAATTCATAACAAAGAAAAGTACACTAGGGCAGCACTACTAGTCTGACCACTGAGACAAGAGGCAGCAAGGCCAAGCAGCAAGTGTAGCAAGACAAGCAGGTATAGAACAACTAGTACAAGCAGGTATAGTATGACTTAGGATACAAGAAGGGGTGCTGCTACTGAGGCTAGACCAAGCTGAGTACAGAACCGTTGATGGTCACGAGGTGGAAAGTGCCTTGGTAAATATATCAGTGGTGTTGGCCTCTGAGGCCAACTGTACTACACAAACCTGACCGTGCTGCTGGAACTCACGGAGTAGGAAGTACCGCAGCTGGATGTGCTTCGCCCTGCCCTCAAGTCGTGCCTCCTGACACAAGAGCATCATGGCCCTGTTGTCAGCAAACAGGACTGGGGAAGACCTGGGCTGCTCACCAAAGTCAGTGAGCAAGAACGACAGCCAGCGGAGATCCTGACCGGCCATGTCCACAGCCTAGATCTCTGCTGCACAACTGGACTGAGCTATAGACGATGACCTGGTGGACCTCCATGAGACGGAACCAGCACCAAGACTGAAGCAGTAGCCCTGAGACAACCTGAGTGTCTCCAAGTCGTCAGCCCACGACGTGTCTGTGTGTCCAGTGAGCACCACTGACTCCCGTCCTCCTAGCACAAGCCCCAGTCTGGATGTGCTCGCCAGATACCGTACCCTCTTGACAGCTGACCAGTGGACTGGTCAGGGCCTGCCTGTCGCGACAAAGCGAGCTAGGAGACTGAGAGAGTACGCTAGATCTGGTCGAGTGCAGGTCATCAGGTACATAGGGCACCCCACCAGCTCTGCATATGGACCACTAGCCTTGACCGGCTCAGTCGGAAGAGGAGCAGAGAGCTTGTGATCCACAGGCAGGGGGGTGGGCTGTGCTGAGGAGAACTGGAGACTGAACCTCTGGAGGATCTGCTGCTCCATATGGGACTAGGAGAGTGTGATCGTGCGAGTGGCACAGTCACGATATATCTCCAAGCCCAGATAGCGCCTCAGCTCCCCCAAGTCTGTACAGGTGTCTCCTAAGTAAATCGGCCTTCACTGAGGCCCGTGCGACTCTATCGGGAGTAGCAAAGATAACATCGTACGTCCACTAGAATGTAGAACGGTGTCTGACCCGGGCGAACAAAGAGATAGGGGTCAGCAGAGGACGGAAAGAACCGCAACTCAGCAAGAGTGGTGCGAAGCGTGTCATGCCACTCACGGAGAAGCCTTGAGGGCGTTGGAGGTAGATCTGCTCGTGCAGACTACCCTTGAGGAACACTGTGGAGAAGTCGAGTGAGTGAAGCTCGTAGGACCCGAAGAGTAGTCACCTTCGGGGTCAGGGAGGTCTGGAAGAATTCCACACCCTCACGCTGACTGAATCCTCTAGCCACGTGACGCTCCTTGAACTTCGGCAGCTCTCCAAGAGCGCGCTTCACCCTGTAGATACACTTGCCATCGACTACGTTCGCCTCAGGCGGGGGAACTGCGTCGACGTAGGTGCCTGTGGATCTGTAGGATGCCATCTCAGCCTCCATGTCCTATATCCACTGGGATGCCCAGGGCCCCGACACCGCCTCAGCGTACGAACGCGGAACAGGGATGTCGAGAGCGTCTGGGTGGCCCTTTGGGATACAAGCATGGAGCAGAGATAGGGAACAGTGGCAGCAATGTTGGCCAACTCGTACTACCTGTCCTCTAACACGTTACTGCCAAGGGCACGTGCACCCCCGACGGACGGAGGACGGGCAGTACCAGAGACCAGAGTGGCAGCGTAGTCAAGGCAGTGGCTAGTATCAAAGTCACAGACAGCAGCGACCAGCGCGGAGACAGACTCAAGAGGAGCAGTAGGGTCAGTGACAAGCGACGCAAGCATGCGCGAGAGGACTAGACGAGTAGTGCGATCAGCGTCGGAGCAAGGAGGGGGGGGCGACGGGAGCGACGACGGGGGAGGCAACGGGAGGACTGTGACAAGAGGAGCACGCGAACGAAGGACCATAGGGTGGACACTAGGACGAGGAGAGACAGGATGAGTAGTAGAGGGGCGCCGAACCCAATGGGGAAGAACTGGGGACTGGGGACGAGGGGGGACGAGGGACAAGTCAGGGGACGAAGGGGAGCGCAGAGGAAAACGAGCCAGAGAGGAGTCTGGAGGAGGAAACAATGGGTCGTAAACAGGGTCATGCACCGGAGAGGGAACGGGCGGGCGAACAAGGGAACCTGGAGCAAGACCAAGGAGACGAAGGGCAGACTACGGCTGCTCCTGCTGCGGAAGCTGCGCCTGGCGCCTAGTGCTGCGGTTGCTGCGGCGGCTGCAACCACTCCCTATCCTCTCCAGGACCTCTAGCGGCACCGCGGCTGCCACAGGCATGCCGCGAAACAGCACCCCCAAGACAAGCACCCTTGGACGCACCACCCACAAAACCAGCACACCCAAAGTCAGCACCCCCAGAACTCGCACACCCCGAACCACCACCCACAGAGTCAGCACTCTCAGAACTCGCACCCTCAGAACCAGCACTCCCAACACCAACTCCATCAACACCAGCACCACCAACACCAACACCGCCAACACCAGCACTCCCAAAACCAGCACCCCCATAGGGTTGCACCAACAAACTCACCCTCGGATAGTTGGCCTTAGAATTTGCTCCCCTTAGTTCAGAGCCATCCGAGCAAGCTTGCAACACTTCCAATGCTGCTGCTCAACCAGCCTCTTGGTCATCATGTCAGCTGGCTGCGCCGTCGTCTTCACGTAGTGCAACTCCACTTCACCCGAAGTTTCCATGCTCCTCACCCAATGCCACTTCACCTTTATGTGCTTGGTAAGGCCATGAAGTACAGGGTTTTTAGCCAATGCAATAGTACCCTTGCTATCACAATAGAGTGGGGTAGGTCCTTGCTGCTCCTCCCCCAATTCAGCTAGCAAACGCCACTGCCACACAACCTCTCTTATGGCACGGAAGAGTGCCATGTACTCGGACTCCACCGAGCTCAATGCTTGGTCCACTTGTTTCTTGCTCTCTCAAGCTGTTGGTCCTCCACCAACACAGCAGATGAAGCCTCCCACACTTGTCATGTCCTCTAGTTCTGATGCCCAAGATGCATCAGAGAAGGCGGTGAGAAAGAGCCTCCCGGGTTCGACTCCATCTGCACCCTTTTGATGCCTTTGTGCCGCCGCGGAGTATTGCAGTCCAACAGTTGATGTTTGACCTAGGTACTTGGCCACCCTCTCTCCAGCTGCTACCTGTTCTTCATTAGGGCATTGGACAACCCTAGCCAGCTGCCCGGTAGCAAAGGCTGCATCCGGCCTTGTGTGAACGGCCGCATACATAAGGCTGCCCACCGAGGAGTGAAAACGCCGCCTCTCCTCTTCACCAACGCTTTCCTCCGCTGGTCCTTTCACACACTTGAACCCTGAGGGAAGAGGAGTAGCCACATGACCTTCAATCTTCCCAAAGTTTGCAGCCAATGCCTCCAAGTACTTCTTTTGATGCACTCGCATCCACCGCTTCTCCACATCTCGCTCAATGTGAAGCCCAAGGTAGTACGAGACGTCACCAAGGGTCTTGCACTTGAACTTGTCTTGAAGCTTCAGCATCACCTCCTTCACAAGGTCAGGGGAGGGTGAGAATATGAGGATGTCATCCACAAAAACCACCATGAAGCTCCTCTGCTCCCCCTCGCCAAGCATGAACAAGGATTGTTCGGCCGTTGAGGGAGTGAAGCCGATCGCCTCCAAGACTTCCCGCAGCTTGATGTACCATTGTCTAGGGGCTTGCTTGAGGCCATAGAGTGCTTTCTTTAGCTTCCACACTCCGCCACTCCCATCATTGTACCCCTCTGGCTGCTCCATGTAGGTCTGTTTCTCCAAAACTTCGTTGAGAAAGGCCGTTACAATATCCATTTGCTTAACCACCCATCCTTACATGGCCACCGCGGCGAAGAGAGTTCGAAGGGTTGTACCCTTAACCACAGGGGCATATACTTCATTGTAGTCCTTCTTCTCCTGCTGCTGGTATCCCTTGGCTACAAGTGTGCTCTTGTAGCGCTCGATGTTGCCGTCGGCGTCGGTCTTGCGCTTGAAGATCCACTCGGAAGAGATCGCCTTCCGCCCCGGAGGTAGATTCACCAAGTCAAATGTGTCGTTCTCTATGATGCTCCCTATTTCTTCATCAGAGGCCTTCTTCCACTCCTTCCCATTGGGGCCCTCCCAAGCCTCCTTGGGATTTGTAGGCTCCCCCAGCATCTCCACCGGAGTGAAGAAGGCAAAAGCGCACTCCTCGCTTTCATCTTCCGCATCATCGCCTAGCATGAGAGCCGAACCGGTCAAGGTTGAGTTGGCTGGTCCTCCAAGCCGTTCATAGCTCAACCTTTTGGAGGGCTGAGTCTTCCTTCTCCCCCTTCCTTCCTCCTCTGCTGCAGGGATTTGGATGCTCTCATGGCGTTGCTGCAAATCTGGCCGATTCCCGCGAGCACTTGTAGCATGAGGCCGAAGTGACGGTGCACGCTCATCACCTTGCTGCACCTCCTCCTCCTCTTCTCCCCCATTCATTTGAGGAGATTGCCTTGTGATTGTGCTGCTACTACTCAGCTCCAAGGGCAGCTCCACATGCTCCAAGTCGGTACTCTTCACCTCTCCAAGCCGCACACCAATCTTCGCTTGGTTCTCCGCCTTCCACTCCTTGTACGGTAAGTTCTCCATGAACTTGCAATCTCTGCTCACCAAGAACTTCTTGGTAAATGGGTCCCAAAGAAGCCATCTTTATCCGGTTTCAATTCTTACCTACATTTTTCCGTGACTGTTGAATTATGTACTCAATGTTTTCGTTGTTTGTAGTCATATTCGTCAGCTCTTGCACTGTGAGCACATGGATTCAATTTCTTGCATTGACTTCTTCCGTAACTCTTGAAGTATTTACTCAATGGTTTCACATTCTTGAGATTGCAGATCGTCCAAATCAAGTGAGGTGCTTCACGCAGTTGTATTCATCTGTTTCGTATTGTGAGCAACCAGGTTCAATTTCTACCATTAGCCTTTTCAGCGGACGCGAAGGGGGAAGTTCAATTTTGTTGTGTCATTTTTTTGGTAAGAATGGAAAGAGTGCTGATAAGTAAGAGGCATATTATTGTAAGGTTGATTTTATTGTATATGGAGTTGGAGTTCTTGATGTATTAGATATGGGAGTTCTAATTTGTGAAACTTGTTCAATACTGACTTCAATAATTGGAAATTGACAAGTCGTTTTGATATTTTGCAGGCAATTTCCTATTGAGGCGCTCGGTGAGGTCAGCTTTGGAGATGGACTTCTCATCCCAAAAAATCTTCACGGGGACTTCCATGGATGGTCAGTTAAGACGGGAATATATGTTTAATAGAAGGTTGGTGGATGGGGATGGGGCGTGTTTGTATAGATGCCTATCTTTATCTATTTCGAATAATGAAGAGCATTATGGATCTCTGAAAGATGAACTCATACAACACATTTCATGGAACTGGTTAAGGTTTGAAACTATGGTACAAACGTGCCACCATAGCTCGTTATCTTCATTGCGAAGATATATCGAGTATATAAGGCGCCCTTCCACATGGGGTTTGGCCTGTGAAATCAAGGCCTTTTGTGAATTAAAGAGAACAACAGTGATCATATGGTTGAATACTAGAGAGTGGGCACAGTACGAAGGTATAGAGTTCATCAACAATGGAAACCATATCCATTTGCTCTTATCAAACGATCATTACACTCTTCTCGAAGAGTGTAATGATGGAGAGATATTTGGGGTAAATTTCTCATCCTACAATACGACACCAACTACGCATGAAAGTGAAAATAACAATGATGTAACCATTACTGTGGGCCAATGTCCCGTTGCTCCTACAGGCCTTGACGTGCTTGGGACCTGTTTGGATCAGGGACAGAACATGAGTCGACACTATAATGGCGCCAAACATGACATATCAGAATTTTGTGTACGCGATGGAAAAATAGATCCCAACGGGGATATACATTTTTCTATCCCAGAAATACCATCTAGCACAACCAATTTCATGGGCGTTGTGAAACGAGGATCTGGTTTTGCTGTAAGATTGATGATAAAGGGGGAGAAGATGGTTGTAGGAGGATTTTCTACAGCTCGTCATGCTGCGTGGGCACGACAATACGTAATTTCAAAATATCGCGGTTGTAAGTCAAATGGAAATTTACCATTCGATCAAAAATATTTCACGACGAATGGGAACGTTTCATCTATTCCTTTTTTCGATAGCATTTTCAAGATGGGTAGCGCTGAACCTTCTTCACAAGTCACAAGGGAGAAGTTTGTCGATGTATATCAAGGTGTTGAAAAAATTGGTTTCCGGTTAATGGTGCACGGCGTACACTACATGTATGAGCAATGGGAATCTGAGGAATCTGCTGCTCATGCTAGACAATATTTGTTACATATGATTTTTGGGCCGGCATGCTCTAGAGCATTGCCTTTCAATGTGGATGAATACTATAAGGATGGCAAATTTTTACATGATGAATACTTGGAAGGTCTTTTCGCTAACGTTGAAGAACGATATGACGAGACGGGGAAACAGTCCAAGGTTATGGAAGAAGCGATTAGACGTTTTCAAGAAGCCTCAAAAGAAGGTCCTATTATGGCGTGTGACAGTTGTGATCGATTGCACTGTAAGCGTCAATCGACAAAAATACAAAGTAAAGCATTTCCACAATTACAAAATACATGTGGCACCTGTAAAACTTATTTGTTTTGTGATAAGATACCGATATTGTCTAGAATGGGTGGTGCCCTTTTACCAACACGGCCAATCGAATTAAAAGGATTGACAGACTTGGAGGAACGTTTAATTTCGCCGAGAATTGTCTTTTCAAGTATCACACAAGCTCACCAGGGAAAACAGTACAAGATACGAGGGGGGATTGTTAACGTTCCAGTAAAAGTCATTGACATGGTTACAGCATTGCCAAGGTTGCCTCAAGAAACTCACACCGTGCGTGTTCGTCTTAAACGGAGAATTAATAATATCCATGACGTGTACGATGAAAACGTTAGGCCCGCTAAAGTTTCCCGTGCCCGTTCATTTTTAGAGAAGAAGGATCTTTTCATGCAATCTGGTGTACAGTTAGATTCAGAAAGGTTGCATGATTTGCAACAAGAGCTTGAAGATATGAGGCTTCACGACGAATTTATTTCGCACGAAAAAAACAGTGCTGAATTTTCTTCTCAACAACAGCAACCTAGAACTGAGACATCCGATGATGAAGTGGAGATGGACATTGATGAAGATGATCTCAATGTAGGCATTACTGATACTATCATATGCAATGAGCCCCTTTTTCAAAACTTGGAGCAGCACATTGTGGAAATGGCTCCTGATGAAGGGGCCAAACCAATACCTATTTTAATGGACAAACATGTTGAAGAGTTGGCATTTCCGACACTTTTCTGCGGCGAAGGGCGCCTATCCGGGGTTGACACTTCCTCTTTAAGCTATCGCGATATCCGAAGTGGGAGCTTCTCAATAAGGATGGGCGTTTCTCTACCTGTCCCCAAAATATTTTCTTCAAGCTGTTCAAACTGGAATTGATCCAGATGGACAATGTGATAGGGACACGTGTGCGACAAGAAATGTTGGAACATATTAGCGACTTTTCAGCAAAAGATCTTCTGAATACTGAGACACGCAAGGTACTGCAAAAAAAAGATATCATATTCAATGATTTCAATAGTCTTCGAATGTCTCCACATTATCTCGAAAATTGCAGACGCGATTTGTTTGCAATGATACGACAACTTGGTCCTCCGACCTTTTTCTTGACGATTTCTATGGCTGACACGAAATGGACGGACCTTCACATTATTTTGCTCGAGCATAATATCAACGCAGGCAATCTTGCCAACCTTACAAACGTCTCTATTGTCCCTCCTCTGGACTTTGAGACAATCGCTTTGCTTGTACGTACATATCCAGTCATTAGTGCGCGTTACTATGTTGAACGGAAAAATGCATTTTTTCGAGAGATATTGTCAAACAAAACCGGTGTCTTGGGTACTGTCGTAGATTACTTTGTCCTTGACGAGTTTCAACATCGTGGTGCCCCTCATTCCCACTACCTCATATGGAGTGAGTTTTTGGCATGCGATACAGCTATCCCACTCGAAAATATATTGGCATTTGCTGATCAACATATCTCTTGTCATGGGCAAGATCTCGTATATGGACATTCAGTTATGTATCGATCCATATAGTGTAGCAACATATATTGCTGCTATCGATCCATCGGGGAATGGGATGAGCAAGGTTATAGAAAATGCAAGAAAATTTGCTGCTATTCAAGGTACCGGCGTCTTAGACGTTCTTCGTGACATCGGGAATTTTATACTCAATACCCAGGAAATAAGTGCACAAGAGGCCATTTATTTAATTCTCAGTATTCCGTACAAAAAATCGAGCCGTGGTGTAGTATTCATAAATACAAATCATTCGTGTAGACGCTTATTAATGCTGAAGTCCAAGTCTGAACTAAAAAGCTTGGATCCAGACTCCACCAATATTTTTACTCCATATGCATTATTAGTTCGATATTTAAGTCGACCATTAGCCATGGAAGCGGTATGTCTTGCCGACTTTGCTTCGGAATTTGAGCTTGCAAGTAAGCACAAAATTTCTATAGGTCCCGATCTTTCTCCAACAAAACGTTTTTATCGCAAAAGACTAAAGAAAAAGATCATCCGTTATGTCAACTTCCACGACGACATTCACAAGGAAAACTATATGCGTGAGCAAGTTTTACTGTTCGTTCCATTCCGTCAAGAAATCGACGATCCGTACCAAGTTGCTCAAACATTCTTCGACTACAAAGAGATTATTACCCTCAAAAGGAAAAAGTATTCCACTAACGGTGAGACATGGGCACGTGTGTTTGAAGTAGCCATGAATACGGATACTGTTGAAGAATGTGATGCGCATAGCGATAGTCCACAACCTTCCGAACATGTGGATATTGGTATGGAACTTGGTATTACAGGTTCCGTTCGATCAACAGATATTTTTCGTTCGATACCGACAAACGAGAACGAGTATTTGCAAATGGAACGCGTGTTAAATGCTGAACAAAGGGCAATTGCATATCACATTGTACGCGGTGTTCGTAGGTCGTTTGAGTATGGTCCACTATGCATGTTGATAAGTGGTGGGGCTGGCGTTGGCAAATCAGTCTTAATCAAAAGTGTACACGATCGATTGGTCCGCATTTTTCATGCTCAACTCGGCATGAACTTTGATACTATTAAAGTTTTAAAAGTTGATCTCTCTGGAGTGGCCGCCTTTCAAATAAGGGGCTATACAATACATAGTGTTTTAATGATTCCGGTGGTGCAGAATCGTCGAATAAAAAAGTTGTCCTCGGACAAGCTTAATACTTTAAGGTCCCGTCTGGGAGACGTTAAAGTTGTAATTGTCGATGAAATATCAATGGTTGGTAGAAATACCTTTGAATGGATGGATTTTAGACTTGGTGAGATAACAAACAATGCAAATCTCGCTTTCGGTGGTTTGCATATGATTTTTGTTGGGGATTTTTTCCAATTACCTCCAGTACGTGATAGTCATTGTTTCAGAGATAGTTCGATTTCTTTACCATCAAATGATCTAGATATCTGGAGGCGCGTGAGAATTGTGGAGCTCATCACAATCATGAGACAACGTGAGGAAGTCAAGTTTGCAGAATTATTGAATTGTTTGCGTGAAGGCAAGCAAACACTCAGCGATATAGAATTCTTGAGTAGACGGGAAACTGATATTCCAGCAACGAAAACGAATCTGCAACACTTGTGTTGCACAAATAAAGCAATTGATTCATACAACCACGATGCGTTTCTTTTTTCTTTGCAAGAGAAATACACAATTTTGGCATTAGATTGTGCCCTTTTTGGAAAAGATCAATCTAGAAGGGACAAACCAATTACACCACCAACTTTTTCACCTAGTGCATCACATGGGTTATTACCCAAGCTCGAGTTGTTCATAGGTTCTCGCGTTCATGTAGTTTGCAATCTTGATACGTCAGATGGTCTTGCCAATGGCACACCTGGGATTGTAACACATTTCACTCTAAGCAATAATAGCGTTGTAGAAATTATTTGGGTTCAGTTTGATGACGAATACGTCGGACGCAATTTGCGTTTGAAGTCCAAGTCATTGGCTTCAAAATTTTCGCAATTTCGCAAAATTTTCGCAATTTTCGCAATTTGTGTTTGAATATCAATTGGACCCCTCTACAACGAACTGAAAGAACGTTTTCTGTTAATTCACGATACGATACTATTTCTCGAATGCAATTTCCACTACGACCAAGCAATGCAATTACTTTTCATCGTAGCCAAGGTGCTACGTTTGAGAGTGGGGTGATACACTTTGAGAAAAAGGTATTTGCTCAAGGTGCATATGTCGTTTTAAGTCGTTTTCGCAGCCCCCACCTTCTTTTTCTTAAAAACTTTTCAAACGCATGCATTAAGACCGATTCTCGTGTCGTTGAAGAAATGAGTCGTTTGCGACAACGGCCTCTCGCTCTTGTTCCAATGCCAATTACTGATATTTCGACACATAATTCTGACCTGAAATTCCTTTTCCAAAATGCGAGAAGTCTACGAGGCCATCACGATGATATTAAGTTATCGCAGTTAGACAAGTTTGATTTTTTGGTTTTCTTCGAAACACATTTGTCGTCTAATGATGTGCTTCCTAATCTTCCACAAGATTCATTCAAAATACTACGTTTCGATTGTAAAACTGGAGGAATTGTGGTCTATTATCGCAAACCAATCAAAATAGTAGAATATAGTGAATTATCAAAAGTCGAGTTTTTGTCCTTTTCACTTGACATCAAAGGCAAAAGCTTCATGATTAATTGTTGTTATCGAAACCCTACTAACCACCATAAGCACTACGTTCTTGTTGATATGATCTCATCCAGCATAGACCATAATATTGGCACGAGCATGATATTTGTCGGAGATTTCAATATTGATCTCAATGGTACATCTCAATGTCGATATAAAAGGGTATTTACACTTCGAGGTTTTACCCAGTGTGTTATTGAACCCACTACTGTAAATAATACTCTTCTATATCATGTTTGGGCAAACTGTTGTAAAACTCAAATTAAAATCTATGTGGGTGAAACCTATTTCTGAGATCACTTTCCTATCTATGTCATCATCAATGAATGATATCCTAAAAAAATATTGAAAATGTTGGTCAATAGTTGCTTTTCATGTTCATGATATTCGTATTTTATCATATGAGATTGCGTACCCCTCCTTGTGTTTCTTGTCATGTACACTAATGAACAGGCCCTTTGCCGTTTCCGCACAACCTTGGACGGGTGAGTTTTACAAATACTGAAGGCTGTCATTAATGTAAGATCTCTTCTATCGTACTAATAAAGAGTTGTTTGTCACCACAGGCTACTATTGAGGTTAAGTTCAAATCTATTGAACAAAGGGTGAAGAAAGAACAGAAGAGCTTTGATATGCATCTGAAAATGATGGTCATCGGCATAAGAAATGCATTCATGAAGAAAAACAGTCAACCATTCCCGGGAAAAGTTCTCATGTTCGATGACGAGTTCAACACAGCAGAGCTTCTCCTTTGGGCGGAGTCTTCGGGGCCTGGTCGGTGTGACGTGGCAGCTATCAATGACTTCTTGCTGAATCTTTCTATTGGAAAGATTTATCAGGTGTACCGTTTCAATGCTTTACGAGGGATAGCTGACTGGTACGTTGTTTGAGTTATGCTCATCTTGATGTCATAATCGTGTAATTCCTTATATTTAAAGTCGTTGTGAATATTCAGGAAACACATTGGAGGGCTTCAGATGCAGTTCAACTGGATTCATCGATGCTCATACATGGTGGAGGCAGCATCGTGCGACAAGCTGGTTGTGGGCAACGTTCCTACTCCATTGCTCAAGAACTTCTACGACTGTCTGGAGGACCATCAACGTGTAAGTTTCGCCAAAATTTCGACAAAATCAATCGTAATAGGTTGCTCTACATTGATCATGCTTTTATCACCGCCTTTGCCTATGCTACTACGGTTTCTTGCAAGTGCTTGAAACGTATCATGTTAGTATCATGGAAGTTGTTGCTTGTTTCCATACACTGGTCATCGTTCTTCCATGCTTCAAAATCCTTCGGTTTCTTTGTTTGTTAAGTCGCTCCTTGCGTTTTTTTTTATATATAATTTTGCTTCATACATATATTAACTTTGGTAATGTTGCCGTACATGTTCGGCAATGCTTGTCCCTCATACATGTCATTTTTTTATGATTGTCCTCTCGACGTTTTCACCAGATCCCTTGCATTGCAGTTAACTTGAAAGATGCAACCCTCGATCCAAAGAATGGAGCACGCAAGCTGGTAGCTCTCATCTACGACTCATCACAAAAGAGTGCACTAATTTCCCTTGGCAATGCAGGGGTGGAGATTAAGACATGCTTTGACAAGTACTTATCCGCACATCCCACTAGCTCCTATGTTCCTCTCTTCTTGAGTGATGTCTACCTCAAGTCTGGTGTATTCATGACGACAACACGATCAGGCGTTCTCATCCTTGATTCCAGCCAAGCATCATCAATTACGGATGCAGCTACACTGGATGAAGTGCAAGATCTCGGAGAAGTCGAACTGTAAGTACAATGCTGTCGTATAAAGGTGCAACATTCAGAACTTGCAATCTAATTCTGATTTTGTTCCATTGGCAGAATGACGCATATCGAGACCCTTGTGACAACAACAAAGACGGATAAAGTTGCAACCTTCAAAGTGGTTTTAAACGAGCCACAACACAACTGTCGACCTGTCTGCAATGCACGTAATGGGAATGCTTTGTGTGGCATGCCTGTCTTTACCTCTGTCATCAACAATGCGCACATGTGCTCTTCTCACGGATCCACATCAATCTTGTCGATTGATAACATCACGGCAACTCTCATCGTGGAAGAGAGCAGTAAGTTAAAACTTGCATGTGATTTGGCCCATACCATATGCCCAATGAATGTTTAGTGATCAATTCTTCTCTTTTTTCTTATTTGTTCTTTTTTGTCAGGCTCGTACAAGCACCTGTCCAAGAACATCGAACTGGAGCCAAAAGTTCTGGCAAACGTAATCCCAGACTTCCAGATTACTACCTTCTTCGCACTCAATGAGGAGGAGCGTCAAAAAGCATTGGATGCACTGCACGGTGAATGGAAAGCTAAGGTGCGTGTCTTCAGTATAAAATACGTATGCGCTTTAATTTCCTATCTCATCAACTTGTTTCATGACTATTTTAGGTACACTTCCATTTCGACGTAAGCCGCATCTTCAAAACCGTCCTTGACATCACTAAGATGCCAGAGACAACCGATCCAGCTACCAGCATGAGTATATCTTCTGCAGCCCCATCCACACCTGCTAAAAGGAAGCATGTTGTAAGTATTTAAGGGAAGCATAGTTTTGTCACTACAATCCCATTCCTTGACTAACTTATGTTTGTTTTGCTTTGCATGTCTAATGATAGTGAGACGGAGGTGGCAGAACAGTTGTGGCAAGGAGGGTGTAAACAGTAGTATGGGGTGGAAACATGAATGCAGATTGATCGACCATGAGGCAATGTACATGAAAAATGTTCGCGACTTGAATGGAGACTTGGGAGCAAATGTGACTGTTTAGTGAGCTAATACTGGCGGGGTTTTGTGGTATTCTATATTTGTTGCGAGATTTTGAGAAATTTGCTTATTTACCTCTATTGTTTTATACATCCATCATCCCAAATCAATGCAAGTCTGTGTTTTTCAAATGGAGAAACCTTACCTATCAAATCGCAACGGTTCACAGACGCGCTCCTTGAGTGCAGTCTTTTGAACTTGATTTGATGGGTTGGCTTCTTTTTTCGACCTTACAGATTGTGTTGTTTCATGACACTGTTGATGATTCAAACAACATACCTACTAACTTCCCCCCCATGCTAGTGCTGGGGAAGCGGTAGCCAAGAGTTTGAGTCTTTCTACAGTGTCGCATAATATCATCCATTTATTATAGATTCATCATCATCGACCGTGAATTGTAAATTCCAGCGCATAAATCGATTGGATTCGTCGTTAACGACGTGATACAATCGAACATAAAATTCACGATTGGCTAGAAATAGGTGGAGTTCACAAACCGGGATCAGAAACAAGTTGGATCAGAAACATGCGGTACTGTGCGGTGCGAGTTACAATAGGAAATTATTGAGCCATTTCATCGATTTCCCTGGTTACGTCTCTTTTTCCCCAAAATATGCGGGAAACAAAAAAATCGCCAAAATCGATCGTAATAGGTTGCTCCGCAACCCAAAAAAAAAAGGAGCGGGGGTGTGGGTGGGAGGCAAGTCTCTTGTCGAAGCCATTTCTGGGTTGCGAGGGGGTGAGGGAGTTATGCCTTTGGCCACAATGACTTAGCCGAAATTGCTGGTTTGCATGGTGCGTGGGAGGAATGACTCTGGCCACCAGGGACTTGGTCGAAATCTCAGAGTTTTGGTAACATGGTAGTTTTCATGACACCCTAAAGGCTCAGGGTGTGGGGACCCGCAACCCTCTTTCCATCAGGGTAATATTTTCGTAACACTTCTTGGATCAGGGTAATACATTTCGTAAGTCAGATTTTTTAAACCAAATAAAAAATGCCCAAAAAAATCAGGGCAATCAGGGAATTTCAGCCGACTAATTTGGGGCCTGAACTCATCCTCCAAATTTATGTAGTTTCACTATGGCCCTGATCGGTTGGTCGTATTCTGGAATAAGGATGGTGTCGAGCAATTTCTCAGGGCTGGCTCGGAATAGGCTTAAAGCCAATCAATCATTTTAATCACACCAAGCCTCCTTGAATAGAGGTGTGTACCGATCACCAGAATAAGGAAGGCTGGAATACGGAATAAGGAAAGGACACCTAGCTGCAGACTCAGGCGAAATCATGCCAACAGCTGGTCGATGTGTATTCCAGTTTTTTTTCAAGAATAGCTGGGAATAGTGAAGAGTGGGGCAATCCAGACGCAATAACTAATGCCCTTATTTCGGAAACGGGAAACGTCGAATACCCACAATGAGGCTGTGTCTGACCACCAAGAAAACAAATTCAGGGTCGCATTTCGATATCAAGCCAGATGTGCAGGGCCCTAGACAAAAAACTTGCAAGAATCCCTTTTGTTTTTCGTGACCCAGATCGTGGCGGGCAAGTTTGGAGATTTGCCAGCTCAGACGCGTCAGTTACATCACGCAATTTCGCGCATAAACCAGCCCAACTTCTCGCACTACCTAACATGGCGAGTCAACGCGCAGAGTACGGAAAACTCGCAGCGGATTCCGTATTCCGTATTCTGTATTCCGGAATAACGGCTTACCGATCAGGGCCTATATGTACTTTCTTCCCCTCTTAGTTTCGGAAAGTACTCTATCGCAAAATCCTGCCCCAGCAGCTTCTGTTCTGTTCTGTTCTGTGCTTCGCTACCTCCGATGAAAATCACGGCCCTGATCGGTTGGCCGTATTCTGGAATGAGGATCATGTCGGGCAAATTCTCAGGGCTGGCTCGGAATAGGCTTAAAGCCAACCAATCTTTTAAATCACACCAAACCTCCTGGAATAGAGGTGCGTATCGATCACCAGAATAAGGAAGGCTGGAATACGGCATGAGGAAAGGGCACCTAGCTGCTGACTCGGGCGAAATCTGTCCAACATAAGCATAACTCATGTTTGTATAGAATGTATAGGGTCGCCTCTTAGAGGGTACAACACTCTTAGGTATATACCCTTGTACTCTCTCTCTATTCATCACTTCTTCAGTTCTAAGATGGTATCAGCAGTAGGTAGGTCCCCCCGCCCGCCCACGCTTCCGCCCTAGGACCTACCCCCGTCCGTCGCGCCCCCTAGGCCCCGTCGCGTCACCTAGGACCAGTCGCGCCCCCCCCCCTGGGCCCCGTCGCGCCCCCTGTGCCCCGTCGCGCCCCCTGGGCCCCGTCGCGCCTCCCCTGGGCCCGTTGCGTCCCCCCTGGGCCCCGTCGCGGCCCCCTGGGCCCGTCGCGCCCCCCCTAGCACCCGTCACGCCCCTCCTGGCCCCCCCCCCGTTTGTGCCTCCTAGCCCGTCGCGCCTCTCCTAGCCCGTCGCACCTCCTAGCCCGTCGCGCCTCTCCTAGACCGTCCCAGCCGGCCCCGCGACCGTCCCAACCGGCCCCGCGATCGTCCCAGCCGGCCCCGCGACCGTCCCAGCCGGCCTCGCGATCGTCCCAGCCGGCCCCACGCCCGTCCCAGCCGGCCCCGCGACCGTCCCAGCCGGCCCCGCGACCGTCCCCGCCAGGCCCCGCGACCGTCCCAGCCGGCCCCGCGACCGTCCCAGCCGGCCCCGCGATCGTCCCAGCCGGCCCCGCGACCATCCCAGCCGGCCCCGCGACCGTCCCAGCAGACCCCGCGACCGTCCCAGCCGGCCCCGCGATCTTCCCAGCCGGCCCCGTGCCCCTCCCAGCCGGCCCTGCACCTGTTCCAGCCGGCCCCGCGACCGTCGTAGCCGGCCCCTCGTGCCCGTCCAGGCCGCCCCTGCACCCGTCCCAGCCGGCCCCGCGCCTGTCCCAGGCAGCCCCGCGCCCGTCCCAGCCGGCCCCGCGCCAGTTCCAGCCGACCCCGCGCCCGTCCCTGCCGGTCCCGCGCCCGTCCGAGCCGGCTCCCGCGCTTGTCCCGGCCGGCCCCGCGTCGACTTTCGGCCCTTCCTCGCCGGCCCTACGACCGTCCGATCTGCACTCTCCCTGGTACGGTTCTCCACCACCTTTCACCGCACTGTACCGCACTGCACCGCACCGCACCGCATTGCACTACGCTGCACCGCACTGCACCGCACAGCACCACACTGCACTGCACCGCACAGCACCGCACTGTACTGCCCTGCTCTGCACTGCACCGCACTGCACCGCACTGTACAGTCCTGCACTGCCCTTGATGGCGGCGGAGCTTCGCTTCGACGCTGAAGGCCAGCCTCTGGAGTTCGAGGCGTGGCTTGCCGACCTCCGGCGCCAACTCACTGGCCAGCGGCAGGATGGTGAACCGCTTTCCGCACACCTTGACGGTACGCTCCCCTGCCCAGACCCCCCTGCTGTTCTGCCCGCTGACTCCGCA
This sequence comes from Closterium sp. NIES-67, assembly GCA_027943415.1. Lineage (NCBI taxonomy): Eukaryota > Viridiplantae > Streptophyta > Zygnematophyceae > Desmidiales > Closteriaceae > Closterium > Closterium sp. NIES-67. The sequence goes on along the minus strand of BQMB01002274.1, from coordinate 186,050 downwards.
CACACTGAGCGCGAGTCTACTGCTGCCACTGCCCGTGCGCGCTCTGTCTGGCTTTCTCGAGATGCTGTCGCTCAGCTTGCCATTAGCAATGCCCTTCCCCCGTCCGAGCGCCCCCGCTTTAGGTCCCTCACTACTGCCCAGGCTTTCTTAGATGCTGTCATCAAGCGCTATTCCACCCCTCCGGCTGCCTCGGTGGGTCGCCTGATCCTCCCGATGCTCTTTCCTGACCTTGCGTCTTTCCCCAATGTCTCTGACCTCGCTGCCCACCTGCGCTCGATAGATGAGACTTGGCGCGCTGCCTGCACTGACGCACAGCTTAGAGCCCACCCGCCGCCCATTACCTCTACCCTTTACCTGCTTGCCACCCGCCTCCCTAACCGCCTTGCTGTCGCCTGCGACCGCTTCCTTAGCATTCACCCCGCAGACCTCACCCTCACTGACTTTGTAGACACCCTGACTATGATTGAGACCCGCCACCGCTCCATAGCCCAGGCGAGCGGTACCGTGCCGGTCCGTATCTTTCAGGGTTGTGCCCCCGCTCAGTGTACCTTCTCTGACGGCTCTGCCGCTATGGCTGAGACTGCTGCTGCAGCGCAGTTTCGTTCGGGGAAGGGCCGCCGCCCCAAGGTTGGGCGCGGCGGAGGAGGCGGGGGTGCGGGAGGGGGTGGTGGTGGAGTCGGGTCGTCTGGTGCTGGAGCGGACGAGGGGACCCTGCCCAGTCTAGCTGAGCCGCCGCCCCTGCAGTCGCAGCAGCAGCAGCAGCCGCAGCAGCCGCCGCAGTCGCAGTAGCCGCAGCCTTCGCAGCAGCCGCCGCAGACGCGGCAGACGAGTGTCCTCCCGCCCGGGTGGCCCGGCGCTGGCGGTGGTCGGGCGCGTGGTGGTGTGCCGAGTGGTGGTTCTGGAGGCGTGCGTTGTCAGTACCAGATCCAGACCGGTCCTCGCCGCGGCTTCGTTTGTGGTAAGATCGGTCACGCCACTGCCCACTGTTTTCGTCGCCTGGACGACCTCTTTCGTCAGCGCTTCGGCCCGTCGCCAGACCTCCCGGACTAGCACAGTTTGCTTAGTCGTAAGATTCAGATTTTTGACATGGACATGGATGCCATTGTTTCTGCTCTGCATGTGATGTATGCTGATGACTCTAGTGCGCTTCCCGCTTATTACTCACTGACGGCTAGTGTAGGTGTGCCTTGCTTAGCCTCCCCTGCTGCGTCAGGCGTAGGATCCCCTGCTTTGTGTAGTCTTGGTGCTTCCGCCGTCGTTCCGTCGCCAGACGCCTCTGCTTCGCTTTCCTTCACCTTGGACTCTGGCGCTTCTCGGTGTTTCTTCCGCGACTTCACCACACTGACGCCACTTCCTGTTCCTGCTGCCGTTTCTCTTGCTGACCCCTCCGGCGGTCCGGTAGTCGCCCGCAGTTCCACCACCCTTCCTTGTCCGGCGGTTCCTTCGGGCACTCTCACAGGTCTGCATATCCCCTCGTTCTCCAGGAACCTAGTTGGTGTCGGCTGCCTCCAGGACCCTGGCGTCACCACTACGTTCCCTGGTCACGAGCGGTATGCTGTCTGTACCGAGGCCGCCAGGGGTGCCCCCCTGTCCACGTTCCCCCGGGACCCGGTGTCCGGCCTGTTCACTCTGGACACCGTGACCCCCCCGGCTGAAGCGCTCCCTCAGGTGGCTGCGTCTACCCAGGTTGCTGCTGCCTGCTCCTGTCGGTCCCTCACTCACCCGACTCTCCTTTGGCACCACCGCCTAGGTCACCCTGCGCTCCCGCGTCTGCGTCACATGTCCCAGCACGGTCTTGTCCTTGGTCTCCCAGGTTCTCTCCCCGCGTTTCTCTCCTCCCCAGCCCCACCTTGCACGCCTTGTGTCGAGGGTCAGCTTCGCCGTGCCCCTCACTCCTCCTCGTTTCCCCCTACCGCCGCGCCGCTGCAGACCCTGCACCTAGACGTCTGGGGCCCCGCCCCCGTCCCTGGGCCGCGTCGCGAGCGCTACTTCCTTGTGCTTGTCGACGACTTTACTCGCTACACCACAGTCTTTCCCCTGGAGCGCAAGGCCGACGTGCCTGGCGCTCTCATCCCCTGGCTTGTCTCTGCGCGTGTCCACCGCGGTCTCCCTGCCTTGCGTCTTCACTCCGACCGTGGTGGCGAGTTTGCCTCAGGTGTCCTTGGTCGCTTTTGTCGTGCGGAGGGCATCACCCAGACGTTCACCCTACCGGACTCCCCACAGCAGAATGGGGTCGCTGAGCGACGCATCGGTTTGGTCATGGAGGTGGGTCGCACCTCCATGATCCATGCCGGTGCACCCCATTTTCTGTGGCCGTTCGCTGTGCGCTACGCTTCTCACCAGCTTAACTTGTGGCCGCACCCTCAGCAGCCGCAGGTTTCGCCGACCCGTCTTTGGACTGGGTCTCCTGGTGACGCATCTGCGTTCCACGTCTAGGGCTGCCTTGCTCACGTCCGTGCCTCCGGCACGGACAAGCTCACTGCCCGCACCCTTCCCTGCATCTTCCTCGGTTTTCCCCTTGACGCGTCCGACTGGCACTTTTACCACCCGCCGTCTCACCGCTTCTTTCACTCTCGCGACGTCACCTTTGACGAGTCCGTCTCCTACTACCGTCGCATCTCCACCGCGGTCCCCCAGTTACCCCCCCCCTGTTCTTGGTCACTCCTTCCCTGGTAGTCCCTGCCCCTCCCCCTCCTCCTCCCCGTCCTGCCCCCTCTGGTGTGTCCCACGTCACCCCCCTTCCGTCGGTGGACCCGGTTGAGGAGTCTTCTGACTCTGGTGGCCCTGCTGCGCAGTCCTCGCCGGCCGCCCCTCCCCCGGCGTCCCCTCCCCTGTCCCCTCCTCCACCGCCTCTGCCGCCGCTGCAGCCGTCGTTGTCGCTGCCGCCGCCGCCGCCGCCGTCGCAGCACCCGTTCGTTGACTCTGGGGGTGCTAGTCCCGGTAGCCCTGGGGGTGGATCCTCTGGGGGTGCTGGTGTGGAGTGTGCCTGTGGTAGACGCGGAGCCACTTGCAGTCCCGGTGTCACCGTTGTGCCGCCGCAGCAGCAGTCCCCGCCGGTGTCAGCCCTTCGCCTGCTCGGCCTTCCGTCCCCTGACCCTGCGGCTGTTCCTCTCCGACCGTCTCCTCCTCTTCCCGTCTACGGCCCTGTGTTCCCTCCGCCGGACTCGTCCCCGGCCCGTCTTCCTCCTCGTTCCCCTCCTGTGTCCCCTCCCCTATCTCCTGACCCGACTCCTCCGTCGCACGTCTGGTCTCACCGTCCCTCCCGTGCTCATCCTGCCTCGCCTGTCTTGCGCTCCCACCCTATGTTGCTTCGTTCCCACGCGTCTCGTCCTCCCCTTCTCCCATCGCCTCCTCCGTCCTCCCTTGTTGTTGCACCCCCGCCGCTGTCTGAATACCTTCGTGCCGCTCGTCCTCTTCTTCCTCGGGTCCTTGCCTCTCTCGTTACCGACCCGTCTGTTCCAGTCTCGTGCCTTGACGCTCTTGTTGCTGCGGTCGCTGACTTCGCCTCTACCCGCCGCCTTGACTACGCCACCGCTCTGGTCTCTGACCCTGCCTGTCCTCCGTTTGTCGGGGGTGCTCCTGCCCTTGGCAGTGACGTCCTGGAGGACCGCCAGTTCGACCTTGGTTTCCTATCCGAGGCTGCTCCCCATCTCTGTTCCATGCTGCTAGTCCCTGAGGGTGACCCAGACGCTTTCGACATCCCGACCCCTCGCACTTACGCTGAGGCGACCTCGGGACCTTGGGCCTCTCAGTGAATAGCTGCCATGGAGCAGGAGATGGCATCTTGGAGATCCACCGGCACCTTCGTCGACGCAGTTCCCCCGCCTGGGGTGAACATAGTCGATGGCCGCTGGCTCTTCAAGGTGAAGCGCCCTACTGGAGAGCCGCCTGTGTTCAAGGCGTGCTACGTGGCTAGATGCTTCAGTCAGCGTGAGGGGGTGGACTTCTTCCAGACCTTCGCTCCGACCCCGAAGATGACTACTCTTCAGGTTCTGTTACACCTAGCTGCTCAGCGTGACTACGAGCTTCACTCCCTCGACTTCTCCACTACCTTCCTTCAGGGCAGCCTACACGAGCAGGTCTACTTGCGTCGCCCTCAGGGCTTTACTTGCACCTTCCCTCCTGGGACCCAGTGGCTCCTGCGGCGCCCTGTCTACGGCCTGCGCCAGGCTCCCCATGAGTGGCACGACACTCTCCGTGCTACGCTTGCTGACCTGCAGTTCTTTCCGTCTTCCGCCGACCCCTCACTCTTCGTTCGTGCTGGCCAGACTCCATTCTACATCCTTGTTTACGTTGACGACCTTGTCTTTGCCACAGCAGACAGGGATGCACTAGCCTCTGTGAAGGCAGAGCTGCTGAAGAGACACACGTGCACTGACCTTGGAGAACTGCGCCGTTACCTTGGCTTGCAGATCTCCAGGGACAGAGTAGCGCGCACCATCACCCTGACTCAGTCACACTTGGTGCGCCAGGTCCTTCAGAGGTTCAGCCTTCAGTTCACCTCTGCACAGCCCACCCCTCTGCATGTAGACCACAGACTCTGGCGTCAAGTGTCTGAGGAGTCGGTAGAGCCCAGCGGCCCCTACGCAGAGCTGGTGGGTTGCCTCATGTACCTGATGACTTGCACTCGCCCAGATCTCGCATACCCTCTCAGCATCCTGGCTCGCTTTGTGGCCACAGGCAGACACCGATCGCAGCACTGGTCTGCCGCTAAGAGGGTTTTGCGTTATCTTGCTAGTACATCGGGCATGGGGTTAGTGCTAGGAGGACGCAGGCCAGTGGTCCTTACTGGACACACAGACGCTTCATGCGCAGACAATGCCGAGACACTCAGGTCTACCCAGGGCTACTGCTTCAGCCTTGGCTCAGATGCCGTCTCGTGGAGAGCTACCCGCTCCTCGTCTGTTGCCCAGTCCAGCTGTGAGGCTGAGATCTACGCTGGTGCCATGGCGGCACAGGAGCTCCGCTGGCTGACCTTCTTGCTCACTGACTTAGGTGAGCGGCCTAGCTCTGCCCCGGTCCTGTTCGCTGACAACAGGGCCATGATCCTCCTGTGTCAGGAGCCTCGACTCGAGGGCAGAGCAAAGCATATTCAGCTGCGATACTTCCTCCTGCGCGAGCTACAGCAGCGACGCCAGGCTCGCGTAGTACACTTGGCCTCAGGTGCCAACACAGCTGATATCTTTACGAAGGCGCTTGCGCTTAAAGATCATCAGCGGCACTGCGTACAGCTTGGTCTAGTTCCTGTAGCCTCTCACTTGCTAGGGCCTTGACTTTGTACTGTCCTTTATATGCATACTCAGACTGGACTTGTGTCCTCTCTCAGTGGCTGGGCTAGTAGTGCCGCCCTGCTCTTGTTCTTGCCTTGTCTCAACTCCGTCTGACTGGTGTTTTAGTCCCTTGTCTCAGAGGTTGGACTAGTAGTGCCGCCCTGAGCTGCTTGTTCAGGTCATTTCCCTATGCAGTCTAGGGGGTGTGTCAAACATAAGCATAACTCATGTTTGTATAGACTGTATAAGGTCGCCTCTTAGAGGGTACAACAATTTTAGGTATATACCCTTGTACTCTCTCTTTATTAATCACTTCTTCAGTTCTAAGAATATTGTGCCAACAGCCGGTCGATGTGAATTCCAGCTTTTTTGCAGGAATAGTTGGGAATAGTGAAGAGTGGGGCAATCCAGACGCAATAACGAATGCCCTTATTTCAGAAACGGGAAACGTCGAATACCCACTATCAGGCTGTGTCTGACCGCCAAGAAAACAAATTCAGGGTCACATTTCGATTTCAATCCAGATGTTGGGCCCTACACATTTTTTTTTTTTGCAAGAATCCCTTTTGTTTTTCGTGACCCAGATCGTGGCGGGCAAGTTTGGAGATTTGCCAGCTCAGACGCGTCAGTTACATCACGCAATTTTGCACATAAACCAGCCCAACTTCTCGCACTACCGAACCTGGCGAGTCAACGCACGGAATACGGAAAGCTCGCAGCGGATTCCGTATTCCGCATTCCGTATTCTGGAATGACGGCTTACCGATCATTGCCCATGCGTGCTAGAGATAACAGCCCATCCGCAGGTCAGCAAGGAGCACGGCTTAGTTGCGCGGCTCGGTGAGACAGCGTCCTCAATTAACATTTTCTACCCATTTTGCACACGATCCTGGAAATGTGAAAGTTATGGAATTTGAAATTGTGTGAACTGTATTTGGGATTTAGTGTTTGCCCGTGAATTACTAGCTGGGTCAACCTCTCAAGGTTTCGTCCAGCCCCACGCGCAGATGTACGAAATCTCGTTAGGTTTAGTGGGGCTTGTTCAAGAAAACGTTGTTATTAATAACCCCCTTGTCTTAACATTTTAGGGATTTCGCGTTCGAATGTAGATGCTTAAGAAAACCCGAACGCAGCTTGGAGTTGACGGAATGTCGTTGTTTTGGTGGAGCTCACATCTCACTGCGTTTTGCTGGAAAACAATATATAGGACGGGATCCTATGAATTTCTGCTGATAGTCTAAGAACTTTGGCACGTTTTGAGAAAATGTTTTGGCTGACACTGTAGAATCTGGGCGGATGCAAACGAGTTTTACGCGGGAGAACCCGAGAGTCCGTGGATTCTCATGAAAAATCATGCCCCTAAGCTCAACTTGCGCCACTAGCTAAATACCTCTCGTAACTGGATAGCCTTGTCATAATTTCGGGCCATCATTTTGGGCAAGGGAAACATGAGAGTTCGTAGAAAAAAACGCGGTTAATCAAAAACGCATTTCCCGACTCGAGCGTAGAAAAAAATTATCCGAGTTCGGGGTTGCCCGGGCCGTGAGCAAAACGGGTAAAAAATGTTAATTGAGGACGTGGTCTCTCCGAGCCGCGCAATTCTGCCAAGGAGCACAAATAGAAATCGTCCAGCGCGGATGAGCAGCCAGTCTTTCTTGGTCCCGCGTCGCACGCCAGGCTAACGGAAAGCACTTCGTCGTTTCGTCTGAGACAGGCTTCACCAGCCGCCAAGCCAGCCGCATTGTCGCGGAAATGCGAGCGGCGCGCCGGGCTGCCGCGCTTTCCGCGCGAGAACGGCGTATCCCTTCTCGCGCCGGGTCGCGCGCGCGAGGAGCAGGAGCCATGTTGCCCACGAAACGGAAACCGGTTTCCAAGAAACGGAAACTGGGAGCCATGAGAAGCGATTTAGGCCTTCCCTTTGGCCATCTCGTGTCTGCGTTTTGAGAGCTCGTTCGGATATCACCGCCGGATACAGCTTTCTTGCTCCTGCTATAGCGCTCTCCTCCCCCGTTTCCCTGCTCGTCTGCCCTTCGTCGCTCTCACTCACGCGCGCACCACATCAAGTCTCAATCGCGTCTAACGTCGTACTATCGTTCGCCATCGCCGATACTATCGTCAAAGCCTCGGGCACCCGAACAACTTGTTCAGCATCAAGCCTCCTTAAAGGAGGAAAGCGGCATCGCTCCGCGCGACATCTCATTCTCCTGTCGCCTCACCGAGGAGGAGCGAGTAGCATTGTATCAACCGAGGCTCTTCGCGCATCTGTATCAACGGGTTGGATCCTCCTGGCGACACCGCGTGCGACATTTGATTCTCCTTTGCCGAGGGGTCACTTCGCGGCAATGGCAGCAGCAGCAGCAGCAGCAGCAGCAGCGAGCATGTCGCATTGCCATCGTCGTCGCCGGCTCTGCAGTTCCCGCCTGCTGCTTCTCGCGGTGTCGCTGGTCATGCTGGCACTGGCAGGCGTGACCACCGCTGTCCGCCTGCCTACAAGTAGCGGTGAGTGTCGCTCCGCCTTTGCTGGCTCTTCCCCTTCATTCCTCTCCAACACCCTGTGTAACGTCTGCGGACCTTAGAAGTGCAACCGCTGCGACTCTGGGTAGCAGTCGCTTAGCTCAGTGGTTAGGGAAACGAGATATTACACTCAGCCCGAAGCTTTCCTAAGCTCGTTCTACTCAGCCGTGCTGCTTGCTTTTCCCTGCCGCTTGCTCCGCCCTGCTGCTTGCTTCGCCCTCCCTCCCAACTTCTCAAATCCACTCCCCACGTGTCCTCTCCTCTGGATGACTTGCTGTTCTAGAGTTTTTCCACGCACCAACCATTCCCAACCGCACCTCCCCCTCACTCAACCCATCACTTCGCTGCATGGTCGCCTTTTCTTCTCCCCAGTCTCTGCATCCCGTGCACCCAGCTTCGACCATGCCTGCTGTTGGCGTTCTGATCATTCTCTACTCCTCCTGGCTCATCCCTCCCCTCCTCTTGCCGCCCCTGTCTCTTTCCCTTCGTGTCGCGACCCACTTCCCCCAGGCTCTTGCTTTGATGTCACGCCGAATGGCCCATGTGGCACGTGGGATGGTTTCTTTGGGGAGTGCACGGAGACAGCCACAGGGTACAAATGCACGTGTGAACCTACAGGCATGGTGGCCGACCCCTTCAACAATGGTTCTCAGACTTGCGTTGCTGGTACGAAGTGCGCCCAGGCCATGGCGTTCCGTTCAGTGCTGTGCAAACGCCTTACCCTGCCGTGATATGCCATGCCATGCCATGCTCCATCCGCATCCATGCTCTCTAGTAAGGTTCTTATTATTTTGTCACCCTTGGCGTATGTTCATTCGAGCACTTGTCTGCTCTTAAGCAGGTGCCAGTTGCGGTGGTTTTAGGAATCTCTCGAATCTCGCCAGTGGCAATCAATCTCTCCCCCTCGTTTCGTCCGTCTCTCCACCTTCCATCCGTCTCTCCACCTTCCATCCGTCTCTCCAACTTCCATCCGTCTCTCCAACTTCCATCCGTCTCTCCAACTTCCATCCGTCTCTCCAACTTCCATCCGTCTCTCCAACTTCCATCCGTCTCTCCAACTTCCATCCGTCTCTCCAACTTCCATCCGTCTCTCCAACTTCCATCCGTCTCTCCAACTTCCATCCGTCTCTCCAACTTCCATCCGTCTCTCCAACTTCCATCCGTCTCTCCAACTTCCATCCGTCTCTTCAACTTCTGTCCGTCTCTCCCCCAGACCCCTGCAAGACGAATGGAGCCGGTCTGACATACGACCGCTGCGGCCAGAACGGCACGTGCACTGTGGTGGGCAAGGGCAACACGTGCACCTGTTCTGGCACCGACCTATTGTATAACGATACGAGGAACTCTCAGATATGCTTCGAAGGTGAATTACACTCGGACGCCTCCTCTCCCTACCGCAATCGTGTCATCCACTCTGCGTCTCGCATTTGCTCCGCATTTTTTCTCTTTCATTCACTTGCCTTGGGAAAAAAACGGGTGCATTCTCTCCCGGTCTCTGTCTCTCTTTCATCCCCTCCACCCCATGCATCCCTTCCTCTCACCCAAGATCCCTGCAAGGCCATCGCTCTTTGGCCCTTTGGCCCCTGTGGGAAGAACGGCACATGCACTGTGGTGGGCATGGGCAACACGTGCACCTGCAACTCCACTGAATTCGTTGTCGAATCCGGCCTGGACGCCACGTCCCCCCAGCAGATATGCTACAGCAGTAATACTCCACCCTCAGTTTCTGTTTCTCTCTGCTGTCATTTTATCGCCTTGATGCCCTTCGTTGCTTCTCTTCTCGCCTTCAATCTTCTCATCCTCGCCCTCACTGTCTTGTGGAAGGCTGAGTGCATTCTGCGTCCTGCACCTTCCCCCCACCCCAGACCTCTGTCTCTCCGACCCCTGCGGCCCCTACGCCACACGCTGCTTGCCTCTGCCGGGTTATTATAACTGCACTTGTGCTGCTGGCGCCCTGCTGGTGGGTACGAGTGCGGAGGAGAACACTCCCTACTGCAAGCCTTCTGGTGAGGATATGGGGGGCCTGGGGTGTGGGTGCATTAAGGAAGGTAGATGGAGGGGGGAGTTGAAGACGACAGAATGCATCTTGGAGGCTGCAGTGGTAACACTAGGGTGTAGAGCCATTGTTGGGCGTACACTTGGATTAGGGTTGCTCCCAGACCTTTTCGTGGGAGCCCCAACCCTTGACCACAACCATTGGTATGGAGTGCCTATAATGGTGCTGATGATAAGATGCATGGCAAGGCGTTTAGAGGAATGCCATGGCGCTAATAGGGCATCCCATGGCGGTAATAGGGCATCCTATGGCGGTAATAGGGCATCCCATGGCGCTAATAGGGCATCCCATGGCGCTAATAGGGCATCCCATGGCGCTAATAGGGCATGCCATGGCGCTAATAGGGCATGCCATGGCGGTAATAGGGTATGCCATGGCGCTAACAGGGCATGCCATGGCGCTAATAGGGTATGCCATGGCGCTAATAGGGCATGCCATGGCGGTAATAGAGCAGGCCATGGTGCTAATAGGGCATGCCATGGCTCATTGGTTCGCCTGATTCAATTTCGACCCCTTTTTCACCATGTCCTGGCCTGCGGTGCAAACTTCTCCAACCCATGCAGTCCCTCTGCTCCAACCCAACCCCCCCTCCCCCTCTTCCTCTTTCCTCTTCCTCGTGCCCTCTCTCTTCCCTCTCCAACCAGGCAACTGCAATGACGGCACGCGGTACGGCCCCTGTGGCGATTGGTCTCATCAGGAGGGGGAGTGCACGGAGACAGCCACAGGATATAGCTGCATCTGTGGACCTAGAGACATGGCGTTTGATCCCTTCAACAATGGCTCGCTGACTTGCATCGATGGTACAATCTGCTTCCAAGGTCACTCACCCTCTACTTCGAGATGTATAGCTGTGTAAAACAAAAACGAGTTCAGAACTTCCCTTTTGTATGGCGCCCACTCTTGACCCCTCATCCGTTTCTTTCCCCACCATCTATCCTTCTCTCTCCAGATCCCTGTAAGCACGACAATCTGTGCACGAACGGCACGTGCACTGTGGTGGGCACGGGCAACACGTGCACTTGTTCTGGCACCGACCTGGTGTATAAGTCATCGAATACCTCGCAGATGTGCATGTCTGGTGAGACCCACTCGGCCACCACCTCTCCCTGTTGCATATGCTTTCACGCACACTGGCTCTGCCACCTGCGCTGCCTTTGTTCTTCCTGGGACTTGCCTTGAAATCCTGTCCCTATCCCTCTCTCAAATCTCTGCAAGCCCAGGGCTCTATTTGTTTGTTCTGATCAACCACTCTCCTCGCCTGCCTCGCTTCACGTGATTCTGCCACCACCCGCATGCCTTTCCAGGCCTTCACCAGTGAGGCAAACTCATGTGTGTGTGTGTGTGCGTGTGCGTGTGCGTGTGTGCACGTGCACACGCGTGTGTGTGTGTGTGTGCGTGTGCGTGTGTGTGTGCGTGCGTGCGCGTGTGTGCGTGCGTGCGCGTGTGTGCGTGCATGCGCGTGTGTGCGTGCGCGCGCGCGCGCGCGTGTGTGTGTGTGTGTGTGTGTGTGTGTGTGTGTGTGTGTGGGTGCGTGTGTGTGTGTGTGTGTGGGTGTGGGTGCGTGCGTGCATGCGTGCGTGCGTGCATTCGTGCGTGCGTGCGCGTGCGTGCGTGTGTGTGTATGTGTGGCCAGCGGAAACGGCTCGATATGTTTTACACCCTGAAAATCTTATCAGCACCGCCAAGAGTGCATCCACTGAATATTCACTTCGACCTCCGTCGCTTCAGATGTTTAGCATTCTCTTCTCCATCTCGATGTCAATCTTCTTCTAGTGATGTTGGCTTTGTCAAACATATATTTACGGTATATGCTACTACAGGATAGTGCTAAATTATATATGTTAGATATAATTGTAGGCTTGGCAGGTGTTACCGAAACCTGCTGTAGAGGGTACAACCCCCTTGTATCCCGCTCTCTTCTAATCTCATTCTATTTTCTCTCGTAACTTTTCTCCCCCTAGCCTTAAACCTCTCGCCATTCATGGCTGCCTCTGCACAGTACGCGGGCCTAGAAACGACCTTCCCAACCGCTTTCCACAAATCGGCTACCTATGCTAGGTAGCGCGAAATGGGAAGGAAGGGTTGGGAGGGGAGGATTAGGATTGGTCGACACTTGGGACCAATCAGATTTTAGTTGTACAAATTGAGTTGGCGAAATTCCCAACTCACGCGATGGTTGGATTTGCGACCAATCAGAACCAGGGAGTTGGTTGGCAGTGCCAACTCAACTCGAATATTCTTATGCTGTACACTATATGCTAATCTGAATATATTCTTGTAAACCTCTCATTGGTTGGAAATCCAACCCTTTTGCCACATAAGCTAGCTCACGTCCTTGGAGCCATGGAGGAGGTTGAGCAGCTGCTGGGAGTCATTGGAAGGGGTCTGAGCTGACAAGCTCATTCTCAACTTCCCACTCCAAGAAATCAATCTTGAAATGGGATTTTTCTTTAAGTCATGAGCTCTCCTCACAAGCTTCCCTTCACTAGTGGCTTCTAGTGTGATCTCCTAGGGGAAGCCCTACCCGACCAGAGTCTCAAGCACTTGTCTTCAAGGGCCTTCCTCAAGCTTAAGCTATCTCTTAGAGGAGGTTCCTCCTAAATACTACGCTAGGGGATCGTTAGTTGATTTTGTACTCCATTTTATATCCTAGGATCTTGGATGTTGGGTTTGGACTTCAACCCTTGTTGCCCATGATATAAGGGCAAGGGTTGTTACATTTGGTATTCAGAGCTACGTTAATCTTAAGCCTTGTGGGATTTTTCTTGATTTTTTTTGTTAGAGGGGTGATTGGCCTTCAATCCAAGACATTGGAGTGAAGATTTCAAGATATCTCAAGCTTCTCCAAGTCATTTTGAAGAGCTTTTTCAAGATCTTCATCAAATTCCTCCACTTCTCAAGACAATTTTCCAGCACAACCTCTTCTCCTGTCTCCACCATTCAAGATTTGAAGAGAGAACATTTTCTCTCTTACCCACCTTGTTGGTGGAAGACTCCCCTGAGGAGTGTGGCTCAGATCTGCGATCTGTTGCAAGATCTAGTTTAGATCTTGCCCTAGCATTGAGGTGCTAGGGATTGGGCAACAGATTGTATTTCTTGTAATTTCTCTTATTAAGTTATTCTGTTAAGAGATCTCTTTATAGAGATTGTCTTGCCCTCTCACTGCAGTGATTGGGACTTGAACAGATTTCTTAAGAGATTTTAAAGAACATTTCAGATCTGTTGAAATATCTTCCTTGTTTTACCATGACTTCAAGTCAAGCTTTGGAAAACTTGGAAAGGGGGGAGGCTAATGTGACTCCTGAGGGAGCCAACCTTGCTGCTAATAATAACCAACAGCAAGATGAGGCCATGGCTGATATTGAATTGGTGGACATAAATTTGGAGAATGAGGGAAATGAAGAGCATGGAGAAGCAGAAGGGATTGATGGAGCAGAGGGGGAGGATGATGGCATCGAGGAATGGTCGCTCTCCGATGATGTGGCTAAACTCCAGGCACAAGTCTCGGAGCAGCAGCTTATAATCAATCAACAGAAGGGACACATCAACTCCCTCAATATTGCTTTGGCGACACAAAAGACCGACACGACTAGGCTGCAAGCCGATCTCAATATGGCATATGGAGAGGTACGGGATCACAAGCGTCTGCTACATAACAGGGGCAATCAAATCCAGGCCCTGGAGAAAACGTGCGACCAGCTGCAAGCTGCTATCACCCAACTGCAGACTACAATTGCCCAGCTGCAATCTACAATCGCCCAGATGCAACCTGCTATTGCCCACCTGCAGAACCAGTACCGGGATATTCGGCGGGGTCCTATCTACCAACACTCACCCGCTACTGCTGGCCCATCGGGCACCCAATCCAACCCGCCGCCCGTTGCATCTCCTTCAACTGCAGCACCTCAGCAGCCTGTCCAGCCCATGGCAACGCCTTTTGGCTCGCTCCCCACTGCGCTCCCAAAATTCATCCATGGCAAGACGGATGTGGAGAACTGGGTGACAACTGTGGATGAAATGCTGACTCTCCACAACGTGCGCACCAACGCTCGTGTCACCGCCGTCTCTGGTGCGTTGGATGAGCATGCTAGCCAAACCATGTTTGCTAGCCGGAAACAGCTTGAAGCAAGTGGAAAGTTTTTCACTTGGGACGAGTTCTGTACTGCAATGAAAGCGGCTTTTCTTGTCAAGACAACTGACATGGAGGTGCGTCGTCGCCTTGAAAACATCAAGTGTGGCGATCGCTCAGTGCAGAAATATGCACAAGAGTTTGAGGGCGTTCTGCGACTGATGGGCAAGCAGCTATCTGAGAATGAAGTTATGTATATCTTCTTCCAGAATTTGCCCCAGTCCCTGCAGGATAAGCATGTCGCAAATGGCCTCAACAAATGGAGCACCTACAAGGAGCTCAAAGAGGCGGTTCAAGCAACGGACGAGACTGTTCGTATGCTAGCAACGCCTTCCACCGACCAGCCTGAGTCGAGGACTCAGGCGAGGGTTGATGGGGGCAATGGTGGTGGTGGCCAGTGGAATTCCAAGGGGAAGGGCCATGGGTACAAGAGGCCCTTCCACCAGAATGGTAACCAGCAGCGTCCTCCGGCTAAGAGGGCGAATGGTGGCGGTTACAAAGGGCCGCCAAGGGACTTCTCTAATGTCGTCTGCCGAGGGTGTTGCCGTCGTGGTCACATGGAATTTCAGTGCCGCTATAGGAATATCATAAAGCATAGTGGTAAGCCTAAGGGCAACAACAATGGCGGCGAAGGACCTTCTGGCAGTAAGAAGGATTTTCAGAAGTCCAACTAGGGTGTGGGTACCTAGTTGGTCAGATAGATCGAGGGGATGAGGCATATGCTTTATGTGACGATGATTTACTAAAGCTAGAGAAGCTTGCTGAATGCAAAATCTCTTATTTGTTTGCCTCTTCTTTTAATAAAAACTCAATGTTTGCACCTCGATCGTACCCACTTGATGCTATATCCATCGAAGCGTTACGAGATAAATTCTCAGTCGTTTACTGTGGCCTGGAAACATTGCCTTCTGTACTCGATGTTGTGAGTCGTTGTACTCAAGAGCACCCCCTGACTGCGGTCACCGTGGTGACTCGTACAGTAAAGGGCGAAACGTTCAAATCGCTTCGTGGATGGGTTGTGCTGGCGTCTTGGGACAAGGGACACCACGTGTGGTGGACCAAATCTGAATCCTTTGGACGAGCTCGCCACAATGTCAAGGTGTACTACAAACCCTCGTCGAACATTGTGGCATGCCCCATCCGTCCAATGCATCAACAAAATCTACTCCTTTCGGGTCACGTTAACGGACATAGCGCGAAAATTCTTGTCGATACAGGTGCCACTGTTTCCCTCCTTGATGAAAAGTGGGTCACACCGCTTGGGGTCCTCGTTGAAGGACCGTCATATCCCATTCGTCTTGGGGACGATAGTCTTATCCCAAGCAAAGGACGGACATTGATCGACATGGAAATCCAAGGCTATAGCGAAAAGATTCGCACTTACGTTCTCCCCTTGCTTGCGGGTGTCGACGTAGTCTTGGGAATGGATTGGTTACGTGCAAACGAGGTTATTTTGGATTTCCAGGATAACACAGTTTCTTTCACCAAGAATGGTGAACCAATCCAGTGGCAGGTGTCTGTCGATACAACCATCCCGGTGGTTCAAATTACGAAAAGTGCAGACGTGTGCTTTGCTCTTGCATGTCAATTTGGACAGCATTACCGCGTTGCTAACACACTTTTCGTCGTACAGCTCGAGGAAGCTGGAACCCCAACGCCAGACATTGAGGATTTTCCACCTCAAATGAAGGTACTGGCGGATGAGTTTAAGGAGGTTTTTGAGGCTATTCCAGACGGACTCCCTCCTGACCGCTCCGTGGGCCACACCATCCCTGTGGAGCCTGGAAAGCTCCCACCGTTTCGACCTCTGTATCGCCTCAGTCCAGCTGAGTACGAGGAGGCTAAACAACAAATTGAGGAGTACCTCAGGAAGGGATGGATTGAGCCAAGCGCATCACCATATGGAGCAACAATCTTGTTCGTTAACAAGAAGGGTGGTGGCTTACGCATGTGCGTCGACAACCGCGCCTTAAACAAGATCACGATCAAGAACAGATATCCTCTTCCAAGGATAGAAGACCTGTTCGATCGACTCCAGGGTGCTCAGTGGTTTAGCGCGTTGGATCTGGCACAGGGGTACCACCAACTGCGCATCACTGAGGAAGATGTTCCCAAGACGGCGTTCCGTTCGCCGTTTGGCCATTTTCAATGGCGTGTGCTTAGCTTTGGCTTGACCAATGCTCCAGCCTCTTTTCAAAGGGCCATGAACGATGTGTTCCGCGAAGCAATCGGGCACTTTGTTCTGGTTTACCTTGACGACATCTTGGTTTATTCCAAGACTGAAGAGGAGCACACTCAACACCTAAAATGGGTGTTAGGAAAGTTGCGAGAACACAAGTTCTATGCTCGTTTATGGAAATGCCATTTCTACAAACGCGAGCTGGAATACCTCGGTCATCTTGTCGGGAACGACGGACTCAAAGTCGACCCCAAGAAGGTGGTGGCTGTTCAGAATTGGCCCGTCCCACAAGACGTGGGCCAGATCAGATCCTTCCTAGGCCTGGCCAATTATTTCCGCCGGTTCTTGGAAAATTACTCAACTGTCGTTGCCCCTCTGACAGCACTCACCCGAAAGGGTAGTGCATGGGAGTGGACTCGACAATGCCAAGAGGCATTTGACAAAGTCAAAACAAAGCTGACAAATGCTCCGGTTCTGGTATTGCCAAATCCTTCTAAACCCTATGAGGTGGTCACAGACGCCTCGACAGTAGGGATTGGGGCGGTACTCTTGCAGGAGGGCCGCCCAGTGGCATTTGAGAGTAGGAAACTCTCCCCGGCAGAGCAGCGCTATACGACGTCAGAACAAGAGTTGCTGGCGGTCGTGCATGCGCTGCGCACATGGCGATGTTATCTGGAAGGTGTGGAGTTTGTGGTCACGACAGATCACTGTCCGAACACCTATTTTTCTACTCAAGCCACGCTCACTCGGCGCCAAGCCCGCTGGGCAGAACTCCTTAGTGGGTTCACATTCGATATTCGATATCTTGCAGGTTCTACGAACATGGGTGACCCCCTCAGCAGACAGCCGATAGGGGCAGCGACTCGGCTTGAAGAAACCGAGGATAAGGCAGTGGTTGCTGCTTGCTTCGGTATTCTTGCCGTGGCTCGAGTGAGTGAGGTCACCTTCAGTGGTTTTCTGGAACGCATCCGCATAGGATACCATATTGACTCCTGGTTTCAGAACCCACAAAATACGAAGGGCCTCAAGTACGAGCATGAGCACGAGAAAAAAATTATCCGAGTTCGGGGTTGCCCGGGCCGTGAGCAAAACGGGTAAAAAATGTTAATTGAGGACGTGGTCTCTCCGAGCCGCGCAATTCTGCCAAGGAGCACAAATAGAAATCGTCCAGCGCGGATGAGCAGCCAGTCTTTCTTGGTCCCGCGTCGCACGCCAGGCTAACGGAAAGCACTTCGTCGTTTCGTCTGAGACAGGCTTCACCAGCCGCCAAGCCAGCCGCATTGTCGCGGAAATGCGAGCGGCGCGCCGGGCTGCCGCGCTTTCCGCGCGAGAACGGCGTATCCCTTCTCGCGCCGGGTCGCGCGCGCGAGGAGCAGGAGCCATGTTGCCCACGAAACGGAAACCGGTTTCCAAGAAACGGAAACTGGGAGCCATGAGAAGCGATTTAGGCCTTCCCTTTGGCCATCTCGTGTCTGCGTTTTGAGAGCTCGTTCGGATATCACCGCCGGATACAGCTTTCTTGCTCCTGCTATAGCGCTCTCCTCCCCCGTTTCCCTGCTCGTCTGCCCTTCGTCGCTCTCACTCACGCGCGCACCACATCAAGTCTCAATCGCGTCTAACGTCGTACTATCGTTCGCCATCGCCGATACTATCGTCAAAGCCTCGGGCACCCGAACAACTTGTTCAGCATCAAGCCTCCTTAAAGGAGGAAAGCGGCATCGCTCCGCGCGACATCTCATTCTCCTGTCGCCTCACCGAGGAGGAGCGAGTAGCATTGTATCAACCGAGGCTCTTCGCGCATCTGTATCAACGGGTTGGATCCTCCTGGCGACACCGCGTGCGACATTTGATTCTCCTTTGCCGAGGGGTCACTTCGCGGCAATGGCAGCAGCAGCAGCAGCAGCAGCAGCAGCGAGCATGTCGCATTGCCATCGTCGTCGCCGGCTCTGCAGTTCCCGCCTGCTGCTTCTCGCGGTGTCGCTGGTCATGCTGGCACTGGCAGGCGTGACCACCGCTGTCCGCCTGCCTACAAGTAGCGGTGAGTGTCGCTCCGCCTTTGCTGGCTCTTCCCCTTCATTCCTCTCCAACACCCTGTGTAACGTCTGCGGACCTTAGAAGTGCAACCGCTGCGACTCTGGGTAGCAGTCGCTTAGCTCAGTGGTTAGGGAAACGAGATATTACACTCAGCCCGAAGCTTTCCTAAGCTCGTTCTACTCAGCCGTGCTGCTTGCTTTTCCCTGCCGCTTGCTCCGCCCTGCTGCTTGCTTCGCCCTCCCTCCCAACTTCTCAAATCCACTCCCCACGTGTCCTCTCCTCTGGATGACTTGCTGTTCTAGAGTTTTTCCACGCACCAACCATTCCCAACCGCACCTCCCCCTCACTCAACCCATCACTTCGCTGCATGGTCGCCTTTTCTTCTCCCCAGTCTCTGCATCCCGTGCACCCAGCTTCGACCATGCCTGCTGTTGGCGTTCTGATCATTCTCTACTCCTCCTGGCTCATCCCTCCCCTCCTCTTGCCGCCCCTGTCTCTTTCCCTTCGTGTCGCGACCCACTTCCCCCAGGCTCTTGCTTTGATGTCACGCCGAATGGCCCATGTGGCACGTGGGATGGTTTCTTTGGGGAGTGCACGGAGACAGCCACAGGGTACAAATGCACGTGTGAACCTACAGGCATGGTGGCCGACCCCTTCAACAATGGTTCTCAGACTTGCGTTGCTGGTACGAAGTGCGCCCAGGCCATGGCGTTCCGTTCAGTGCTGTGCAAACGCCTTACCCTGCCGTGATATGCCATGCCATGCCATGCTCCATCCGCATCCATGCTCTCTAGTAAGGTTCTTATTATTTTGTCACCCTTGGCGTATGTTCATTCGAGCACTTGTCTGCTCTTAAGCAGGTGCCAGTTGCGGTGGTTTTAGGAATCTCTCGAATCTCGCCAGTGGCAATCAATCTCTCCCCCTCGTTTCGTCCGTCTCTCCACCTTCCATCCGTCTCTCCACCTTCCATCCGTCTCTCCAACTTCCATCCGTCTCTCCAACTTCCATCCGTCTCTCCAACTTCCATCCGTCTCTCCAACTTCCATCCGTCTCTCCAACTTCCATCCGTCTCTCCAACTTCCATCCGTCTCTCCAACTTCCATCCGTCTCTCCAACTTCCATCCGTCTCTCCAACTTCCATCCGTCTCTCCAACTTCCATCCGTCTCTCCAACTTCCATCCGTCTCTCCAACTTCCATCCGTCTCTTCAACTTCTGTCCGTCTCTCCCCCAGACCCCTGCAAGACGAATGGAGCCGGTCTGACATACGACCGCTGCGGCCAGAACGGCACGTGCACTGTGGTGGGCAAGGGCAACACGTGCACCTGTTCTGGCACCGACCTATTGTATAACGATACGAGGAACTCTCAGATATGCTTCGAAGGTGAATTACACTCGGACGCCTCCTCTCCCTACCGCAATCGTGTCATCCACTCTGCGTCTCGCATTTGCTCCGCATTTTTTCTCTTTCATTCACTTGCCTTGGGAAAAAAACGGGTGCATTCTCTCCCGGTCTCTGTCTCTCTTTCATCCCCTCCACCCCATGCATCCCTTCCTCTCACCCAAGATCCCTGCAAGGCCATCGCTCTTTGGCCCTTTGGCCCCTGTGGGAAGAACGGCACATGCACTGTGGTGGGCATGGGCAACACGTGCACCTGCAACTCCACTGAATTCGTTGTCGAATCCGGCCTGGACGCCACGTCCCCCCAGCAGATATGCTACAGCAGTAATACTCCACCCTCAGTTTCTGTTTCTCTCTGCTGTCATTTTATCGCCTTGATGCCCTTCGTTGCTTCTCTTCTCGCCTTCAATCTTCTCATCCTCGCCCTCACTGTCTTGTGGAAGGCTGAGTGCATTCTGCGTCCTGCACCTTCCCCCCACCCCAGACCTCTGTCTCTCCGACCCCTGCGGCCCCTACGCCACACGCTGCTTGCCTCTGCCGGGTTATTATAACTGCACTTGTGCTGCTGGCGCCCTGCTGGTGGGTACGAGTGCGGAGGAGAACACTCCCTACTGCAAGCCTTCTGGTGAGGATATGGGGGGCCTGGGGTGTGGGTGCATTAAGGAAGGTAGATGGAGGGGGGAGTTGAAGACGACAGAATGCATCTTGGAGGCTGCAGTGGTAACACTAGGGTGTAGAGCCATTGTTGGGCGTACACTTGGATTAGGGTTGCTCCCAGACCTTTTCGTGGGAGCCCCAACCCTTGACCACAACCATTGGTATGGAGTGCCTATAATGGTGCTGATGATAAGATGCATGGCAAGGCGTTTAGAGGAATGCCATGGCGCTAATAGGGCATCCCATGGCGGTAATAGGGCATCCTATGGCGGTAATAGGGCATCCCATGGCGCTAATAGGGCATCCCATGGCGCTAATAGGGCATCCCATGGCGCTAATAGGGCATGCCATGGCGCTAATAGGGCATGCCATGGCGGTAATAGGGTATGCCATGGCGCTAACAGGGCATGCCATGGCGCTAATAGGGTATGCCATGGCGCTAATAGGGCATGCCATGGCGGTAATAGAGCAGGCCATGGTGCTAATAGGGCATGCCATGGCTCATTGGTTCGCCTGATTCAATTTCGACCCCTTTTTCACCATGTCCTGGCCTGCGGTGCAAACTTCTCCAACCCATGCAGTCCCTCTGCTCCAACCCAACCCCCCCTCCCCCTCTTCCTCTTTCCTCTTCCTCGTGCCCTCTCTCTTCCCTCTCCAACCAGGCAACTGCAATGACGGCACGCGGTACGGCCCCTGTGGCGATTGGTCTCATCAGGAGGGGGAGTGCACGGAGACAGCCACAGGATATAGCTGCATCTGTGGACCTAGAGACATGGCGTTTGATCCCTTCAACAATGGCTCGCTGACTTGCATCGATGGTACAATCTGCTTCCAAGGTCACTCACCCTCTACTTCGAGATGTATAGCTGTGTAAAACAAAAACGAGTTCAGAACTTCCCTTTTGTATGGCGCCCACTCTTGACCCCTCATCCGTTTCTTTCCCCACCATCTATCCTTCTCTCTCCAGATCCCTGTAAGCACGACAATCTGTGCACGAACGGCACGTGCACTGTGGTGGGCACGGGCAACACGTGCACTTGTTCTGGCACCGACCTGGTGTATAAGTCATCGAATACCTCGCAGATGTGCATGTCTGGTGAGACCCACTCGGCCACCACCTCTCCCTGTTGCATATGCTTTCACGCACACTGGCTCTGCCACCTGCGCTGCCTTTGTTCTTCCTGGGACTTGCCTTGAAATCCTGTCCCTATCCCTCTCTCAAATCTCTGCAAGCCCAGGGCTCTATTTGTTTGTTCTGATCAACCACTCTCCTCGCCTGCCTCGCTTCACGTGATTCTGCCACCACCCGCATGCCTTTCCAGGCCTTCACCAGTGAGGCAAACTCATGTGTGTGTGTGTGTGCGTGTGCGTGTGCGTGTGCGTGCGTGCACGTGCACACGCGTGTGTGTGTGTGTGTGCGTGTGCGTGTGTGTGTGCGTGCGTGCGCGTGTGTGCGTGCGTGCGCGTGTGTGCGTGCATGCGCGTGTGTGCGTGCGCGCGCGCGCGCGCGTGTGTGTGTGTGTGTGTGTGTGTGTGTGTGTGTGTGTGTGTGTGTGTGTGTGTGTGTGTGGGTGTGGGTGCGTGCGTGCATGCGTGCGTGCGTGCATTCGTGCGTGCGTGCGCGTGCGTGCGTGTGTGTGTATGTGTGGCCAGCGGAAACGGCTCGATATGTTTTACACCCTGAAAATCTTATCAGCACCGCCAAGAGTGCATCCACTGAATATTCACTTCGACCTCCGTTGCTTCAGATGTTTAGCATTCTCTTCTCCATCTCGATGTCAATCTTCTTCTAGTGATGTTGGCTTTGTCAAACATATATTTACGGTATATGCTACTACAGGATAGTGCTAAATTATATATGTTAGATATAATTGTAGGCTTGGCAGGTGTTACCGAAACCTGCTGTAGAGGGTACAACCCCCTTGTATCCCGCTCTCTTCTAATCTCATTCTATTTTCTCTCGTAACTTTTCTCCCCCTAGCCTTAAACCTCTCGCCATTCATGGCTGCCTAGCCTATTTAGTCGAACATGGTACCAGAGCAGGTTGCCCCTCCCGGGCCTGCTCCCCACGCTTCAGCCGCGTACTCGCCCTTCTCTCGTCACTTCCGTGCCACCGTGGCGGCCATGCCGAGCTGCCATGGCGGCTTCGTCGTGGCATGGCCGAGCTGCCATGGCGGCTTCGTCGTGCAGCTGTGGCAGCGTCGACGTGCCGTCGCGGCATCGACGCCACACTGTGGCGGCGTCGTTATGCTTCAGTGGCGGCGTCGTGAGGTGGCAGCGGGCCGCGCAACGTCTTAGGCGCCGCTAGCTACCCCGCACATCAGCCAGCGCCGTGTCAGCCACGGCGCCTTGCTGACGCAATGCCACCTCCCCTGCACCACCCCTAGTTCCAGCCGCAGATGCTGATATCCCGGTGGTCGCCGGGCCGTGCCATGCTGCTGGGCGTCGCTAGTTTCGCTGTCGCCGCCGCCGTCGCTGCCGCCGTCGTCAACGCGGCTGCCGGCACCGACGTGCCGCCGTCGCCGCCGCCCGTCGTCGACGCTGCCGCCGCCACCGCCGCTGCTGTCGCTATTGCCGCCACCCGACGGGAGTGGCACCGCCTCGCACGAGGGTTAGTAGCCACTCCTGCTGCAGGACCGGGGGGGTGCACGGGCTTGGGGGTGCTGGGTGTTGGGGGTGCTTGGGGGTGCTGGGTGCTAGGCTTGAGACTACCAAGCCTAGGGGGTGTGTTAAATTATATATGTTTTATATGATTGTAGGCTTGGTAGGTGTTACTGAAAACAACTGTAGAGGGTACAACCCCCTCCTTGTATTCCTCTCTCCTCTAATCTCATTCTCTTTTCTCTCGTAACTTTTCTCCCCCTAGCCTAAAACCTCTAGCCATTCATGGCTGCCTAGCCAATTTAGTCAAACAGCTAGATAGGTGCGTACTCTTAAAGAGTACAACCCCTTAGCACAAAACCACCGTGAATCCCACATTCTTGATCAATTTGCTACTTTGATATGGTATCATGCTAGGTTAGGTTCTCTCCGCCCACCCGCGCTTCCGCCCTAGCCCTAGACCTAGCCGCCCGTCGCTAGCCGCCCGTAGTCGATCGTCGCTGCCCCTCGCCTCGCGCCCACTGGCCTCACGATCGCCAGCCCCCAGCTCGCCAGTCCAACGCCTGCTGGCCCCGCGCCTGCTGGCCCTGCATTCGCCGACCCCGTGCTCGCTAGCCCCATACCCGCTAGCCCCGCCCCCGTCGGCCCCGCGCTCCCCAATCCCATGCCCGCTGGACCCGCGATTGCTGGCTCCGCACCCGCCCGCCCGCGCCTGCTGGCCCCGACCTCGCCAGCCCCCCGCCGGCCAGCCCTGCGCCCGTCGGCCTCGTGCGCCTGCTGGCCCCGCACCCGCCCGTCCAGCGCCCGCTGGCCCCACGTCCGCTGGCCCCGCACTCGCCAGCCACCCGCCGCCGGCCCCGTAATCGCTGGCCCTGCGCCTGCTGGCCCCTGCGCTCGCCAGCTCCGCGCCCGCCGGCCACTGCGCCTGCTGGCCCCGCACCTGCCAACCCCGTGCCTGCTGGCTCGGCGCCCGCCAGCCCTGCACCTGCTCGATGGCCCCGCGCCTCCCTAACCCGTTGCCTTGGCCCTGCGCTCCCGCCGGACGCAGCCCCACCAGTCCCAGCCCGTCCCGGCCCTTCCTACCGCCGAGCCCAGCTGACGCGCCGGCCTTGGCTCCCCCTCTGAGCCGGCGTTCCCGCCGGCAGACTCCACCGCCCTCCACCGCTCTCCACGCCACTCCACCGCCCTCCACCGCACTCCACCGCTCTCCACTGCTCTCCACCGCCATCCTCCGCCCTTGTCAACGGCAGTCAGCTGCTGTTGCCGTGGTGATGGCGGCCTCTCTGCTCCGCCTGGACGCGGAGGGTCGGGCCGTTGAGTTTGAGGCGTGGCTCGTCCACCTCCGCCGCCAGCTGACCGGGCAGCGCCAGGACGACCACTTCCTTGCCGTCCATGTTGACGGTAAGCTCCCTCGCCCCGCCCGCCTCCTGCCCTCCTTGACGCTCCCGCGTTTGCTGAGCATGAGGCTTTTGTCGCTGCTGAGCTTGCCTGCGCTGTCTGGGATTCCCGCGACGCCATTGCTCAGCTTGCCATCAGTTACGCACTCCCCCTGTCTGAGTGTCCCCGCTTCACCACTGTAGCAAACGCCAAGGAATACTTTGATGCCGTCATTGCGCACTATTCCACCTCCGCCTTCGCCAATATCAGCGCCTGATCCTCCCTATGCTGTTCTCTGACCTTGCGTCCTTCACCATTGTCGTTGACCTTGACACTCACCTCCGCGCTCTGGAGACTAGCTACCGCGCCGCTAGCACTGAGGTACAGCTTACTGCCTTCCCGCCTGCTACCCTTTACCTCATTGTCACGCGTCTGCCTGACCGCCTAGCCACTGCTCGCGACCACTTCCTTAGTCAGCACCCAGGTGACCTCACTGTGAGAGCTCGGGATGTACTGGCGCGCTATATCTAGCGTAATCCTGCCGTAATCCCTTAAAGCCAATAGCCTCGCGTGGCTATACGCAGGGTGATTCTATTTCTAGAAGGGTCTATTCCCTTTGGATAGGATAAACCTGGTTACCTGATGTAATATGGAAGTATAAAAGCCCCTTGTACTGATTGATATTGCAACATTGAGCAAACCTTTCCTCGGGACATTCGATCCTGTGACACTCACCCTCACTGCCTTTGTCACTGCCCTATCCACGATAGAGACTCGCCAGCACACTATCGCCCAATCGAGCAGTACTACGCTGGTCCCTATCTTCCAGAGCTGTGCTCCCTCCCAGTGTACTTACTTACGCCGGCATCAGCGCATCAGCATCAGGGTAGGGGCCGCAGGCCCAAGGGGCGGCGTGGCAGAGGGAAGGGTAATGGGGATAGTAGGGGTGGTGGAGGAAAGGCCGGGGACGATGGTGCTGTCAAGGGGACCGGGGCTGGTGCCCCAGAGCAGCAGCAGCAGCCGCCATAGGGACCCCCGCTGCCGTGGTGGCCTGGTGGCGCTGGTGGTGGTCGTCGTGGTGGTGGGCCACGTAGCTCGGCGTCGTGTGGCGGCTCCCCTATGGCCACCTGCCAATACCAGCTACAGTCCGGCCCCCGTCGCGGCACTGTCTGCGACCGTCCCGGTCACACCGCCGCCTCCACTACCTCTTCCGTCTTCGCTCCGGTCCCATGTCGTCCCCTCCTAGTTTGCCACCCTGTGCTTGTATTTAGGCTTGACATGGATCAGATTAAGACTGCTATGTATGTTATGTATGCTGATGAATCTAGTGTGACTGGACACTATTACCCTGTATTGCCTAGTGTAGGTGTGTCCACTGAGTGTGGCCTAGCTCCCCCTGCTACGTCAAGCGTAGGACCACCTGCCTTGTTTAGCCTCGGCTCCACTCTAGCTCCTCCGCCTGCGACCGCTATCGCCGCGCTATCGTTCACACTAGACTCTGGTGCGTTCACCTGCTTCTTTCGCGACCACAATTTGCTCACGGCGCTTGCCGCCCCTGCCGCAGTCTCGCTCGTTGACCCCTCCCCAAGTAGCTTGAATACCCTTCCCTGTCTGGCGGTTCCCTCGGGCTCTCTTACAAGCTTGCACATCCCTTCGTTCTCGAGGAACCGAGTTGGTGTCGGCTGTCTTCAGGAACTCGGCGTCACCACTACGTTCCCTAAAAACGAGCAGTAGACAGTCTATACCAAGGCCGCCACTGGTGCCCCTCTCACCACGTTCCCCCGGGACCCTGTGTCTGGCCTGTTTACGCTAGACACCGCGTCCACCTCGGTGAGAGCAGGTCGCTGAGTCCTCCCAGGTTGCTGCGGCTTGCTCGTGTAGGTCGCTCACCCAACGGTCGCTGATGTGGGACCACCGTCTAGGTTACCCCGGGCTCCCGCGTTTACGTCAAATGTCCCATCACGGTCTTGTCTATGGTCTCCCTGCGTCACTCCTTGCCCTCCCTCCCTCGCCTACGCTGCCGTGCGCGCCTTTTGTCGAGGGCCCGCAGCGCTGTGCTCTTCTCTCCTCCTCGCTCCCCCCTACCACTACGCCACTCTAGACCCTGCACCTGGACGTCTGAGGCCCAACCCCCGTCCCGGGGCCGCGTCGAGAGTGCTACTTTCTAGTGCATGTCAACGATGTCACAGGATCGAATGACTCGAGGAAAGATCGCACTATCGACCAGTACAAGGCGCTTTTATACTTCCAGAGTACATCAGGTAACCAGGTTTATCTTATCCTAAGGGAATAGACCCTTCTAGAAAATAGAATCACCCTGCGTATAGCCACGCGAGGCTATTGGCTTTAAGGGATTACGGCAGGATTACGCTAGATAGAGCGCACCAGTACATCCCAAGCCTGGTCGGTGATATAATTATAAGAGCAGGATAAACCAAATGTTTAATGGAAAATGGAGAAAAATGAGATGCGGTAAAAAAAGAAGTGGAAGGAAAAGGAAATAGGGAAAAGGACCAGTGGTGTAACGGGATCGTACTCTCACAGACGACTACACGTGCTACACCATGGTGTTTCCCTATGAGTGGAAGGCCAACGTGCCTGGCGTTCTTATCTCGTGGGTCGTAGCTGCGCGAGT
Organism: Closterium sp. NIES-67; assembly: GCA_027943415.1. Lineage (NCBI taxonomy): Eukaryota > Viridiplantae > Streptophyta > Zygnematophyceae > Desmidiales > Closteriaceae > Closterium > Closterium sp. NIES-67. The sequence continues at coordinate 159,198 of BQMB01002274.1, read as the reverse complement.
CCATCGCGGCCTCCCCATGCTGCGTCTCCACTACGGTCGTTGTGGCGAGTTTGCCTCCGAACTGCTTGGCCAGTTCTGTCGTGCGTAGGGCATCACCCAGTCGTACTCCCTGCCGGACTCCCCGCATAAGAATGTGGTCGCTGAGCAATGCATTAGTTTGCTCATGGAGGTGGCTCGTACCTCATGTTCTGTGGCCGTTCGCTGTTCGCTACGCTGCTCACCAGCTTAACCTGTGGCCACACTCGCAGCGGCCGCAGGTTTGGCCGACCCTCCTCTGGACCGGGTTCTCTGGTGACGCGTCTGCGTTCCACGTCTGGGGCCGCCTTGCTCACGTTCGTGCTTCTGGCATTGACAAGCTCAGTGCCCGCACTATCCCTTGTGTCTTCCTTGGTTTCCCCCTTGGACGCGTCAGGCTAGCACTTTTACAACCCGCCGTCTCACCGTATCTTTCACTCGCGTGACGTCACTTTTGACGATTCTGTCGATTTCTACACCCGCTTTCCCCACCGAGGTCTCCTGGTTTCCCCCCCCGATTCCTAGACCCCACTCCCCCAATAGCCTATGCTCCTTTTCCTCCTTGTCCTGCCCCGTCTGATGTATCTTATGTCACTCCCCTCCTATTGGTTGTCGCGATGGAGGAGTCGGCTGACTCCGCGGGCCCCGTAATTTTGGTTTCGCCGCCTGTCTCCGCCCCGGTGTCTCTTCCTCCGCCGTCGCCGCCGCAGCAGCAACAGTAGCCGCTGCCGTCGCAGTCAATGCAGCAGTCGCCCCCGCTGCAGCCACAGCCGCCGCAGGGGTTTGTGAGTTCTTGGATTGTGGGCATTGGGAGTGTCACAGGATCAAATGTGTCGAGGAAAGGTTGCACTATCGATGGATACAAGGCGCTTTTATACTTCCAGAGTACATCCGGTCACCAGGTGTATCCTATCTTAAGGGAATAGACTCTTCTAGAAATAGTATCACCCTGCGTATAGCCACGCGATGCTATTTACTTTAAGGGATTACGGTAGAATAACGCTATATATAGCGCGCCAGTACATCCCGAGCTCTCACACTTCCCCCCCTCAAATCTGGGTGGTAGAAGTAACACCTTGCTTGACAAGGTAGTCGCGAAGAGGATGACGAGCGTTATCCATCGCAGATTCAAGAACCCAGCTATCCTCAGAAGGATCATAACCCTTCCATCGAATGAGAAGCTCCACGGAGCCATTCCGACGACGGCGATGGGCAAGCACAGACTCGACCTCGTACTAAGGTTCAGCGTGGATGAGGACGGGCGGCGGCGGCGGCGGTTGGCGGCCGGTGAAGATCGTGTTAGGACCTCTGTGGGGCTTCAAGAGTTGGACATGGAAGGTGTTGTGAATCTACCATATGGCTGGCAAGCGTAAGCGGAAGGTAACAGGGGTGACCTGTGCTTCGACGAGAAAGGGCCCGCAGAAGCGAGGTCGCAGTTTGGATGGGAGGTGTCGGATGTCAAGATTGCGGGTGTCGAGGTGTACCTGGTCCCTCACGGTGATGGTGTGGTCTTTGCGATGGCGATCGGCCTGGCGCTTTTGTTGTTACTGAATGTCGAGAAGGCGCTTGTGGGTCCGATCCCAAAGCTGGTGCATGGTCATGATGAAGACGTGCGCGAGTTGGACTGTGGCTGATACTGTTGGTTTTTGTGGCATGAGTGGGTTGCGTCCGTAACAGAGGAAGAACGATGTCTGTCCCGTAGCGGCGTGAGTGGCGTTGTTGTAGGCAAACTCCAGGACGGGTAGATGCAAGTCCCATGTCGCCCCTCCCGTGCTCGTCCTGTCTCCCCTGTTCAGTGCTCCCACCCTATGTTGCTCCGTTCTCATGCGTCTCGTCCTCCCCTCCTTCCGCCGTCTCCTCTGTCCTCATTTGTTGTTGCTCGCCTCCTCTGCCTGACTACCTCCGTGCCGCTCGTCCTTTTGTTCCTCGGGTTCTCGCCTCTCTCATTACCGACCCGTCTATTCCTGTCTCGCGTCTTGACGCTCTTGTCGCTGCTGTCGCTGACTTCGCCTCTACCTGCCGCCTTGACTACGCCACCGCTCTGGTCTCTGACCCTGTCCGTCCTCCGTCCATCGGGGGTGCTGCTGCCCTTCGTAGAGACGTCCTAGAGGACAGGCAGTACAAGCTTGCTTTCTTGTCTAAGGCTACTCCCCATCTCTGTTCCATGCTACTAGTCCCTAAGGGTGACCCGGATGCTTTTGACATCCCGACCCCTCGCACCTACGCCGAGGCGACCTCGAGACCCTTGGCCTCTCAGTGGATAGGTGCCATGGAGAAGGACATGTCATCTTGGAGATCCATCGGCACCTACGTCGACGCAATTCCTCCACCTCGGGTGAACGTAGTCGATGGTCGGTGGCACTTCAAGGTGAAGCGCCCCCTTGGAGAGCCGCATGTGTTCAAGGCACGCTACGTGGCTAGAGTCTTCAGTCAGCGTGAAGGGGTGGACTTCTTTCAAACCTTCGCCCCGACCCCGAAGATGACTACTCTTCGGGCGCTGCTACACGTAGCAGCACAGCGTGACTACGAGCTGCACTCCCTCGACTTCTCCACTTGGTTTCTTCAAGGCAGCCTACACGAGCAGATCTACCTGCGTCATCTGTAGGGCTTCACTGGTACCTTCCCTCCTGGGACCCAGTGGCTCCTCCGGCTGCGTTCTACACTAGCTGACTTGCAGATCTTTCCGTCCTCGGCAGACCCCTCGCTCTTCGTTGGTGCTGGCCAGATTCCGTTCTACATCCTTGTCTACGTAGACAACTTGGTCTTTGCTACTGCTGACAAAGACGCACTGGCCTCTGTGAAGGCCAAGCTGCTAAAGAGATACAACTGCACTGATCTAGGAGAGCTGCGCAGCTACCTCGGCTTGCAGATCTCCAAGGACAAAGCAGGGTGCACCATCACTGTCTCAGATTCACACTTGGTGCGCCAGGTCCTTCAGATGTTCGGTCTTCAGTTCTCCTCCGCATAGCCCACACCTCTGCCGGTAGACCACAAGCTCTCAGCTCCAGTCCTCGAGGAGTCAGCAGAGCCCAGTGGTCCTTACGCAGAGCTGGTGGGTTGCCTCATCTACCTGATGACTTGCACTCGCCCAGATCTCCCATAGCCTCTCAGCATCCTGGCTCGCTTTGTGGCCACAGGACGACACTGACCACAGCACTGGTCGGCCGCTAAGAGGGTTTTGAGTTATCTTGCAAGTACATCGGGTATGGGGCTAGTGCTGGGAGGACACATGCTAGTGGTCCTTACTGGGCACATAGATGCTTCTTGGGCAGACGACGCTGAGACCCTCCGGTCCTCCCAGGGCTACTGCTTCAGCCTTGGTTCTGGTGCCATTTTGTGGAGGTCCACTCGCTCCTCGTCTGTTCCTCACTCTAGCTGCGAGGCCGAGATCTACGCCGGTGCCATGGCGGCACCGGAACTCCGTTGGCTGACCTTCTTGCTTGCCGACTTAGGTGAGCGGCCTAGCCCTGCTCCGGTTCTATTCGCTGACAACAGGGCCATGATCCTCCTGTGTAAGGAGCCTCGACTGGAGGGCAGATCGAAGCACATCCAGCTACGGTACTTCCTCCTGCGTGAGCTTCAGCAGCGACGCCAGGCCCACGTAGTACACTTGGCCTCCGGTGCCAACACAGCTGATATCTTAACATGATCATCAGCCCAGAGATCATCAGCGGCATTGCTTGCAGTTAGGTCTAGTCCATGTTGACTCTCATTTGCTAGGCCCTTGATTGTGTACTCCTTTCTATTTATACCTTGCAGACTGGCCTTGTGGCTTTTCCTCCAGTGGTTGGACTAGTAGTGCCGCCCTGGTTTGCTCTGTCTTGCTTGTACTCTTGCTGACTAGTCTTCGGGCCCCTCCCTCAGAGGTTGGACTAGTAGTGCCACCAGGGCTTTCGACATCAGACAAAATCCGTCTGTTTGCTTGATTTTTTTAATCATTTTTAGGCGTTCCTATGATTTTTTAGAAACCTATTTCTAGAATTTCTGATGCCCTAAAAACAGAATTATAGTCCTTCTGAAAATTCAGAATATGTGTTGTTGTTGTTCTGATTTTACAGACTTAGCGAATACGTTCCTCCGAAACCGATTACTGTGAGGCTGCATCCAGCCCCCCCGAAATCCCGTCGTGTATAGGAAATCGCGCGTCGGCACGCCCTGCGGGGCATCATTACTTACACTTTCGGCGCTAGCACAACGTCGGTGAGACAAGTGCTCACTGTGTGGCGCCGCAGTGGGCGATTGAGTCAGCCGTGTAGTCTCATTGGCCCATCCCCTCCCCTTCCAACACACAATGACTCTCCACAGTTGCCCTCCATACACTATTGCAAGGATAGTGCATCCATGCATTGGCGGCATCTCTCTCCCCCATTGGCTTGTCCTATTAGACAGGGCAGAGCACCTCCCATTGGCTTGTCCTGCTAGGTAATGCAGCGGGGCCTCTCCAATTGGCTTGTCCTATTAGCCATAGCAGCATACTCTACTCTCCCATTGGCTTATCGCAACATGCATTCCCAGCTGGCCTCCCCATGATCCTTCGTCTTAGGGGGGACATTCTATTCTACACCGTTGAAACGGGCTGCGGTTCGATGCATGCTGAAAGAGAGGTGGGGAACTCCCTTTCTTCTTCATCATTCTCTTCGACAACCTCCCCTGTCCGCCACTATGCCCTTGTTTCACTATCGTTGCCGCACCCATTTTAGATGGCTGGTGCGCCACCACTGATGATGGCGCCACCGCCATAGCTCAGCCCATTCCCGCTACGCACCCCCAATGAGGGGGCTGGATTTTCTACGCCAGCCCTCAAACTAGGGGAGAGACGCCAGAGGCCGTGCCCGCGCCAGCTGTTAGTTCCCCAGCCAAGCCTCTGCCTTTCTCTGACTTACTCTTAGAGATTGATGCTGAGCCTTTGCTCGCATCCACTCTGCCTGCCTCTCCTTGCTCTCCCACTGCTGCAGCGGGGATCCCCTCGCCTCCACGCTTAGTAGCCGCGATTCCAGCGCTGCCTTCAAGACTGCCCGCTGGAAGGTACACGCAAAGCACCATTCGATTCGCGCGTACCCGTGTTCCTCACATCAGGCTAGAGACTTCCCGACCTGCTGCTGATGCAACGCCATCTACGACCCAAGAGGCGGGAACATCTGTTTCGGCTTCTGATCCGAAGCCAAGCACGGGAAGCCACTCACGTCTCATCCCGGACCCCGATGCACTTCTTGCTGAACTGAAGGCGAAGGTCGAAGAGCAGTGGGTGCAAAAATTCCCCTGGCTGCTCATCGACCAACGCTCCGACGGACGTCCGTGCATGAAGTGTCGATTGTGCATGGCACACGCTCCTCCAAAGTGGCAGTACGACAAGTACGGCAATGGAGGTGTAGACATTCAGAAGCAGACGATGGTGCAGCACTCCCGAAGCAAGACGCAAAAGGCTGCGGAGGACAACCAGGGAGCCGACGCGCGGCTCAGGCAGTTGATGCTTGTTCTGCTTTGGATTTGCAAGTCTGATGCTTCTATTGTCATGTTTGTTTCTCTGGTCCGTCTTCTCTATGATCTCCGCACTCCCCACATCCCCGAGAAATCCCCCCGGTCTTACCAATCTGAGTAAGTTGGGCTCTGCTATCGTTTTGGTTTACTCTAATGTTAAAAACTCTCTAACCGTTGTTTTTTTACTGTATAGGTACAGCTTCAAGCAAATCACAGAAGCACTCGTCGTTTACCTACGGGCACAGCAGATGAAGCACATTCAACAGCCGCCATTCGTGGGCATCCAGCTGGATGAGAGCATCGATAGGAGGCGTAGTAAACACATGATTGTGTACCTCACCTTCTTGAAGAACGCCAAGGTGGTGACTGAGTTTGTAGGGCACCTAACAGTTGAGGGGTGTGATGCGAGCTCTCTACTAACGCTGCTGCTGGACCATCTTGAAGCCACCGGCGTAGACCTGAACAAGATCAGTGGCATCAGCCCTGATGGAGCCAGCGCCATGACGGGGGCGAATCAGGCCTTGTCGCTCAGCTCCGCGCCAGGGTCCCGCATCTTGTGTCATGTCATTGCATCACCCACAAGTGAGCTTGTTGAATTATACAGTTGTATAGTGGTACCCTGGCATCCAGAAACATCCCTAATCCTAGTTGTGTGCTCTATGCAGAGAGGCACTCCGGCTAAGGACGCTGCCAATGATTGTCCCGCCCTTGAGATCGTCGAGAAAGTCGTCCGAAGCCTAGCCGACATCCTTGGCCGCTCCATTGTCGTGCATTCAAGATTCAAGGAGCTGCAGAGTTTCATCCATGACACGACACTTGAAATGCAAGGCATCAAAGACATTCGTTGGTTGTCTCACGGTGATGCCATTCAGCTTCTCGTGCAAGTCTTTCCGGCTGCAGTGTTGCTGTTGTATGAGTTCGATGATGACATGTACCATGTCATTAGCAGCTTTCAGTTCCACTTCCTTCTATTTTTCCTAGCTGATGTTCTCAAGGAGCTCAACAACTTGAACAAGAAGTTCCAGCGCCGTGCGGTGAGTGATTGCCCTGCGTGCGATTTTTAATATCTTCTCCCTAAAACTAATCAACTTTGTGCTGTCTCTTGAACTAACTTACCTTATGCCCTTCCCACAGGTCGACATCACCAAGGTGGTAGAGAACACATGCAACATCCTCCACTCTCGCTACGTGGAGTATGGCATCAACTTTGGCGAGGATTCCAAGCTACTCACCGAGTTTTTATAGGAGCATGGCCCAAAGAACAAGCGGATGGTGACAGTGGAGGGCATTGACGGCGCTGGCAACCCGACGGCTCACACCTTCAAGCTGCACGAGAAGGCTCTGCCAGGCCAGAAGAGTGAGGGAGACATGGATTCATGCATCTCCCTTGTCACCCTTTTTGTGCAGGCCATCATCCGCAACTTGGAGTCGCGGATGGAGAGCCTCAACAGTCTCCATGGGTCGAAACTGTTCTTCCCCGATGCCTACCCCGACTCCATCGCAAAGCGCGACCGTCTGTGCCCCGAGTGGTTCGCTTCACTAAAGGTCCTCTTCAATGCCGCGCAGTGTGCCTTGCCTGGTGAGGATTTCTCCACTTAACATTACATTAACCATGCGCTTGGAAGCCCTCACCCCCTCTCCCTTGCTGTGAGGTGTCAGGCTGTGACTTATATTATGACTTGTGGTTATTTACCCTCCCTTGTTCAGGAGTTGATTAAGGCAAGGCGAAAAGGGAGCTGCCTCGATTCCCACGCATGCTCCACGGTCATTACAAGGATACGCCATTCCACAGCTGCTTAAAGAATATTCTCAGATCCGAAGATTGGCGCACCTCCTACCCCAACCTCGTACGCTTGTGGGTGGCTGTTGCTGTTCTGCCTCTCAGCACATTAGAGTGCGAGCGCAACTTCAGCCGCCAGAACATCATTAAGTCTTGGTTACGAGTTAATTTTTGTGATGCCCGACTAGCCGACCTGATGTGCATTTCGTTGCTAGAGTACCCAATGAAGTGGGAAGATGTCATGGCTCACTTCCGTGCTCCAGTGCAGCGGCGGCAAGCAACCTTGATTATTCATAAACTGAAAGGTCAGGCGTCTGATCGTCTAGAAAGTGGAAAATGTCTAGAGAGAGCCCTGAGTGCCACCATGAGCTGCGTGTTTCTTGTTCAGCACTACCCTTTATCTAGCCTATGGGGTGTGTCAACTTATATTGCTATGTAGAAGTTATAGGCTAGATAGGGTATGTTCTTAGTGGGTACAACCCAAACGCCATTCTCCCCTATTCTCCTTTCTTCTATTCATTCATTCAGGTCTTAACACTTCTGGTACAGTCTAAGTGTTAAATCAAGAATGCATAAGTAAACTCTGTCGAGTATACTTCAACAAGTACAACCCCTCAGCACAAAACCACCGTGTATCCCACATTCTAATTCACTTCGCTACTTTGATACCTGCTACTTAAAAATCCCTCTGCATTTTCAGTGTAAGTTTTTTGAGAAATAAAGAAAACCCTATTAGAGAAACTGTCGGGGAGCACACTGATTTTCATAGTAATGAAAAAGCCCCTCCCTGATTTCATATTAGTAAAAATCCAAAATTAGTTCATCGTAAGGATCCTATTTACAGGATTCCACCCTGCCTAATGGTATGCTGTATACTAATGTAGAAGTTAGGTTGGCAGGAAATAAATACAGTAGTGTGTGTCAAACATATTTTAGTATGTTCCTATAGACTATATAGGTTTGTGCCTTAGAGGGTACAACACACTCGCCTATATTGCCTTGCACTCTCACATTCTAGTTCATTCTTGCTTTCTAACATGGTATCAGAGCAAGGGGTCGGCAGAGGATGGGAAGAACTGCAGGTCAGCTAGAGTAGCACTCAGCGTGTCGTGCCACTTACGGGGTGCCTGTCGCAGGCCATAGACTGGGCCCCGCAGGAGCCACTGGGTCCCAGGGGGGAAGGTACCATTAAAGCCCTGAGGGCGACGCAGGTAGACCTGCTCATGTAGGCTGCCCTGAAGAAAGGCTATGGAAAATTCGAGGGAGTGTAACTCATAGTCGCGCTGTGTTGCAACGTGTAGCAGAGCCCGAAGAGTAGTCATCTTCGGGGTCGGTGCGAAAGTCTGAACGAAGTCCACCCCCTTTCGCTGACTGAAGCCTCTAGCCATGTAGCGTGCCTTCAACACAAGCGGCTCTCTAGGGGGGCGCTTCACCTTGAAGAGCCACCGGCCATCGACTACGTTCACCCAAGGTGGGGGAACTGCATCGACGTAGGTGCCGGTGGATCTCCAAGATGCCATCTCCTGCTCCATGGCAGCTATCCACTGAGAGGCCCAGGGTCCCGAGGTGGCCTCAGCGTAGGGCAGGACGTCATTGCTGAGGGCAGGAGCACCCCCGACGGACGGAGGGCAGGCTGGGTCAGAGACCTGAGCAGTGGCGTAGTCAAGGCGGCGGGTAAAGGCGAAGTCAGCGACAGCAGCGACAAGATCGTGAAGACGCAAAACACGAACAGACGGGTTGGTAACGAGGGAGGCAAGGACCCGAGGAACAAGAGGACGAGCGGTACGAAAGTAGTCAGACAGAAGTGGAGGCGTGACAACAAGGGAGGATGGAGGAGGCGATGGCAGGAGGGGAGGACGAGACACGTGGGAATAAAGCAACATAGGGTGAGAGCGAGGAACAGGAGAGACAGGACGAGCCCGAGAGGTACGGCGAGACCAGATGAGAGACGGAGGCGTCGGATCAGGAGGCAGAGGAGAATTAACAGGAGGGGAACTTGGGGGAAGGCAAGCCGGATTGGAGTTCGGAGGAGGGAACACAGGGCCGTAGACAAGAAGAGGAGGGGACGGCAGGAGAGGGACAGACGCGCGGTCAAGGGAGGGAAGGCCGAGCAGGCGAAGGGCAGACACCGGCAGCCACTGCTGCTGCGGCGGCTGGACGACGCCAACACCTGGACCATGAGCTGCTCCACGGCTACCGCCAGACCACTCCACACTAGCACCCCTAGAACCAGAAGCTCGCTCAGCACTGGCGCCACCCCCAGGCCCGCCGGGACAAGCCACGACAGGAGCCCCAGGACTAGCACCCTCCTCAACGCCAGCACCCCCAGAAGGCACGAACTACTGCTGCGGCGGCTGCGACGGCGGCTGCGGCGGCAACGGCAGCTACGACGGCGGCTGCGACGGCGGCTGCGACGACGGCTGCGGCTGCGACGTACGACCACCAGAGTCAGCAGACTCCTCAACCGGGACAACCGACGGGAGGGGGGTAACGTGAGACCCACCAGACGGGGCAGGGCGGGGAGGAGGAGGGGCAGGGGAGATCGGGGGAGGGGGGACCAGGAACAGGGGGGGAGTAACCGGGGGACCATGGTGGGGAAAGCGGTGGTAGAAAGAGATGGACTCATCAAAGGTGACGTCGCGAGAGTGAAAGAAACGGTGAGACGGGGGGTGGTAAAAGTGCTGGTCAGCCGAGTCGAGGGGGAAACCTAGGAAGACACAGGGGACTGTGCGGGCAGTGAGCTTGTCCGTGCCGGAGGCACGAACGTGAGCAAGGCAGTCCTAGACGTGGAACGCAGACGCTGCACCCGGAGACGCGGTCCAGAGGAGGATCGGCGAAACCTGCGGCCGCCGAGGGTGCGGCCACAGGTTAAGCTGGTGAGCAGCGTAGCGAACGGCGAACGGCCACAGAAAATGGGGTGCACGGGCATGGATCATGGAGCTACGAGCCACATCCATGACCAAACCGATGCGTTGCTCTGCGACCCCATTCTGCTGAGGGGAGTCCGGCAGGGTGAACGTCTGGGTGATGCCCTCTGCACGACAGAAGCGACCAAGGTAGCCAGAGGCAAACTCGCCACCACGGTCAGAGTGAAGACGCAAAACAGGAAGACCTCGGTGAACACGCACAGAGACAAGCCACGGGATAAGAACGTCAGGCACGTCGGCCTTCCACTCCAAGGGGAACACGGTATTGTAACGAGTGAACTCGTCAACAAGGACGAGGAAGTAACACTCAGGACGTAGCCCATGGACGGGGGCAGGGCTCCAGACGTCCATGTGCAAGGTCTGCAAGGGTGCGGTGGTGGTGGGGAACGAGGAGGAGTGAGGGGCACGGCGGAGCCGGCCCTCAACGCAGGGGGTGCACGGCGGCGCGGGTGAGGAGGGGAGCTCGGGGAAAGACCCAGGAAGACCTCAGACAAGACCGTGCTACGACATGTGACAAAGACGAGGGAGGGCAAGGTGACCTAGACGGTGGTGCCACAGGAGTGTCGAGTGAGTAAAGGACCGAGACGAGCAAGCCACAGCTACCTGGGGAGAAGCAGCCACCTGGGGAGACGTCCCAACCAGGGGGGACGAGGTGTCCAGTGTGAACAGGCCAAACACCGGGTCCCGAAGGAACGTGGTGAGGGGGGCACGTGAGATGGCCTCGGTACAGACATCAAACCGTTCGTGACCAGGGAACGTAGTTGTGACGCCAAGGTCCTGGAGGCAGCCGACACCAACTAGGTTCCTAGAGAACGAGGGGATGTGCAGGCCTATAAGGGAGCCCGAAGGAGCCGCCAAATAAGGAAGGGTAGTGGAGCTACGAGCTACGACAGGGCCTGAGGAAGGGTCAGCCAGGGAATCTGCGGCGGGAGCGGCAAGTGGCGTGAGAGTAGTGGAGTACCACAAGAAGCACCGGGAAGCGCCGGAGTCTAGGGTGAAGGAGAGCGCAGCAGAGGTGGGAGAGGTCAAGGAAGCGACGGAGGAGCCTAGACTAAACAGAGCAGGGGATCCTACACCTGACGCAGCAGAGGAGTCTAAGCTCGGCATACCTACATAAGGCAACACGAGGTAAGCGGAACCAATCACACTAGAGTCATCCACATACAGAACATACAGCGCAGAGCTAATCTCATCCATGTCCATATCAAAGACCTGAAACCCCTACGGAGCAAGCTGAGCCAGTCGGGGAGGTCGGGCGACGGGCTGAAGCGAAGACGAAACATGTCGTCAAGGCGACTGAAACAGCGAGTGGTGGTGTGACCGATCTTACCGCACACGAGGCCACAGCAAGGACCGGTCTGGAGCTGGTACTAGCAGCGCGCGTCGCTTGCACCACCACCTGCCGTCACGCCGCGCGCACGATGACCGCGACCGCCACCACCACCAGCGCCGAGCCACCTGGGCGGGAGACAACCAACCCTTCGTTGCTGCTGCTGCGGCTGCTGCTGCTGCTATGACGGCTGCTGGTCGAGCGTGGGGACCTGCTGCTGCTGCTCGGTGGTGCTAGGCCCAGTGCCCTCGTCAGCACCCCCAGCGGGCGACCCGGCTCCACCACCGCCTCCACCCCACCCACCCCCACCACCACCACCGCCGCGCCCACCCTTCGGGCAGCGGCCCTTTCCAGGACGGGCCTGTACTGCATTGGCCGTCTCAGCCAGTGCAGCAGAGCCGTCACAAAAAGTGTATTTGGCGGGCGCACAGCCCTGAAAGATAGAGACCGGCACTGTACCGCTGGGCTGTACGATAGAGCGCTGGCAAGTCTCTATGGCAGACGGGGTGTCAACAAAGGCAGTGAGGGTGAGCTATGCAGGGTGGATGCTAAGAAAGTGATCGCGGGCAGTAGCAAGGCTGTCAGGGAGGCGGGTGGCAACTAGGTAGAGGGCATGCCGGAGGGGGGGCTGAAACACACAGAGCTGGGCCTCAGTGCAGGCCGAGCGCCATGTCGAGTCTAGCGTGCGCAAGTGGGCGGCTAGGTCAGCGACAGTGGGGAAAGTCGCGAGATCAGGGAAAAGCCCTGATCGACCTAAAGCGGGGACGCTCAAACAAGGGAAGCGCATGACTGATGGCAAGATGTGCAACAGCGTCACACAACAACCGGACCGAATGGGCAAGGGCAGCAGCTGCAGCGGACTCTCGATCAGGGGTCAGCGGGCAGCGGAGCGGGGGGTCAGGACAGGGGAGCGTACCATCAAGGTGGACGGCAAGGAGGGGCCGTCCTGCCGCTGGCCTGTGAGGTGGCGGCGGAAGTCGACGAGCCACGTGTCGAACTCGATCGGCTAACCCTGAGGCTAAAGCAGTAGCCCTGAGAGGACCTGAGATTCTCTGCGTCGTCTGCCAAAGAAGCGTCTGTACACCTTTTGACTGGTCTTTAGACCCTTGCCTCAGAGGCTGGACTAGTAGTGCCGCCCTGAGCTGCTTGTTCTCTTGTTAGGCATTGTCCCTATATAGTCTAGGGGGTGTGTCAAACATAAATTAGAATATTCTTGTAGACTATATAGGTTTGTGCCTAAGAGGGTACAACACACTAGCCTATATTGCCTTGTACTCTCACATTCTAGTTCATTCTTGCATTCTAACAGTGTGGGCCCACAGCCCCACAATTAAGAGTACCGTATTCCCCCATATACAGTGGCGGAAACAATTGTCCACATGTTTAGCATATTTTCACATTTTGACGAGTTGTACGCTATAAACATTAAGCCTTAATTCATGGTGGCCATACACGTAGAGAGGAGCAGTTAGAGCACTCACTCAAATCTCCTAAAACCAGAGTAGTATATTTCATGGTCCTTCAAGACGACAACATTTAATAACAGCACATCCGGACAATTTGTACCGAGGACAGGCAGCAAACTAGTTACTAGCAAAACTAATACCTAGTCAACCGACACTTGGCCTTGATCACCACCTACACCCTCCTAGGCATGTTATCTACGAGGTTAGTGCAAACCTTTACAGGGATCTTCTCACACTCTTCCTGGACCCACGCTTTTGCATAAGGGGGTGAGCACTAGGAAAATCGCGAAGTATTTGAACGTATGCAAGAGTATTGTGCACGATTTCATGTTGAATGTTATCTCTAAGACTAGCCATGTTGAAGTGTGGCCAAAGATGCCATTAGTCGATTGGTCTCGTCTTATCATCGATCGTCTTCATCGCACCGTTGTAGGTAAAAATTACGAGCAGAGTGGCGAAAAATTGCGGATCTGCCACGAAACTTAGGGTAACATAGCATGGTTGATAGTGCATCCTTGCACTATTAGAATCATGCTAGGATGCGTATGTCTCTGAGCGGTGCAGCAGTCGAAGTAGTGGTGACTGGTGGGGAAAAATATCCGGGTTGAGATCTGGTGAGGAAAAGGGTCACTCCAGCGTAACATACTCGTGTTCTCTAAGCCATTCTAAGCCATGTGTCCCACCTAGGCTTGGAATGGCTTGGAGAGCATGAGTTTATAGCACTGGAGTGACCCTCTTCCTCACCAGACCTGAACCCGGATATTTTTCCCCACCAGTCACGACTACTTCGACTGCTGCACCACTCAGAGACCTACGGATCCTAGCGTGATTCTAATTGTGCAAGGATGCACTGTCAACCGTGCTATGTTACCCTAAGTTTCGTGGCAGATATGCAATTTTTCGCCACTCTGCTCATAATTTTTACCTACAACGGTGCGATGAAGACGATCCATGATAAGACGAGACCAATCGACTAATGGCATCTTTGGCCACACCTCAGCATGGCTAGTCTTAGAGATAACATTCAACATGAAATCGTGCACATTACTCTTGCATACATTCAAATACTTCGCGATTTTCCTAGTGCTCACCCCCTTATGCAAAAGCGTGGGTCCAGGAAGAGTGCGAGAAGATCCCTGTAAAGGTTTGCACTAACCTCGTAGATAAGAAGCCTAGGAGGGTGTAGGTGGTGATCAAGGCCAAGTGTCGGTTGACTAGGTACTAGTTTTGCTAGTAACTAGTTTGATGCCTGTCCCCGGTACAAATTGTTCGGATGTGCTGTTATTAAATGTTGTCATCTTGAAGGACCATGAAATATACTACTCTGGTTTTAGGAGATTTGAGTGAGTGCTCTAACTGCTCCTCTCTACGTGTATGGCCACCATGAATTAAGGCTTAATGTTTATAGCGTACAGCTCGTCAAAATGTGAAAATATGCTAAACATGTGGACAATTGTTTCCGCCACTGTATAAAAACCCGCCGGAATAGTCACTCCCTGGGTGGTTTATGCGGGGTAGAGCTTATGATAGGGTGCATTTAGGAGAGCACCCGCTTTTCGGGGGTTGCATTTTACATAACACCCTCCTCGTTTTATGCAGCAAATAACAGTATTTCGTAGTTTTTCAAGCTCAGCTCAGTTGAAAAAAAAAAAAAAAAAAAAAAAAAAAAAAAAAAAAAAAAAAAACGAACAAGATGAAAAACGCAATGTCAACTACCATTAGCAGCGAAAAAACGGGCAGAAACATCAACATAAGTTGCAGCGCGAAATCGAAACGTTAGCAAAGGTCGAGACTGCTAAATTATATAAGTTATTATATAAGTGTAGGCTTGGTAGATATTACTGAACATTACTGTAGGGGGTACAACACCCCTCCTTGTATCCCCCTCTTTTCTTTCCTAACTCTCTTTTCTCTCACCAACTTTCCTACCCTAAAACCTCACGCCATCCATGGCTCCTCCTCCAACCTAGATCCTAACTTCAAGACATGGTAACAGAGCCAATTCCCTTCCCGGGCCTGCTCCCCTCGCTTCCGCCGCGCACTCCCTCCCCGTTATGCCGCGCTGGCCTCGTCGCACTTTGCAAGGCCCGTCGCGTCGCACGGGCCACACTTCCGCTGCGTTTTTGTTCCATGTTCGCCGCCGTGGCGGCCTTCCTACTGCCTGCCGCCGTGGTACCTTTTCCAAGTTGCTGCGGCGGCCCTTGTGCGCTGTCCTCCCAGCGTTGACGAGCAGCCGCGGCGACGACGCCACGCTGTGGTGGCGTCGTTGTGATGACGTGGCTGTGTCGTCAGCCTGGTGTCGTCGCGCACCACCTGCGTTGCTGCTGGATTTGCAGCCCGCCCGCATGCCAGTAAGCACCGCGCCAGTACTGACACCGCGCTGAAGATCCGAAGCCCCGCCCCCTTCCCCCTTTTCCTCTGTCCCCTCCTTTTTGCCACAGCCGCCGCCTTACTCTCGCCGGTCGTCCCCCTGTCGCGGAGTTTGTACACGCCGCCGGAAGGGCGGGGGCCGCTGCTGTTACCACCGTCGTAAGCCGAAGCCGTCGCCGTCACTGCTGTCGTCGCCGCAGGCCTGTTACCGCTGCACGCCTGTCGTCACAGTCGCAGTCGCCGCTGCCAGGACGGCCGCCGTCGCCATCTCCAGGGCCTTGGGGTTGGCCCTGCTAGAGTAGTCGTGGCTGATGGGAATGGGGGTGCTAGGTATCAGAATGAAGAATAACTAGAATGGGGAGATACAAGGCAATATAGATTGGTGAGCTGTACCCACTAAGGCACAAACACATATAGTCTACAGTAACTGCAAAAGTTATGGTTGACACACCCCCTAGACTATATAGGGGCAGTGCCTAACATGGGAAGAAGCAGCTCAGGGCGGTACTACTAGTCCAGCCTCTGAGACAAGGGTGTAAAGACCAGTCACAAGGAGTACGGACAAGGCAAGAGCAAGTCCAGGGCGGCACTACTAGTCCAGTCACTGGGAGAGGCCACAAGGCCAGTCAGGATAAAATATATATAAAAAGGACAGTACAAAGTCAAGGCCCCAGCAAGTGAGAGGCTACAGGAACGAGACTTAGCTGTACACAGTGCCGCTGATGATCTTTAAGCGCAAGCGCCTTCGTAAAGATATCAGCTGTGTTGGCACTGGAGGCCAGGGAGACCTCCTCGTGTAGACTGCCCTGAAGAAACGCAGTGGAGAAGTCGAGGGAGTGAAGCTCGTAGTCACGCTGAGCTGCTACGTGTAGCAGCACTTGAAGAGTAGTCATCTTCGGGGTCGGAGCGAAGGTCTGGAAAAAGTCCACCACCTCACGCTGACTGAAACCTCTAGCCACGTAGCGCGCCTTGAACACAGGCGGCTCTCCAGGAGGGTGCTTCACCTTGAAGAGCCAGCGGCCATCGACTACGTTCATCCCAGGTGGGGGAACTGCGTCGACGTAGGTGCCAGTGGATCTCCAAGATGCCATCTCCTGCTCCATGGTAGCTATCCACTGAGAGGCCCAGGGTCCCGAGACCGCCTCAGCGTAAGTGGGAGGGGTCGGGATGTCGAAAGCGCCGGGGTCACCCTCAGGGACTAGAAGCATAGAGCAGAGATGGGGAGCAGCCTCTGACAGGAAAGCAAGCTCGTACTGGCGGTCCTCCAGGACGTCACTGCCGAGGGCATGAGCACCCCTGACAGACGGAGGACCGGCAGGGTCAGAGTCTCAAAGCTGAATGAATTATTTAGTAGAGAGAGATTACAGGTGAATATACCTAAGTGTTGTACCCTCTAAGAGGTGACCCTATACAGTCTATGCAAACATAGGAAATACACATGTTTGATACACCCCCTAGACTGCAAGGGGGTAGGTCCTGAACAAGCAGCACACTACTAGTCCAGCCACTGAGACAAGGGTCTAAAAGACCAGTCAGAAGGAGTACAAGCTAGGCAAGAACAAGACTAGGGCAACACTACTAGTCCGGCCACTGGGAGAGGATTCAGTCTAGTCTTAGTACACATATATATAAAGGACAGTACAAAGTCAAGGCCCTAGCAAGTAAGAGGCTACAAGAACTAGACCAAGCTGTACACAGTGCCGCTGATAATCTTTAGGCGCAAGTGCCTTCGTAAAGATATCAGCCGAGTTGGCACCTGAGGCCAAGTGTACTACGCGAGCCTGGCGGCGCTGCAGTAGCTCGCGCAGGAGGAAGTACCGCAGCTGGATATGCTTCGCTCTGCCCTCGAGTCAAGGCTCCTGACACAGGAGGATCATGGCCCTGTTGTCAACGTACAGGACCAGGGCAGAGCTAGGCCGCTCACCTAAGTGTGTGAGCAAGAAGGTCAGCCAGCGGAGCTCCTGTGCCGTCATGGCACCGGCGTAGATCTTAGCCTCACAACTGGACTGAGCAACACCCCCTCACGCAAGAGTAGTCATCTTCGGGGTCGGTGCGAAGGTCTGAACGAAGTCCACCCCCTCACGCTGACTGAAGCCTCTAGCCACGTAGCGCGCCTTGAACACAGGCGGTTCTCCAGGAGGGCACTTCACCTTGAAGAGCCAGCGGCCATCGACTACGTTCACCCCAGGCGGGGGAACAGCGTCGACAAAGGTGCCGGTGGATCTCCAAGATGCCATCTCCTGCTCCATGGCAGCTATCCACTGGGAGGCCCAGGGTCCCGAGGTCGCCTCAGCGTAAGTGCGAGGGGTCGGGATGTCGAAAGGATCTGGGTCACCCTCAGGGACTAGCAGCATGGAACAAAGATGGGGAGCAGCCTCGGACAGGAAAGCAAGCTCAAACTGACGGTCCTCCAGGACGTCATTGCCGAGGGCAGGAGCACCCCCGACAGACGGAGGACAGGCAGGGTCAGAGACCAGAGCGGAGGCGAAGTCAGCGACCCCAGCTACAAGAGCGTCAAGACACGAGACCAGAACAGACGGGTCGGTAACAAGAGAGGCAAGGACCCGAGGAACAAGAGGACGAGCGGCACGAAGGTAGTCAGACAAAGGGGGGGGGTGCAACAACAAGGGAGGACGGAGGAGGCGATGGGAGAAGGGGAGGACGAGACGCGTGGGAACGAAGCAACATAGGGTGAGAGCGTAAGACAGGGGAGACAGGACGAGCACGGGAGGGACGGCGAGACCAGACGTGAGACGGAGGAGTCGGGTCAGGAGACAGAGGAGGGGACACAGGGGGGGAACGAGGGCGAAGACGAGCCGGGGACGAGTTCGGCGGAAGGAACACCAAGCCGTAGACGGGAAGTGGAGGAGACGGCAGGAGAGGAACAGACGCAGGGTCAGGGGACGGAAGGCCGAGGAGGCGACGGGCTGACACCGGCGGGGACTGCTGCTGCGGCAGCACAACGCCGACACCGGGACCACAAGCTGCTCCTCAGCTACCACCGGCACACTCCACGCTAGCACCCCCAGAGGGAACGCCCCCAGGGCCCGAAACCCCTCGAGCACCGGTACCACCCCCAGGGCCACCGGAACTAGCACGCACTCCAACGCCAGCACCTCAAGAGTCAACGAACGGCTGCTGCGACGGCTGCGGCGGCGGCGGCGGAGGTGACGACGGCTGCGACAGCAGAGGCGACGGCGGCGGCAGGGGCGGTGGAGGAGGGGACGCCTCGGGAGGGGCGTGGTTGGGAAAGCGGTGGTAGAAAGAGATGGACTTGTCAAAGGTGACGTCGCGAGAGTGAAAGAAGCGGTGAGACGGCGGGTGGTAAAAGTGCCAGTCGGACGCGTCAAGGGGAAAACCGAGGAAGACGCAGGGAAGGGTGCGGGCAGTGAGCTTGTCCGTGCCGGAGGCACGGACGTGAGCAAGGCAGCCCCAGACGTGGAACGCAAACGTGTCACCAGGAGACGTGGTCCAAAGACGGGTCAGCAAAACCTGCGGCTGCTGGGGGTGCGGCCATAGGTTAAGCTGGTGAGAAGCGTAGCGCACGGCGAACGGCCACAGAAAATGGGGTGCACCGGCATGGATCATAGAGGTGCGAGCCACCTCCATGACCAAACCGATGCGTCGCTCAGCGACCCCATTTTGCTCTGGGGAGTCCGGCAGGGTGAACGTCTGGGAGATGCCCTCCGCACGACAAAAGCGACCAAGGATACCTGAGGCAAACTCGCCACCATGGTCGGAGTGAAGATGCAAGACAGGGAGACCTCAGTGGGTACGGGCAGAGACCAGCCAGGGGATGAGAGCGTCAGGCACGTCGACCTTCTGCTCTAGGGGAAAGACTGTGGTGTAGCGAGTGAAGTTGTCGACAAGCACGAGGAAGTAGCGCTCTCGACGCGGCCCATGGACGGGGGCGGGGCCCCAGACGTCCATGTGCAGGGTCTGCAGCGGCGCGGCGGTAGGGGGAAATGAGGAGGAGTGAGGGGCACGGCGAAGCCGACCCTCGACGCAAGGCGTGCAAGGTGGGGCGGGGGAGGAGGGAAAAGCGGGGAGAGAACCAAGGAGACCAAGGACGAGACCGCGCTGGGACATGTGACGCAGACGCGGGAGCGCAAGGTGACCTAGGCGGTGGTGCCAAAGGAGAGTTGGGTGAGTGAGGGACCGACAGGAGCAGGCAGCAGCAACCTGGGTAGACGCAGCCACCTGAAGGGGCACTGCAGCCGGGGGGGTCATAGTGTCCAGAGTGAACAGGCCAGACACCGGATCCCGGGGGAACGTGGACAGGGGGGCACCAGTGGCGGCCTCGGTACAGACAATATACCGCTCGTGACCAGGGAACGTAGTGGTGACGCTAAGGTCCTGGAGGCAGCCGACACCAACTAGGTTCCTGGAGAACGAGGGGATATGCAGACTTGTGAGAGAGCCCGAAGGAACCGCCGGACAGGGAAGGGTGGTGGAACTGCGGGCGACTACCGGACCGCCGGAGGGGTCAGCAAGAGAAACGGTAGCAGGAATAGGAAGCGGGGTCAGTATAGTGAAGTTGCGGAAGAATCACCGGGAAGCGCCACAGTCCAAGGTGAAGGAAAGCAAAGCAGTGGCGTCCGGCGATGGGGCGACGGCGGAAGCACCAAGGATATACAAACCAGGGGCTCCTATACCTGACGCAGCAGGGGTGGCTAAGCTAGGCACACCTACACTACACAACAATGAGTAATAAGCAAGAAGCACACTTGAGTCATCAGCATACATCACATGCAGAGCAGAAACAATGGCATCCATGTCCATGTCGAAAATCTGAATCCTACGACTAAGCAAACTGTGCCAGTCCGGGAGGTCTGGCGACGGGCGTAAGCGCTGACGAAACAGGTCGTCTAGGTGACGAAAACAGCGAGGAATGGTATGACCGAGCTTATCGCAAACGAAGCCGCGACGAGGACCGGTCTGGATCTGGTACTGATAACGCACGCCTCCCGAACCACCACTCGGCACACCACCACGCGCACGACCATCTCCAGCGCCAGGCCATCCGGGCGGGAGGACACTCGCCTGCCTCGTCTGCTGCGGCTGCTGCGACTGCTTCGGATGCTGCTGTTGCTGCTGCGACTGCGAAGGCGGCTGCTCAGCTGGACCGGGCAGGGTCCCCTCGTCCGCTGCAGCACCAGACGACCCGACTCCACCACCACCCCCACCTGCACCCCCTCCTCCTCCGCCGCGCCCAGCCTTGGGGTGGCGGCCCTTCCCCGAACAGAACTGCGCTGCATTTGCAGTCTCAGCCACAGCCGCAGAACCGTCAGAGAAGGTACACTGAGCGGGGGCACAACCCTGAAAGATAGGGACCGGCACAGTACCACTCGCCTGGGCGATGGAGCGGTGGCGGGTCTCAATAACAGTCAGGGTGTCTACAAAGTCGGTGAGGGTGAGCTGACCGGGGTGAATGCTAAGGAAGCGGTCGCGGACGGCGGCAAGGCGGTCAGGGAGTTGGGTGGCAAGCAGGTAGAGGGTAGAGGTAATGGGCGGCTGGTGGGCTCTAAGCTGTGTGTCAGTGCAGGCAGCGCGCTAGGTCTCATCTATCGTGCGCACATGAGCAGCCAGGTCAGCAACGGTGGGGAAGGACGCAAGGTCGGGAAAGAGCATCGGGAGGATCAGGCGACCTACCGAGGCAGCAGGAGGGGTGGAATAGCGCTTGATGACAGCATCTAAGAAGGCCTGGGTGGTAGTGATGGACCTAAAGCGAGGGCGCTCAGACGGGGGAAGGGCATTGCTAATGGCAAGCTGGGCGACAGCGTCTCGGGAAAGCCAGACAGAGCGCGCAAGGGCAGCGGCTGCAGTAGACTCGCGCTCAGCGGGTGTGGGGTCAGCGAGTAGCACAGAAGGGGGGTCTGGGCAGGGGAGCGTACCGTCAAGGTGTGCGGAAAGCGGGTGGCCATCCTGCCGCTGGCCAGTGAGGTGGCGACGGAGGTCGGCGAGCCACGCCTCGAACTCCAGAGGCTGGCCTTCAGCGTCGAAGCAAAGCTCCGCCGCCATCACAAGCATTGCAGGACTGTACAGAGTGGTACAATGCGGTGGAGGGCGGTGCAGTGCAGTGCAGGGCGGTGCAGTGCGGTACCGTGCGATGCAGTGCGGTGCAGTGCAGTACTATGCGATGCAGTGCGGTGCAGGGTGGTGCTGTGCGGTACAGGGGATATGGAACTGTACCAGGGAGGGTGCAGGGCCGGAGCAGGCACGACGAGCGGGCCGCACACAGCTCGAGGCAAGACGGGCGAGGGGGCCAGGAGCAGCGGCACCAGGCTGGCGGGACGAGCGCAGGGCCGACGGGACGGGCGCGGGGCCGGCTAGGACGCCCACAGGGGCCGAGCAGACGGGTGCGGAGGTCGCGAGGGCGGGCACGGGGCCGGCTGGGGCGGCCACAGGGGCCGAGCGGACGGGCGCGGAGGTCGCAAGGGTGGGCAGGGGGCCGGTAAGAACGGGCGCAGGTGCCGAGAGGGCGGGCGCGGAGGCCGCTAGGGCGGGGACGGGGCCAGCTAGGACGAGCGCAGGGGCCGCTAGGGCAGGGACGGGGCCGGCTAGGACGGGCGCTAGGGCGGGTGCGGGGGCCGCTAGGGCGAGCACGGGGCCGCTAGGACAGGCGCTGGGGTCGCGAGGACGGGTGTTGGGGGCCGCTAGGACGGGCACGGGCGCGGGGCCGGCAAGAACGGGCGCAAGGGGCCGAGAGGGCGGGCCCGGAGGCCGCTAGGGCGGGCACGGGGCCGGCTAGGACGGGCGCAGGGGGGCTGCTATGGCGGGCACGGGGCCAGCTAGGGCGGGCACGGGGCCAGCTTGGACAGGCGCTAGGGCCGAGGGGAGGGGGCGCGCGGGGCGCGAGGGCCGTAAGGAGGGGCGCGAGGGCCGTGAGGGGCTGTAAGGAGGGGCGCGAGGGCTGTGAGGGGCCGTAAGGAGGGGCGCGAGGGCCGTAAAGAGGGGCGCGAGGGCCGTGAGGAGGGGCGCGCGGGCGCGGCTAGGGGGGGGGGTGGGGGGCTAGGAGGTGCGAGTAGTTCCTAGAGCGGAAGCGTGGGCGGACGGGGACCTACCTACTGCTGATACCATCTCAAAGCTGAATGAATTGTTTAGTAGAGAGAGAGTAAAGGTGAATATACCTATGTGTTGTACCCTCTAAGAGGTGACCCTATACAGTTTATGCAAACATAGGAACTACACATGTTTGACACAGAGACCAGAGCGGTGGCGTAGTCAAGGCGGCGGGTAGAGGCGAAGTCAGCGACCGCAGCTACAAAGGCGTCAAGACTCGAAACCAGAACAGACAGGTCGGTAACGAGAGAGGCAAGGACCCGAGGAACAAGAGGACGAGCGGCACGCAGGTAGTTAGACAGGAGGGGGGGAGCAACAACAAGGGAGGACGGAGGGGGAGACGGGAGAAGGGGAGGACGAGACGCGTGGGAACGAAGCAACATAGGGTGAGAGCGCGAGACAGGGGAGACAGGTCGAGCACGGGAGGGACGGCGAGACCAGACGTGAGACGGAGGAGTCGGGTCAGGCGACAGAGGAGGGTGTGGGGGTGTGGGTACATAACACACTGAAATTCAAATTGCATTTTACATAACACATGGGCACTATTTTTCCGGGCCACTGTTAACACCTAGTCGTTTTTTTAGTGAATTTTTATATACACCATAGGGTGTTATATACGGGGGATTACGGTACTAGCCTCCACAGCACACCCCCTCGATGTCTGGCTGAACTGGCGCTGCCCTCGCTATAATCACCAGCAGCACGTCTAGCGGCAATCCCGCTAGGAGGCCGCCCAAGGGAGTAGTATCCTGCCCTCTGCGCCGAACAGGCAGGTTCTGTAAGAGGGAGGATCAAGAACGCGGAGAAGTTAGTACTTCGCCCCGTGAAATCTGGTTGGAAAACCTGGGTCGTACTGCTATACAAAAAGCCCCCTGCACGATTAGCTTTACGGGTGGTACTCTTGCCATTACTATATGACCGCACTGAGTCGGGTCCTCTCACCTGCGGCCGCTGTTGCCTCGTTAGTCTGTTGCAGCAGAGCAGCAACGCAGCCACGCAATCCTTGGACTCTTTCGGAAAGCGATGGTGCGATTCCGTTGACCATGGAAGCAGCTCCGGACGCTTGATGACCATCTCGCTCCGTGACGCGTCCTGGGGAAAAACCAACTGCAGTAAACACGAATTCCAGAGGTGACGACAACCAAAGGTAAATACTTCAAATGTACCGTTTGGGTCCGAGCTAAACCTTCGCTTTTGCGGAAAGATTGCGACCACTGAGACTGAAAACGGAGAAACGGAATATAAAGAAGTGAGCTTTAAAAAATGAAACGAATAGCTCTTGCCGATGAAATGAAGTATTACGAAGGCGTGGGAGCAATGGCTTCGTTCGTTCGTACCACTCTCTTGCCGACGACGAACGGCTCGTGCGTCGCCTTGTCGCGAAACACCCACGGGTGCTGCACGAAGGACCGCTGCCTGTACACACGGCCCGGCTGCAGGCACTCGTACGGGACCTGTGCGGAAGGCACGGAAGACAATGCGATGGGAAAGATTGAGAGACGGAATAACGTGAACGTATATGGCGTCGACAACCAGTGGGAATGGCATCGTGTCGGACGCGACGAGCGCCTGGTGTTTTAGATACAGCGGCTTGAGCGATTTATCACTGAGAAGATTCGAGTCAATGAAACTGACCTCCTTCCCGTCGTAGTCGACCCAGTACGGCTGCACGGCCGTGTCGGTCGCGTTTCGGAACGTAATCACCGTCGGCTTCGTGCTTGGTCCCGCGCAAACCGGCCATACTACTGGCCGCCAGCGAGAATGACCGGCGCTGCTGCCGGCTTCAGGCTGAATTTCCTGCGCCTGATTACCCTGAGGGTGAGGCTCAGCGGCTTGGGCTTGATCAGGAAGGGATGTTGTTGGCCCTGCGGCAGGATCAAAGGGACGGTTGTTGTTGGTGTTGGTGTTGGTGTTGCCGCGGCTCGCTGGAAAGTTGACTCGGCCTTCCGGGGGGTAGGAGATGGCGAGCGGGATCGCTTCGAGGATGTCGGCCTCCATTGACTCCTGGCCTTCGAATGGTCGTCTACCCCTCAGGACGGCTATCACGGAGCGGAAAGCAGAGAATATGTTCATTCCTGCCTGGTGACTCCCTATGGAGTAGCGACAATGCACGAGCCCTTTCCGTCCTAGTCAAAACTGCCAATTGACGAGGAATCTACGACGAAGAACCGCGCAAATGCTTGTAACAAAGACTAGATAACATGTTCGAAATTAGAGGCGTATCTGCTTTATACGTCATCTCTTTGTTTCTTCCTCAGGACATTGCAGCGGGCCTGTGGGGTGATTATCGCCCCGACAATGTCGGGACTCGGGACTGACTGGTGGGACCCTCATAGCTCGGCCGATGGTGGCAGCGCGAAGGTCACATCACTCTGGATTCGACCACCGCTGGAAGCTAGTCTGGTGGTTTGGTACGGAAGGACACCAGCCAGACCTGCTGAGGGCGTGGTCCCTTGGGTTCGGAAAAGGCGGGAAGTTCGAACTTTCAAGGGTTCCTACACATTTCTATACGTTACAGAAGGTTTTGATACGGTGCAGCGCGTTTGGTGTTCGAACTTTTGCATCTTTTGCTAAAAGCACCCCCCCCACCCCCCCTGACTTCCTGGCTTCGTTTTCCTTCAGTCCGAGTGTGGTTGTGTGGCTGGGCGAGAGCAGGTGAGGTGACAGAACACACAGGTGCCAGCTGCAACCCGAACTTCAAGCCCCCGAACATCCAACAGACGTTCGGTGTAGTTTCATTGAGCACCCGCGTGTACTGCACTCATCAAAACGCACAGCCTGTTCGCTCGAATGGATACTCGTAATAGTGTAATGAAGCGGAAAGAGTGTGTCTAACGAGGAAACAATACAAGTGAGGCAACATTAAACAAGTGGCGAAGAGATCGTCTTAGGGTTGCGGAGCATTTCATGATGAGAATTTATTATACATAAAATGTTTTATTTCCATCACAACAAACATTTGATTTTTATTTCACAAACTTGAAAAAAAAAAAAAAAAAAAAAAACCCAGCCCGATCGATTGCAATAGGTTGCTCCGCAACCAAAAAAAAAAAAAAAAAAAAAAAAAAAAAAAAAAAAAAAAAAACAACAACAACAACAACAACGAGGAGCATGGATATACCTAGCAGAGTCATAGATTAAAAATATATTGTCTGAACCATCAGACACGGATTTTGATTCATGTCTGGAAATTTAACGCGTGTCTGAATGTCAGAAAAAAAAATCTAAATGTTTGTCTGAAATTTAAAACCAGAATAGAAATTAGAATATGAGAATATCTATTTTCATAGCTTCATTTCTGAACAGTTGAGATTTTGTTACTCGATTCCCAAAGCTAGTGTCCCCCTGGACTCGCTATAAGAAATCTCCATTCCTTACTGAGTCATACGCTAGCGCGTACACCAGGGTCCTAAATAGCATACTTCTTTTGTCTGATTGTCTGATTTTCAGACTGGTTTATAGGGGTTTCTTTGTTTTTTCAGACAGGGGCTTTCAAAAACTCTGATTGGACTAGACAAACTTTTAAGATTTCTGTGAAAATTTCCGACTAGGTGTACCAGTTTATCTGATTTTTAGACAAGTGTTTTGAGTTTCTCTGAAACAAAGACATACAGATGTAAGGTGCTCCAATGCGAATATTCCTTTTTTCGCATCGCCACACGTTGTCCCCCCTCCGCATCCTTGGCATACGTGAGCCTTCCCGAGCCTTCTGTGGCAACATCTGATGTGGCTAGAACACATGTGACGATCAGCCAGAAGGGTGTAGCGATTCCCCCACGGAAACTTCTTCGACCACTCGGTTTCAAACTTGTGTTTCAGCTCTGCCTCACGTGCTTTAGTGACCTTCAGCAGCTCTGCTGCTTCTGCGTCCTCCTCATCGTCGTCAGCATCATCGTCCTCCATATCTTCTGCGGTAGACGGGCCGGGCGCTGAACTCGGTGCAGAGTCAGGAGCCTTGGATGTGGCGCCCTTGAACCACGGCAGAGAAGCCTACCGATACTCTCGCTTCTTGGCGGAGGAGCGAGCTGATGCTTCGGCATCGGTTTCCAAGCCGACCGCCGACGATGGTGTGGGCGACTGCGAGGGCTGAGGCAAGGACGGACTGGACGAACGCGTAGGCGACAAAGGAGGGGATGCTAGTGGCACTGGCCATGGCGAGGGCTTGGCTGAGGAAGGCGCAAGCATAGGGTCGATACTCGTGCCGCACCTCCTCTCTGCTCAATGCATTGCTCACAGGTGAGGCGTAGTGCAGCACCACTTCCTTGCCAGGTTTCCCAACTTCATCGATTAGTTCTGATTTATGTTTCGTGGTTTTGATGTATGATGTTCCGTGTTTGAGTAGGGAGGCTTTGGCAGCTAAGGACGCTGCCAAGAAGTTTCCCGACTTCAACGTGATCGACGACATCATCAAGATGGTGGCCGAGATTTTGGGACGCTCCTCGGTGTGGCATGATCGCTTCAGAGAGCTGCAGGAGATCTTGATGCAGACCTTCCTGGAGATGCAGTCTATCTTCGCCGCTGGCTTTCACGCGCCGAGGCAATACTCCGCTTGGTCGCAGTTCTTCCCGCCGCCATCCTGCTGCTGCACGAGTACGACCGGGATTCGTACGAGGTTGCAAGGGGCTATAAATTCCACTTCTACCTCTTCTTCCTCGCCGACCTGCTGACAGAGCTCAACCAGCTTAAGAAGAAGTTTCAGCGTCGCCAGGTAACGTATACGCTAATGCTTCAGATCGCGCACATACTTTCGATCGCGCACATGCATGTTCTATGCTGTGCTAAACATGCCTTGGCTATGTGATTTTCTTGTGCTACTTGCAGGTCGACATCACCAGGGTGGGAAGCATGGTGCAGAGCACCACCGAGGTGATTCGCGCACGGTACATTAACTGCGACTCTTCTTTCGGCGGCCCCAGAAGCAAGCACCTGCACAAGTTCTTGACATCCCATGAGCCTGAAGGTCGTGTGGTCGTCGAGGGGGAGGCGAAGGATGGCGAGCTGGTCCCCCACGAGTACAACCTTCACACGAAGTCGATTTCGGACTCGGAGTTCAAGAGCGACAAGAAGTCTTGCATCGTGTTGTGCCGTGCCATGGCCCAAGAGACGATCGACTGCATCGAGTCAAGGTTCAGCGACCTGCAACAGCTCGGAGGAACCAAGTTTTTTCTCTCATGCGCCTATCCCACTGCGCGATCGGACCGCGAGAAGAAAGCCCTTGAGTGGCTGGCGCTTCTGAAAAAGTTATTCAACAACAAGCCCTTGCTTGGTAAGTTCTCTAGACCAACATACTTTTCCGAGTGCTTTTCTGGATTACCCTTCTAATGTTTACTCAGTGTGCCTGTTATCTGAGTGCGATGCCATGCGTTATACTCACACTTTGCTGATTCCCTCCCCTCGCAATGTTACCCCCCCCCCTCCCCCTCCCAGGCGTTAGCTGGAAGCGCGCCAAGGCAGAGCTGACCTCATTTGTCAACATCATGGACGCGCATCACGGGGAGATGGCGTACCACGTCAGCCTGCGGCACATGCTGGGGACACGCGACTGGGAAGATGCCTATCCCAATCTTGTTAAGATTTGGGTGGCAACCGCCGTGCTCCTGTTGAGCACGGTGGAGTGCGAGCGGGGATTTTCCCACCAGAACGTCATTAAGAGCTGGTCTCGGGGCAACCTCTGTGATGCCCGCTTGGGCGACCTTGTGTGCATCTCCCTCCTGCACGATTACGACATGCAGTGGGATGAGATCGTTGACATGTGGAAGGCCACCAAGCCAAGGCGGCCTAGCCAGGATGCAATTGCCCCCATTCTTGCCCCAATGTCAAGGAAGAAGAAGAGCAAGGCCGAGGCAAAGAAGAGAAGGAAGATCGCTGAGCTCGAGGCTCAGATCAGGAAGTGGAAGGGGATGGCTGTGGTTGAGGAGGATGGGCTTTAGGAAGGAGAGGTGGAAGAGGAGGTGGAGGAAGAGGTAGAGGAGGAGCTGGCGGAATTTGATGATAACGAGTAGGTACCGTAAATGTAGGGAGGGAGGGAATGGCCATCTGCCTGCATGCTTGTTCGTTTGTAACTTGCAAGTAGTACTAACTTAATCAAAGTGCTTAAATATATCTTCCATTGTCACACACAATAACAGACTATGCAGTAGAATTTCTCTGTATTTTTAGACAAAGATTCTCAAATTCTCTGGAAAATCAGACAAGTTTTTCAAAATTCTCTGATCCTGAAAAGCGCATAAGACAAAGTGCGCAGATCGTGTCTGATTGCTCAGACACATTTTTTTCCAAAAGAGAACCCTGGCGTACACCCGAACTCCTCAACTCGTCACGTTCGGCCTCAATGTCGGCCCAACCCTTTCCAGAATCGCGCCCGGCACTGTCGCCACATTGCCGAACCTACCCACGTTCCGAGGTTATCGCCCTAGCACACCAACCCCTATATAACCTCGTGCCTTCATTGCAATAGTGACCTTGTATTCTCACGTTATATTTCATTGACACTGTCTATATCATAACAACTAGTATCAGGGCTCGACACTTCCAGGTGTCAACTTATACATATGTTTTATGTAGCAGTAATAGGCTAGATGGGGATATGTTCTTAAGGGGTACAACCCCAGCCCTATATCTCTCTTGTTCTTGCTTGTTTCAATCTATCCTAGTATTCTAACATGGTATCATCGTAGATTAGGTCCGCCCACCCGCTTCCGCCCCTAGCCCTAGCCTACCGTGCCTCCCCGGCCCCTCGTGCGTCCGCCGTCCCTGCGCCCCTAGTCGTCCCCACGCGCCTAGCCATCCCCACGCACCTAGCCGTCCCCACGCGCCCGGCTGTCCCATCGCGCCCAACCGCCCCTGCAGGAACCAATGACTGAGCCCTTGAAGATTCTCGACCATCGAGTCACGACGCAGCAGAACCGTCGAATGGTAGATTTTCTCGTCAGATGGCGCGATCGGACGTCTGAGGATGACAGCTGGGTACCCCTCGCTGATATATAATCACACCCAATTCTAACAGCGTATTACTAGCGTCGGAATGTTTCCGATGCCCGCGGCCTCGTTTAGGAGGGGGGGGGGGGGGGGGGGAGGTGGGTAAGTGTAAGGGAGTCGTACGCTAGCGCGTACACCCGAACTCCTCGACTCGTCACGTTCGGCCTAAATTTTCAGCCCAACCCTTTCCCGAGTCGCGTCCGGCACTGTCGCCACATTGCGGAACGTTCTCACATTCCGAGGTTATCGCCCTAGCACGCCAACCCCTATATAACCTCGTGCCTTCATTGCAATAGCGATCTTGTATTCTCACGTTATATTTCATTGACACTTACTATATCATAACACTCGCCACCATTTATAGGGGCCTATTTTCTCGTCCGGGCAGTTTCGAAACAGTCTCGCAAAGCTGACGAGACCCTAGGCGGAAATAGAGGGAGAATGGCGATCGGTTAGGACACTTTGCTAAAACAAAGTGTCCAGTAACAACACGTGGGGACAACCGATTGCGGTTTTGTTGGGTCATTTGCTAGAGAGGAGATGCAACCCCATACTAGTCGATTTCAGACAAGGTAGAAACACTAGTCTAAAAAATCAGACAAATCCTAAATCCTTGTCTAACCCAATCCGACAAAAAATAGATCCTTAGCTGGAAAATCAGACGAAGTCGAAAAATCCAGTCTGAAAATCAGACGTTCATACAAATTTTGTCTGCAAAAACTTGATAGCTAGCCTAGGACCACACAGTCGTGGCTCGGCCGAGCTGCAACGTGCGGTTTGTAAAAAGACGTGGAGCCCATGCAACAGCAAGGCGGGCAATAATACCGTAATCCCTCATATAGAAGTGTCGAAAGTAGTTCAGAAGCTAGCTAGGGAGCCATGAAAATGGCGAGAGGTTTAGCTAGGGGGGAAGAGTTACGAGAGGAAAAATGATAAGACTAGAGAAGAATGAGATACAAGAAGGGGGGGGGGGGGGGGGGGGGATTGTCCCCTCTTTAGTAGGATCCAACAATGTAGCACACCAACAAAGCCTACACAAATATATATATAAATATATAATTTGACACACCCCCTAGGCTCGGTAGTGGCAAGCCCACCCAACACGCAACACCCCCAAACCCTTGCACCCTCATACCCTTCAGCAGCTGTGGCGTCTACCCCTCGTACGAAACGGTGACACCCCCGACGGGCGGCAGCAAAGGCATCAGCGGCGGCTTCTACGACGTTGACAACCGCGGTGGCAGTGGCGGCGGTGGCTTCAATGAAGGCGGCAACTGAGTGCTAAGCTCGCAGCACCCGGTGGCGTGGCACGACCCGGCGATGACCAGGAAGAGAATCAGCAGCTGCAGCTGGAATGAGGGGTGGCCCGGGGGAGGGGGGGCGTGAAAACAACGAGGCGCCCTGGATGGCGCGCTGGTTGTCGTGCGGGCATGCGGCTGGCGCCTAAAACATTGCGCGGCCCACTGCCGCCTGTGTGATAACGCGTCGACGCTGCCACGACAGCACGACGACGCCGCCACAGCGTGGCATCGACGCCACGGCAAAGCGTCGAGGCTGCCACGTCAGCATGATGAAGCCACAATGGTAGCACGACGAAGCCACCATGGAAGCACGACATGGCTGCCACGGCGGCGCGGAAGTGACAGGAGGGAAGAGCGGATGATGCGGAAGCATGAGGAGAAGGCCCGAGCGGAAGGGCTTGCTCTGAAACCACGTCGAAAGTAGTTTAGAAGCTAGCTACGGAGCCATAAAAATGGCGAGAGGTTTAAGTAGGGGGGAAGATTTACGAGAGGAAAGAGGATTAAACTACAAGAGAAAGAGATACAACAAGAAGGGGTTTGTCCCCTCTACAGTAGGATCCAGCAATGTAGCACACCTACCAAGACTACACAAATATATACATATATATATTGACAATAACACTCGCTGAAATAGTCACTCCATGGGTGGTTAATATGAGGGGGGAGCTTATGATACGGTGCATTTTTTAGAGCACCCTTTTTTTGACATTGAATTTTACATAACACCCTCCTTGTTTTATTCGTTTTAAAGCTTTATTTGTTTACCTCAGCTGCAAAGAGCGAGCAGGATGAAATCGCGCGTCAACAACCAGCGACATAGCGTGCCTTGAACACCGGCGACTCTCCAGGAGGGCGCCTCACCTTGAAGAGCCACCGGCCATTGACTACGTTCACCCCAGGTGGGGGAACTGTGTCGATGTAGGTGTCGGTGGATCTCCAAGATGCCATCTCCGCATCCATGGTGGCTATCCACTGAGAGGCCCAGGGTCCCGAGGTTGCCTCAGCGTAAGTGCGAGGGGTCGGGATGTCAAAGGCGCCTGGGTCACCCTCAAGGACTAACAGCATGTAGCAGAGATGAGGCGCGACCTCGAACAAGAAAGCAAGCTCGTACTGCCGGTCCTCCAGGATGTCACTGCCAAGGGCAGGTGCACCATCGATGGACGGAGCACGGGCAGGGTCCAAACCAGAGCTCTGGCATAGTCAAGGCGGTGGGTAGAGGCATAGTCAGTGTCGGCAGTGACAAGAGCGTCAAGACTGGATACAGGAACGGACGGGTTGGTAACAAGATAAGCGAGGACCCGAGGAACAAGAGGACTAGCGGCACGGAGGAAGTCACACAAGGGAGGCGGAGCGACAATCACCAAGGACGGAGGAGGCGACAGGAGGAGGGGAGGATGAGACGCATGGGAACGAAGCAACATAGGGTGAGAACGCAGAGCAAGAGAGACAGGACGGGCACGAGAGGAAGGACGAGGCCAGAAGTAGGATGGAGGCATCTGGTCAAGAGACTACTGCGGCTGCTCTACACCAACTCCAGAACCTCCAACCGCACCACGACTACCTCCAGAACTCCCAGAACGAGAACCCTCTTCAGCACCGGTGCCACCTCCGAGACTGTCGGGACCAGCCACGACAGTAACCCTAGGACTAGCACCCCCAGAACCCACGGACCCATGCGGTGGCGGCGGCTGTGTGAGCGGCGACGGCGGCAACTGCTATCGTGGCGACTGCTGCTTCTACGGCGGCGGCGAGGACGGAGGAGGAGACACTGGGGTGGAGACAGGCGGCGAAAGCGAAGCCGTGGGAACCCCAGAGTAAGGGGACTCCTCCACCGGGACAACCGGGAGACCTCGGTGGGGAAACCGGGTGTAGAAAGAGACTGACTCGTCAAAAGTGACGTTATGCGAGTGAAAGAAACGGTCAAACGGCAGGTGGACAAAGTGCCTGTCTGACACGTTGAGGGGGAAACCAATGAAGACACAAGGGACAGTGCGGGCAGTGAGCTTGTCCGTGCCGGAGGCACGAACGTGTGCAAGGCAGCCCCAGACGTGGAACGCAGTCGCGTCACCAGGGAACCCGGTCCAGAAAAGGGTCGGCAAAACGTGAAGCCGCTGGGAGTGTGACCACATGTTAAGCTCGTGAGTGGCGTAGCGAACAGCGAACGGGCAGAGGAAATGGGGCACACCGGCATGGATCATGGAGGTACGAGCCACCTCCATGACCAAACCGATGCGTCGCTCAACGACCCCATTTTGCTGTGGGGAGTCCAGCAGGGTGTACGACTGGGTGATGCCCTATGCAAGACAAAAGTGGCCAAGCCGACCGGAGGCGAACTTGCCACCACGATCGGAGTGGAGACGCAGCACAAGGAGGCCATGGTGGACTCACGTAGCTACGACCCACGAGATAAGAACGTCAAGCAGGTCTGCCTTCTGCTCCAGGGGAAACACCGTGGTGTAGCGCGTGTAGTCGTCGATGAGCACTAGAAAGTAGCGCTCTCGGCGCGGCCCAGGGATAGGGGCTAGGCCCCAAACGTCCAGGTGCAGGGTCTGGAGTGGCGCAGTGGTAGGGGGGAGCGAGGAGGAGTGAGGGGCATGGCGCAGCCGGCCTTCAACAGAAGGTGTGCACGGCGGCGCAGGCAAGGGAGGGAGGGCAGGGAGCGACTAAGGGAACCTAAGACAAGCCTGTCATGGGACATTTGACCCGGGTGCGGGAGTGCGGGGTGACCTAGGCGGTGGTGCCACTACAGTGAAGGGTGGGTGAGCGACCAACACGAGCAGGCTGCAGCTACCTGGTAGGAGACGGCGACCAAGGGTGACGCTCTGACCGGGGGGGACGCGGTGTCCACTCTAGACACTCTAGACACGGGGTCCCGGGGCAACGTGGTGAGAGGGGCACCTATGGCGGCCTCGGTACAGACTACGTACTGCTCGTGTCCAGGGGACGTAGTAGTGACGCCGAGGTCCTGAAGAGAGCCGACACCAACTAGGTTCCTGTAGAACGAGGGGATGTGCAAGCCTGTATGAGAACCCGAGGGAACTGCCGGAGTGGGAAGGGTAGTGGAGCTACGGGCAACTACCGGACCTGAGGAGGGGTCAGTAAGCGCCAGGGGCAGCAAGCCGCATGAGCACAGCGTGGTCATGAAAGAAGCAAGCAAGAGTATAGCATGAACGGGAGCGCGGCGGTGGCGGCTGCAGGCAGAGGAGCTAGCATAGAGCCAAGGCTAAATAAGGCAGAAGGTCCTACGCCTGACGGAGCAAGGGAGCCTAGACTACACATAGTTGACACACCTACACTAGGAAATACCAGGTAATAGGGTAAAGTCACTCTAGAGTCATCAGGATACATGACATACATAGCACTTCTAATCTGATCCTTGTCAAGCTCAAAGACAGGCACACGGCGGCACGCTAGGGCGTACCAGTCCAGAGGGTCCGAGGTGGTACCAAAGTGGAGACGGAAGAGGTCGTCGAGGCGGCGGTAGCAGCGGGTAGTAGTGTGACCTGGACGGTCACAGACGGTGCCACGGCGGGGGCCGGCCAAAAGGTGGTACTGGCAGGTGACCACACTGGAGCTGCCACCAGACACCGAGGCGTGTAGCCCACCATCACGACCACCACCACCAGCGCCACCAGGCCACCACGGCGGCTGCTGCTGCGACTCCTGCAGCTGAGGCTGCTGCTAAGGCAGCTGCTGCTACTGCTGCTCCGGAGCACCAGCCCCGGTCCCCTCGTCTTCACCACCATCCCCGCCCCCACCTCCACCACCCCCACCACCCTTCCCTCCGCCACACCCTCCCTTGGGTCGGCGGCCCTTACCCAGATGCTGCTGCGCTGAGGCCGCAGCGGCGGTCTCAGCAGTAGGGGTTGTCTCAGCGACAGCAGCAGAAACGTCCGACTAAGTGCACTGGGAGGGAGCACAACCCTGGAAGATAGGGACCGGCGCAGTACCGCTAGACTGAGCGATAAAGCGCTGGCGGGTCTCTATCGTGGACAGGGCGGTGACAAAGGCGGGAAGGGTGAGGTCACCTGGGTGCTAACTGAGGAAGTGGTCGCTGACTCCGGCAATGCGGTCAAGCAGGCGCGTGGCTGTGAGGTAAAGGGTAGCGCAGAGCGACGGCAAGAAGGCAGTGAGTTGTACCTCAGTGCTAGCGGCGCGATAGCTAGTCTCTAGAGCGCGGAGGTGAGTGGCAAGGTCAGCGACAGTGGGGAAGGATGCAAGGTCAGGGAACAGCATGGGGAGGATGAGGCGGCCGGCTGAGGCAGAGGCGGGGGTGGAATAGCGCATAGTAACTGCATCTAAGTTATCCTTGGCGTTTCCTACAGCGGTGAAATAGGGACGCTCAGACTGGGGGAGGCAATGATGAATGGCAAGCTGAGAAACAGCGTCACTCGAACCCCAGACAGCGCAGGCAAGCTCAGCAACGACAAAATCCGCACGCTCAGCAGACGTGGGGGCGCCAGGGAGGGCAGCAGGCGGGGCGGGGCGAGGGAGCTCATCGTCAACATGGACGGCAAGGGAGTGGCCGTCTTGGCGCTGCCGGGTCAGCTGGTGGCGGAGGTCGACAAGCCACGCCTCGAACTCCGCGTCCAGGCGGAGCAGAGATTTCGTCATCACCACGGCTGCAGCAGCTGTCTTACGCTGACAAGTGCGGAGGAGGGCGGTGGAGAGCAGTGTGAAATGATGTAGTGTGGTGGAAGGCGGTGGAGTGCCGTTGAGAGCGGTGGTGTGCGGTGGAGTGGAGAGGAGTGCGGTGGAGAGCAATGGATTGCGGTTGAGAGTGGTGGAGTGTGGTGGAGAGCAATGAAGGCGGTCGGCAAGAGTGCCGGCTCAGAAGAGGAGCTAAGGCCGGCTGGTCGGCGGGAGGAAGGGACGGGGTAGGCTGTGACCGGCGGAGCCGCTCCCGGCGAAGCTGGGGCGGGCGTGAGAGCAGCAGGCGAAGGGCCAGAAGGCGCCGGGCTGACGGGCACGAGGCTGACAGGCACAGGGTCAGTAGGAGCGGGGCCAGCGGGGCATGGGGCCGGCGGTGAGGGGCTGGCGCTGTCAGGACCAGCGCATGCGGGGCTGCCGAAAGTGGGGGCCAGCAAGCATGGGGGCCGGCGAGCACGGGGCAGGCGGGCGCAGGGCCAGCAAGAACGGGGGCAGCGGGCAAGGGGCTGGCGAGTGCGGGGTCAGAAAGCGCGGGGCCAGCAGGCGCGGGGCCACCGGGCACGGGGGTGGCGAGCGTGGGGCCTGAAGGCGCGGGGCTGGTGAGCGTGGGGCTGGCGAGCGCGGAGCCAGAGAGAACGGGGCCAGAGGGCGCAGGGCTGGCGAGCGCGGGGCCAGAAAGCGCAGGTCCAGCGAGCGCAGGGCTGGCGGGCGCGGGGCTGGCGAGCGCGGGGCCTGAGAGCGCGGGGCTGGCAAGCGTGGGGCTGGCGAGCTAGGGGCCAGCAAGAACGGGGCCAGCGGGCGCGGGGCTGGCGAGCGCGAGATTGTCGAGCATGGGGTAAGTGAGAACGGGGCCAGCGGGCGCAGGGCTGGCGAGTAGGGGCCGGCGAGTGGCTGGCGGCTACGAGCTGCTGGCGCTAGCGATGGGCGGCCAGGACTAGGACTAGGGCAGAAGCACGAGTGGGCGAGGAGGACCTAACCTAGCGCATCATACCATCTCAGAGTTAGCAAGTGGCTAGAAAGATAGGGTACAAGGAATATAAGCTAAGGTGTTGTACCCTCTATGAGTACGCACCTATCTAGCCTATAGCAACATCATATATGTAGGTACAGCTCACTCCCTTCCTGCCGCCACTCTGCGCTACCCTTTACCTCATTGCCACGCGCTTGCCTGACTGCCTAGCCACGGCCTGAGACCACTTCCTTAGTCAACACCCAGGTGATCTCACCCTCACTGCCTTTGTCACCGCCCTGTCTGCAATAGAGACCCGCCAGCGCACTATCGCTCAGTCTAGCGGTACTGCGTCGGTACCTATCTTCCAGGGCTGTGCTCCCTCCCAGTGCACTTACTCTAACGTTTCTGCTGCTGTCGCTGGGAAAGCCCCTGCTGCTGAGACCGCCGTTGCGGTCACAATGCGGCGTCATCCGGGTAAGGGCCGCCCCCCCAAGGGGGGGCGTGGCGGAGGGAAGGGTGGTGGGGGTGGTGGAGGTGGGGGCGGGGATGGTGGTGCAGACGACGGGACCGGGGCTGGTGCCCCGGAGCAGCCTCAGCAGCAGCAGCAGCCACCTTGCAGCAGCCTCAGTTGCAGCCTGGTAGCGCTGGTGGTGGTGGTCGTGGTGGTGCGCTGCGCAGCTCAGTGTCAGGTGGGAGCTCCAATGTGACCTCTCAGTACCAGCTTCTAACCAGCCCCTACCGCAGCACAGTCTGCGACCGTCTTGGTCACACCGCTGCCCGCTGCTACCGCCACCTCGACGACCTCTTCTATCTCCGCTTTGGTCTTACGTCGGACCCTCCAAACTAGTATGCCCTGCTGTGCCTCCGTATGCCTACCTTTTAGCTTGACATGGATGTGTTTAGGAGTGCTATGTATGTCATGTATGCTGATGACTCTAGTGTGACTGGACCCTATTGCCCGGTGTTGCCTAGTGTAGGTGTGTTCACTGTGTGTAGCTTAGATTCCCCAGGACCACGTGCATTGTTTAGCCTGCTCCAGGCTAGCTCCTCCGCTTGGAGCCACTACCACCGCGCTCTCGTTCACACTAGACTCCAGTGCGTCTGCCTGCTTCTTTCGCGACCATAATTTGCTCACGCCGCTTGCTGCCCCTGCCGTTGTTGCACTTGCTGACCCCTCCTTAGGTCTAGTAGTTGCACGTAGCTCCACTACATTTCCTGGTCCGGCGGTTCCCTCGGGTTCTCTTACCGGCTTGCACATCCCCTAGTTAGTTTCGGCTGTCTTCAAGACCTCGGCGTCACCACAACGTTCCCTGGACACGAACGGTGCACCGAAACCGCCACCGAAACCGTTCACTGGGAACGTCCCCCCAGGACGCACAGTCATCCCAGGTTGCTGCGGCTTGCTCGTGTCGGTCGCACACCCACCCGTCGCTGCTGTGGCACCACAACTTAGGTCACCTTGCACTCCCCCATCCGCGTCACATGTCCCATCATGGTCTTGTCTTCAGTCTCCTTGCGTCGCTCGCCTGCGCCGCCGTGCACGCCTTGCGTCGAGGGCTGGCTGCGCTATGCTCCTCACTCCTCCTCGCTCCCTCCTACCACTACGCCACTCCAGACCCTGCACCTCGACGTCTTGGGCACAGCCCCCGTCCCTGGGCCACGTCGAGAGTGATTACACGTGCAACACCACGGTGTTTCCTTTGGAGTGGAAGGCCGACGTGCCTTACGTTCTTATCTCAAGGGTCGTAGCTGCGCGAGTCCACCGCGACCTCCCCGTGCTGTGTCTCCAGTCCGACCATGGTGGCGAGTTCGCCTCTAGTCGGCTTGGCCAGTTCTGTCGAGCGGAGGGCATAATCCAGTCGTACACCCTGCTGGACTCCCCGCATCAGAATGGGGTCGCTGAGCAACGCATCTGTTTGGTCATGGAGGTTGCTCATACCTCCATGATCCATGCCGGTGCACTCCACTTTCTGTGGCCATTTGATATTCGCTACGTCGCTCACCAACTTAACCTGTGGCCGCACTCCCAGCTGACGTAATTTCGCCGAACCTTCTCTGGACCGGATTCCCTGTTGACGCATTTATGTTTCGCGTCTCGGGCTGCCTTGCTCACGTTCATGCCTCTGGCACGGACAAGCTCACTACCCGCACCATCCCTTGTGTCTTCCTTGGCTTCCCTCTCGACGCGTCTGACTGGCACTTTGACGACCCGCCGTCTCGCCGGTTCTTTCCCTCTCGTTGTGAGAGTACGACCTCGTTACACCAATTTCCCCTTTCCATATTTCTTTCTATCTCATTCCTCTTTTTATCCTGATTCATTTGGTCTTTATCTCATCTCATTTGGTTTCCTATTCCTCTTTTTCTATTATCCTTTGGTTTATCCTGTTATTATAATTATATCACCAACCAGGCTCGGGATGTACTGGCGCGCTATATCTAGCGTAATCCTGCAGTAATCCCTTATAGCCAATAGCCTCGCGTGGCTATACGCAGGGTGATTCTATTTCTAGAAGGGTCTATTTCCTTTGGATAGGATAAACCTGGTTACCTGATGTACTCTCGAAGTATAAAAGCACCTTGTACTGATTGATAGTGCAACATTGAGCTAAACCTCATTCGATCCTGTGACACTCGTGACGTCATTTTTTACGAGTCTGTCTCCTTCTACACCCGCTTTCCCCACCGAGGTCTCCCGGTTGCCCCGCCCCTATTCCTGGTCCCCAGCCCCTCGGTAGCCCCTGCTCCTCTTCCTCCCCATCCTGCCCCGTCTGGTGTATCCCACATGACTCCCCTCCCGTCGCTTGTTCCGATTGAGGAGTCGGCTGACACCGGGGGCTCCGCAACTTCAGCTTCGCCGCCTATCTCCACCCCGGTGTCTCCTCCTCCCCCTCTGCCACCTCCGCAGGCATAGCCGCATTCGCAGCAACAACAGCCGTCGCCGCCACCGCAGGGGTCCGCAAGCTCGGGGGGTGCGGACGTTGAGGAGGGTGCTAGTCCTGAGGGTACGCTTGTGGCTTGTTCCGGCGGTCCAGAGGGTGGCACTTGTGCTGGAGAGGGTTCTCGTTCTGTGGGTGCTAGTCATGGGGGTACTGCTGTGGCTTGCCCCGGCGGTCTTAGGGGTGGCATCGGTGCTGGAGAGGGTTCTCGCTCTAGAAATGCTGTTGTGTAGCATCCCAGAGGTAGCCGTGGTGCAGCTGGTTGTTCTGGTGTCGCTGTGGAACAACAGCAGCAGTCGCCACCGGTTTCCTCCCTTCGCCTTCTCGATCTTCCCTCCCTTGATTGCCTGCTTGCTCCTCCCCCGCGTGTCTACGGCCCTGTGTTTCCTCTGTGGGACTCGTCTTCGGCGTGTTTTCCAACTTGTTCTCCTTCCATGTCTCCTCCTTTGTCTCCGTCCCACTTCTGGTCTCGCCGTCCCTCTTGTTCTCGTCCTATCTCTCCTATCCAGTGCTCTCACCCTATGTTGTTTCGTTCCCAAGTATCTCGTCCTCCCCTCCTCCCGTCGCCTCGTCCGTCATCATTCGCTGTCGCTCCGCCTCCCTTGTCTGACTTCCTCCGTGCAGCTAGACCTCTTGTTCCTCGGGTCCTTGCCTCCCTTGTTTCTGACCCGTCTGTTCCTGACTCTAGTCTTGACGCTTTTGTCGCTGCTGTCACTGACTTTGCCTCTACCCATCGCCTTGACTACGCCACCGCTCTAGTCTTTGATCCTGCCCGTCCTCCGTCCGTCGGGGGTGCTCCTGCCCTTGGCAGTTACGTCCTGGAGGACCGGCAGTACGAGATTGCTTTCTTGTACGAGGCAATGCCTCACCTCTCCTCCAATCTGCTAGTCCCTAAGGGTGACCCAAGCGCCTTTGACATCCCGACCCCTCGCACTTATGCTGAGGCAACCTAAGGATCCTGGGCTTCTCAGTGGATAGCTGCCATGGACGCGGAGATGGCATCTTGGAGATCCACCGGCACCTACGTCGACAAAATTCCCCCACCTGGGGTGAACGTAGTCGATGGCCGGTGGCTCTTCAAGGTGAAGCGCCCTCCTGGAGAGCCGTCGGTGTTCAAGGTGCGCTTCATTGCTAGAGGCTTCAATCAGCGTGAGGGTGTTGACTTCTTCCAGACCTTCGACCCTACCCTGAAGATGGCCACTCTTCAAGCACTACTACACGTAGCAGTACAGCATGACTATGAGCTGCACTCTCTCGACTTCTCCACTGCGTTTCTTCAGAGCTGACTTCACGAGCAGGTCTGCCTAAGCCGTCCGCCAGGCTTCACTGGCACCTTCGCCCCGGAGACCTAGTGGCTCCTCCGGCGTCCGGTTTACGGCTTGCGGAAGGCGCCTTGAGATTGACACGACACTCTGCGTGCTACGTTAGCAAACCTGCAGTTCTTCCTGTCGTCTGCAGAATCCTCGCTCTTCGTTCGTTCTGGCCACACCCCGTTCTGTATCCTTGTCTACGTAGACAACTTGGTCTTTGCCACTACACAGAGAGACGCACTAGCCTCTGTGAAGGCCGAGCTGCTGAGGAGAGACACCTGCACTGACCTAGGAGAGTTGCGCTGCTACCTTGGGCTAATAATCTCCAGGGATAGAGCAGCGCGCACAATCACTCGCACCCAGTCACACTTGGTGTGCCATGTCCTTCAGAGGTTCGGTCTTCAGCTCTCCTCCGCACAGCCCACTCATCTACCAGTAGATCACATGCCCTCAGATCCAGTCCCTGAGGAGTCAATTGAACCTAGTGGTTCGTACGCAGCGCTGGTGGGTTGCCTGATGTACCTGAGGACTTGCACTCGTCCAGATCTCGCATACCCTCTGAGCATCCTGGCTCACTTTGTGGCGACAAGCAAAGACCGACCGCAGCACTGGTCAGCAGCTAAGTACATCTAGCAAGTACATCAGGCATGGGGCTAGTGCTAGGAGGACGCAGGCCAGTGGTCCTTAGTGAGCACACAGACGCTTCGTGGGCAGACGA
Source organism: Closterium sp. NIES-67 (assembly GCA_027943415.1). Lineage (NCBI taxonomy): Eukaryota > Viridiplantae > Streptophyta > Zygnematophyceae > Desmidiales > Closteriaceae > Closterium > Closterium sp. NIES-67. The sequence goes on along the minus strand of BQMB01002274.1, from coordinate 117,925 downwards.
CGCTGAGATGCTCAGGTACTCACAGGGCTACTGCTTTAGCCTTGGTGCAGGTGCCATCTCGTGGAGGTCCACCCGCTCGTCGTGTGTTGCCCAGTCTAGCTGTAAGTTGAGATCTACGCCGGTGCCATGGCGGCACAAGAGCTCCATTGGCTGACTTTCTTGCTCAGAGGCTTAGGTGAGTAGCCTAGCTCTGCCCTGGTCCTGTACGATGACAACATGGCCATGATCCTCCTCTGTCTCGAGCCTCGACTGGAGGGCAGAGCGAAGCACATTCAGCTGCGGTACTTCCTCCTGCGCGAGCTACAATAGCGCCACCAGGCCCGCGTAGTACACTTGGCCTGAGGTGCCAACAGAGCTGATATCTTTACGAAGGCACTTGCACCTAAAGATCATTAGCGACACTGTGTATAGCTTGGTCTAGTTCCAGTAGCTTCTCACTTGGTAGGACCTTGATTGTGTACGATATCTTTTTTTTTCTTAACTGACCTTGTGGCCCCTGTTTCAGTGGCTTGACTAGTAGTTCTGCCCTGAGGTACTGTTTTTTTGTTTGTACTCTTGCTCACTGGACTTCGGACCCTTGCCTCAGAGGTTGGTCTAGTAGTGCCACTCTGAGCTGCGTGTCTCTTGCCCGGCACTGCCCCTCATCTAGCCGAGGGAGTGTATCAAACATATATGCACATGTTACTATAGGCTAAATAGGTGCGTACTCTTAGAGAGTACAATCCCTTAGACAAAACCATGTTGTATCTCACATTCTGGCCAACAATTCTACTCCGAGAGTCTGGTCCTTCCAAGATCTCAGAAACTCGATCAGGCGAGCCCCTTGAGCGTCCTTGATCCGATGGCTGAGAACCTTCGCAGGTTTTACTGTAGGCTCGACGAGCGGTTGGATGTTCAGGTTCGCTCGATGATGTGGTAATTTACTGGTGCAGGCGATGTATGGTCGAAGTATTCGCACGTGGAATGACGGGTTGACGTTCCAGGTGGCCGGTAATAATAGGTGGGTTGTAACGGAAGATATCATGTGGTTGAGGGTAAATTGTCCACAGTAGCGGGGGCGGAGTTTTGGGACGATGGGCAGTTGAGCAGTACTAAGTCTCTAGCTTGGTAAGTGACTGCTCGTCAGTGTCGATTCGCATTGCGCTTAGAAATTATATTCGCATGCTTAATGGCTTCGGCTGTTCGCTCCTAGGCATTCTGTAATATTTCGACGAACTGTTGGGCTTGTGGTACTAGATTTTTGATTTTGGGAGTGATCGATATTGTAGGGTTCTGCCCCGTGGTTTAGGTAAAACAGTGACTGTCGTGTAGTGGTTGACAGGGCATTATTATATGTGAACTCAATCACTGGCGGTTGCTATTCCCAGTCGGCCACGTCATCACAGGCGAATCAGCTGTTCCATTGTTTGGTTGGCCCGTTCGGTCTGTCCGTCAGTCTCGGGGTGGTAGGCGGAGGAGAGTTGCAGGCGCGTGCCAAACTGTTCCCAGAGGTTGCGCCAAAAATTGCTGGTGAATTTTGTGTCACGATCTGAAATGATTGCGGATGGGATTCTGTGGAGGTGAACGACGGTTGAGATGAAGAGGCGGGCCGTTTCTTTGGCTGAGATGCTTTTCTTAAAGGCGGTAAAATGGGCCATCTTTGTCAGCTTATCGGCGACAAAAATACCGCATCATCACAGCCATATTTGGTAGGCAATCCCATGACGAAATCCATCGTCACCTGCTGCCACGCGCGCTCAGGCAGTGGAATCAGCTTCAACTGTCTAGTTGGCTTCTGCTTCGATGATTTCATGGTTTGGCAAGCTCTGCACGAAACGACATGCCGCTGCACGTCGGGCCAGAAATAATATCTGGTCAACTTCTATTGGGTTTTCTCCACTCCGAAGTGCCCCGAAACGGTGCTGTCGTGAGCTTCCTGTAAAAGCAACTCCTGTAGTAAACTGTACTCTGGTACCCAGATGTGGTCAGTCCGTGTCTTTACGTAATAGACTCCCTTAGCCATTGCAAGCTGTTCATACACGCCCGACAAAAAGAATCTGTCCGTCTGTTACCCGTGGGTAAATAGACCTGTTAATAGCCAGGAAGTTTGGGCGAGGATTATGGAGTTGAGATGGGCGGATGAACGAGAAAGGGGGTTTGTAATATTGGATGCCCCTTTCTTGTAGGTGACCATGTAATGGAAGTTGGACTCCATAAAATCCAACCATCGAATCTGTCGTGGGTTGAGTAGTGGCTGTGCGCGGACGTACTATAGGTTTCGGTGTTCTGTCCGTACTGTGACATCCCGCCCGTCAGGTAGCAATGCCACACTTTGAATGCATGCACAATCGCGAGCATCTCCTTGTCGTTTATTGGATAGTTTTGCTCGGGCGGGTGCAACTTTCGTGACTCGTACGCAGTTGGCTATAGGCCTTCGCCGAAATCTTGTAACAGTACTGCTCCGATGGCGATGTCGATGGCGTCTGTGATTACTTCGAATGGACGGTAAGGATCGGCGATGCGAAGGACAGGGGCTGAGCACATGAACATTTTGAGCACGGAGAAGGCAGCTTGCTCGTTCTCCCCCCACCTATACTCAGTCCCTTTCCGTAGTAGGTCAGTTGATGGTGCAGTTACCCCTGCCATATTCGGGATAAATCTCCGAACATAGTTGACAAACCCTAAAAAACTTTGCAGCTCCTGCAGGTTCTTAGGCGATAGCCGGGCTTGCACTGTCTCGATCTTGCGCGGGTCCACTTCGATGCCCTTTGTGGAAATAATGTGCACCTGAAATTCTAAACGGTATTTTAAGAGCTCGCACTTAGATCCCTTCATGAGCAGCCCATGCTCCTACATTAGCATGAAAACTGCTTCGAGGTCATATAAATGCTGCTCCCGGGTCTCGCTGTAAATCAAGATGTCGTCTACGTAGACTATAACACACTTATTTACGAGTGAACTGAAGATCTGGTTCATGGTCGTCTAAAAAGTTGTCGGGGAGTTCGTCAACCCGAAGGGCATAACTACATACTCGAAACTCCCGTACCTGTTACAGAATGCAGTCTTGTGACAGTCAGCTGCGACTACGCCAATTCGATGGTAACCCCCTCGTAAATCTATTTTGGAGAAGAAGCGAGCTTTGCGAAGTTGGTCGATCGGTTCATCAGCACGCGGGATAGGGTAACGCGACTTGATAGTCACCCTGTTCAGTGCTCTGTAGTCAATGCACATTCAGTACCCGCCGTCTTTCTTCAAGGTGAATAGTATGGGGGGGGGGGGGGGCGACAAATGGCGAGGAGCTCGGGCGGATGGATTTTTTCTCCAGTAAGTGATCTAATTGCTTCCGTAATTCCTCTAACTCCGGCTGTATTAATCGAAATTGCCGCTGCACTGTGGGCTGTGTCCCTGGTTCTAATTTGATTCGATGGTCAAAGGGTCATTCCGATGGTAACCCTTTGGGCAGGTCGTCGAGAAATATCTGTGGGAATCTGCGAATCAGCTGCAATAAATCTGCCGGCAGTACTGCTGTCAGCTTCTCTAAATCGGACGGCTACGATGCCACGTCGACGGCGCGAACGACTACAGCGAAGTCTACCGCTCCGCGTGCGACCGCTCGTTTTATCGCCATGGAGCTCACCTGCGACACTCCCCCTGTGATCTTCGTCATCCATTCTGGTAACGTCACGCCATGGCCGTTGATCTTGAAGGAACAGCTGCTGGGTTGAATCGTCGCAGCCAATTCCGTCCCAACAACATATCAATATCGTCGAGTGTAGTTGCCAGTATCCCCATCGAAAAACTGAAGTCAGCTCCACAGCATACCCTGATCATGTGCGCCGTGTCTTTTATTGCTAGTGGGGTCCCATCGACTAGTCGGGCGTCAATCTCTGGTAGACACCTATCTATTTTTTTCTGTGATGAGGTTGATCAGACTGTAGCTGGCTCCCCCGTCCACGAAGATTTTTATTTTTTTTTCCCCCTTGAACCCTACCCTCAAAATAAATGGGGCAATCTGCTGCTGCACCCTCCTTATTCAGCCGAGTTTGGCCAATTGCGTGGATTGGTACCAGTACTCGATGAGGGTCATCGGTCATGGGCGAGCAGGTTACATCACTTGGGCCTGATATTAAGTGTTTCTCTGGTCTTTGGAACTCCCCTACCCCTGATTCCGCTTCTTCCGCTCCTCTGGGCATTCCGACTTACGGTGTCCTAGCCTGTTACATCCGAAGTCTGTAACTGCTGAGTTCAATGTTGTAACATCGTGTACAGTGTGGCATGCTCTATTGGTCCCTGAGTGCGACTTCTGTCATAGGAACCCGCCCTTGGCTTGAAGAATGAATCCAACTGCTCCGCAACCCTCAGTGCCTCCATCAAATCTGTGATTTCCCTGATCTGTATTCCTATCCGTAGATCCGATCGAAGTCCCCCGATGTATCTATCGAACTTTTTGTCATGGTGAATGTAGCCAACCTGATCGCATAAACTCTTGAAGCTGCTGGTGTAATCCTGGACCGATCCGAGCTGGCGCCATGTGCAAAGGCGGTCGAGCGCTTGACTGCTTGCATTGACGTGTTCGAAGCGGCGACGAATCCCCCCGCACCCTGATTGCCACGTGTTGTACTCGTCCACCTCGCAATAATTTCCTGCCCAGTGATTGGTTGTGCAAAAATGCCCGATCACGCGCGGCATCGTATCCAGCTCCTGCGACTGAATTATCTGGTGCAGATTCACGCTGCTAGGAGCCGGATACGCTGCAGACACAGCGGATCGGAATTTTTGTGTGTCATCGCGGATGAGGTTGCAGTCGTAAAAAACATTCTGGTGAAAAATCCACCCGGTGACGGACAAGCTACCACACTGGTTCGGGTCGAACATGGGCGGCCTCTGCATTTTGAGAATGTCTGGCGCCATGTTGACGTTAGCAGTTTGCAGGCCGATCGAAGAGGTAATTGGGGGTGGCAGGTTTGCGTTCGTCCTTTCGCCAATTTTCGCTCGTCCAATAGCCGATGGCAGTTTGTTCGTTGAACCCTTGGGCAAGGTCGCATGTGGTCGCTCATTGTCGCCAAGTATTTCGGAATGCTGCTGGGTTACTTGCTCCTGTTGTCCTTGCTTTGTTGTTGGCGTGGTCATGTTGTGTCATGTCTCCTGCTGTTGGCTCCGAAGTGCAGATATCTTGGATTCATTTTGGACCGTTTTCACTAGCAGACGTGCCAAATCCTACTGGTACAACTCGTGAATGAGACGGACTTCATCAAGTATTGGAGCCCTTTCCTCACTAATCATGTTGGTAGATGCCGACGGATCCACCATTTTGTGGAAGTTTTGGGCGGTTTTCGGCACGCTGGCACTGCGAACGCATCCGTGGCTCTAGGTAATTATCGATTTAGTTTACTACGATAGCGGATATGCAATAAGCACAGGGCGTTAGGCTCCCTAAGTGTCGGTGTGGCAGCGAAAATGGAGAGCAAGGCTAAGAATCATTGGCTCTGATGGCAAGGTGTAATGAAGCATAGAGAGCGTGTGTCGAAGGATAAATTAACGAGGAAACAATACAACTGAGGCAACATAAAAATAGCGGGGAGCATGGATATAGCTAGCCTAGGAGCACACGGTCACGTCACTCCCCTCCCGTTGGTTTTTCTGGTGGAGGAGTCGGCTGACTCTAGGGGCCGCGCAGCTTCGGCTTCACGGCCTGTCTCTGCCCCGGTGTCTCCTCCTCCTCCTCCTCTACCGCCACCGCAGCAGCCGCCGTTGCCGCAACAGCCGCAGCCGCATTCGCTGCCGTCGCAGCTGCAGCAGCAGCTGTCGTCACTACAGGGGCCGCCGCAGGGGTCCGTGAGCTAGGGGGGGGGTGGGGCGGGCGTTGAGGAGGGTGCTAGTCCTGGGGGTACTGTCGTGGCTTGTCCCGGCGGTCTAGGGGGTGGCACCGTTGCTGGAGAGGGTTCTGGTTCTGGGGGTGCTATTCCTCTGGGTACTGTAATGGCTTGTCCTGACGGTCCTGGGGGTGGCACCGGTGCTGGAGAGGGTTCTCGTTGTGGCGGTGCTGGCATGCAGCATCCCAGAGGTAGCCGAGGTGCAGCTGGAGGTTCTGGTGTCGATGTGGAGCAGCAGCAGCAGTCACCGCCGGTGTCTGCCCTTCGCCTCCTCGGTCTTCCCACCCCTGACCACCTTCCTGCACCTCCCCCGCCGCCGCCTCCCCAGCCTTTCTGTGGCCCTGTGTTTCCTCCGCCAGACTCGTCCCCGGCTCGTTCCCCCCACCATTCTCCTCATGTTTCTAAACCCTTGTCTCTTGACCCGACCCCCCCCTCCCGCTGGTGGTCTCACCATGCCTCTCGTGCTCGTCCTGTCTCTCCTTCTCAGCATTCTCACCCTATGTTGCTTCGTTCCAACACGTCTTGTCCTCCGCTCCTCCCATCGCCTACTCGGTCGTCGCTTGTTGTCACTTCACTTCCTCTGTCTGACTTCCTTCGTGCCGCTAGTCCTCTTGTTCCTCCGGTCCTTGCCTCCCTCGTAACTGACCCATCTATTCCTGTCTCGAGTCTCTGTGCGCTTGTCGCCGCAATCGCTGACTTTGCTTCGACCCGCTGCCTTGACTATGCCACCGCTCTGGTCTCTGACCTTGCCAGTCCTCCGTCCGTCTGGGGTGCTCCTGCCCTTAGTAGTGACAATTTGGAGGATCGGCAGTACGAGCTTACTTTCCTGTCCAAGCTCGCTCCTCATCTCTGCTCCATGCTGCTAGTCTCTGAGGGTGACCCAGACGCCCTTGACATCTCGACCCCTCGCACTTACGCTAAGGCGACCTCGTGACCTTGGGCCTCTCAGTGGATAGCTGCCATGGACGCAGAGATGGCATCTTGGAGATCCACCGGCACTTACGTCAAGGCAGTTCCCCCACCTGGGGTGAACGTAGTCAATGGCCGGTGGCTCTTCAAAGTGAAGCGCCCTCCTGGAGAGTCGCCAGTGTTCAAGGCGCGCTACGTTGCTAGAGGCTTCAATCAGTGCGAGGGTGTTGACTTCTTTCAGAACTTCGCCCCGACCCCGAAGATGACTTCTCTTCGGGCGTTTCTATACATAGCAGCACAGCGTGACTACGAGCTGCACTCCCTCGACTTCTCTACAACGTTTCTCCAAGGCAGTCTGTATTAGCAGGTCTACCTGCGCCGCCCGCCAGGCTTCACCGGCACCTTTGCCCCGGGGGCCCTGTGGCTCTTCCGGCGCCCGGTTTATGGCTTGCAGCAGGCGCCCTGTGAGTGGCACGACATGCTACATTCTAGGTAAGCTGACCTGAAGTTCCTCTTGTCGTGTGCAGACCCTTCCCTCTTCGTTCTTTGTCCACACCCCGTTTTACATCCTTGTCTACGTAGACGACCTGGTCTTCGCTACTGCAGACAAAGTTGCACTGGCCTCCGTGAAGGCCGAGCTGCTTAGGAGACACACCTGCAATGACCTAGGAGAGCTGCGCCACTACCTTGGCCTGCAAACCTCCAGGGACGAAGCAGCGCACATCGTCACTCTCACACAGTCACACTTGGTGCGCCAGGTCCTTCAAAGGTTCGGTCTTCAGTTCTCCTCTGCACAGCCCACACCTCTGTCAGTAGATTACAGGCTCTCGGCTCCATTCCTTGAGGAGTCAGTAGAGCCTAGTGGTCCATACACAGAGCTGGTGGGTTGCCTTATGTACCTAATGACTTGCACTCGTCCAGATTTCGCATACCCTCTTAGCATCCTGGCTCACTTTGTCACCACAGCCAGACACCGACCACAGTACTGGTCGACCGCCAAGAGGGTTTTCCGTTATCTAGCAAGCACATCGGGCATCAGGCTAGTGCTAGGAGGAACCAGACCAATGGTCCTTACATGGAACATTGGCGCTTCATGGGCAGATGACGCTGAGACGCTCAGGTCCTCCCAAGGCTACTGCTTTAGCCTTGGTGCAGGTGCCATCTCATGGAGGTCCAGCCGCTGGTCGTCAGTTGCATTGTCTAGCTGTGAGGCTGAGATCTACGCCGGTGCCATTGCGGCACAGGAGCTCCGCTGGCTGGCTTTCTTACTCAGAGACTTAGTTGAGTGGCCTAGCTCTGCCACGGTTCTGTACGCTGACAACAGGGCCATGATCCTCCTGCTTCAGGAGCCTCGACTAGAGGGCAGAGCGAAGCACATCCAGCTGCGGTACTTCCTCTTGCGCGAGCTACAGTAGCGCCGCTAAGCTCGCGTAGTACACTTGGCCTTGGGTGCCAACACAACTGATATCTTTACGAAGGCGCTTGTGTCCAAATATCATCAGCGACACTGTGTTCAGCTTGGTCTAGTTCCTGTAGCTTCTCACTTGCTCGCACCCTGATTGTGCACTTCTTCTTATAATATCTTGACGGGCCTTGTGGCTCTTGTTCTAATGGCTGGACTAGAAGTGCCGATATGGGTCACTCCTGTTTAGTTTGTACTCTTGCTGACTAGTCTTCAGACCCTTGCCTCGGAGGTTGGACTAGTAGTGCCACCATGAGCTGCGTGTCTCTTGCCGTGCTCTACCCCTTATCTAGCTGAGGGGGTGTGACAAACATATTTCATATGTTTTCATAGGCTATATAGGTGCATGCTCTTAGAGGGTACAACACACTAGTACAAACTCACCCTGTACCTCCCATTCTAGTCAATTCGTTACTCTGAGACATCCATGATTTACGTCGTGTAACAGTTTCTCAAACATCTTCCGAGCCAAACATTCACCATAGGTTTTTCAATACACATCGCAATTATCCTTACCTAATCGCGTTCAACCTTTATGAATGGTCGACCGTGCAGAGTGTTCGTTAAAAATGTCACACGCTTTAAGGGCTACGATACGAATTGGAAAAAAATGGAAAACAATAGGCATTTCCTGCATGTGACCGAATGATGTTCCCCATCTCTGCTCCATGCTTGTATCCCCAGAGGGCGAACTGGCCAGGCGGGGGAATTGCGTTGACGTAAGTGTCTGTGGATTTGTAGGGTAGTCTGCACGAGCAGATCTACCTCCTGTGCCCTCTAGGCTTCTCTGGGTCCTTCCCACATGGGACCCAATGGAGCCTACGCCGTCCAGTCTATGGTCTTCGTCAGGCACCTTGTGAGTGGCACAACACACTTCACACCACTCTTGCTGAACTGCAGTTCTTTGCATCCCTTGCTGACCCCTATCTCTTTGTTCGCACACGTCAGACGCCTTTCTACATTCTAGCGTATGTAGACGATCGTGCCTTTGTTTCTTTTGACATAATTGCACTGGCCTCAGTGAAGGCCAAGTTACTTAGGAGACACACCTGTATTGACTTGGGGGAGCTGGGGTGCTATTTGGGCTTGGAGATCTCTCTTGACCGTGCCGCTCAAACGATTACACTCTCCCAGTCCCATATGGTGCAGCAGATCCTAGAGGGGTTCAGTCTCCAGTTCTCCTCAGCACAGCCCACCCCTCTGCCTGTGGATCACAAGCTCTCTGCTCATTTTCCGGTTGAGCCGGTCGAGGCTAGTGGTCCATACTCAGAGCTGGTGGGGTGCCTCATGTACCTGATGACCTGCACTCGACCAGATCTAGCGTACCCTCTCAGTCTACTGCCTTGCTTTGTTGCGGCAAGCAGGCATCGACCAGTTCATGGTCGGCTGCCAAGAGGGTACTGTGGAATCTGGTGAGTACATCAGGACTGGAGCTTTTGCTAGGAGGACGGGAGCCAGTGGTGCTCACTGGACACATAGACGCATGGGCTAACGACGTGGAGACGCTCAGGTTCTCTCAGGGCTACTACTTTAGTCTTGGTGCTGGGGCAATCTCTTGGAGGTCCACTAGGTCGTCGTCTACACCTCAGTCCACTTGTGAGGCTGAGATGTTTGCACGGGCCATTGCCGCTCAGGAGCTCCGCTAGCTGACGTTCTTGCTCACTGACTAGGTGTTGTACTCTCTATGGGGATGCACCTAGCTAGCCTAGAAACATATACAACTATATGTTGACACACCCCCTATGCTAGATAAGGGGCAGTGCCTAGCAAGAGACACGCAGCTCAAGATGGCACTACTGGTCCAACCTCTGAGGCAAGGGTCCGAAGACCAGGCAGAAGAGTACAAACTAGACAAGAGCAAACCAGGGCAGCACTACTAGTCCGGCCACTGGAACAGAAGCCACAAGGCCGGTCAGGAGAATATATAAAAGAGGAATACACAATCACGGTCGACTGGGAGGTTTTAGCTAGCTAGTAGGAAAAGTGGCGAGAGAGAAGGGAGTGGAGTAGGAGAGAGAGAGAGAGAGAGAGAGAGAGAGAGAGAGAGAGAGAGGTACAAGAAATGGGTTGTCCTCTCTACAGTAGGATCCTGTCATTTGGAGAACATCTAACAAGCCTACACAAATATAATATATATATATATATCTATATATACATATATATATGTTGACACACCCCCTAGGCTTGGTAGGCGCTAGCACACCATACACGCAACACCCCCAAGCCCTTGTACCCCCATGCCCTGCAGCAGCTGTGGCTTCTGCCCTTCGGCGTGCGAGACGGCGACGTCGGCGGTGGGTGGCAGCAACGGCGTCAGTGGCGGCTACGACGATGACAGTGGTGGCTGCGGCGGCGGCGACTGCGAAGCTCGCGGCACCTGCAGCGGCGGCGGCAGCTTCAGCGATGGCGTTGACTGCTAAGCCCGCGGCACCCAGCGGCGTGGCTCGGCCCGGCGACTACGGTGAAGGGAGCCATCAGCTGCGGCTGGGATGAGGGGAGATGAAGCAGAGTGGGCATGGCTTCAGCGAGGCGCCCGGGCTGGTGTGCGGGCGTGCTGGCTGGCACTATAACAGTGTGCTGGCCGCTGTCGTCCGTGCGTTGGCTTATGGAAGCTGCCACGGCAGCACAACAAAGCCGCTATGGCAGAGCTTCAACGCCACGGGAGCACATCGAGGCCGCCACGGCAATGCATCGAGGCCGCCATGGTAGCACGACGAGGCCGCGGGAGGGCAGGGAAGCAAGCCATTAACATGCACAGCCAGTGAGTGGCCATCCTGGCGCTGACCTGTCAGGTGCCGGTGAAGATCGACAAGCCAGGCGGCGAAGTCGATGGCGTGACCCTCAGCTTCAAGGCGAAGAGCGGCGTCCGCCATCGTGCAGGCGCTCGGCTACACCTCAGCTACACAGCGGTGCAGCGTCATAGCGGCTCAGCTACACAGCAGGTCGGGTTGGCACGGAGAGCCAGCAGGTACGCCAGGGGCCGGCAGGTACGAGGGGGGGGGGGGCGGCGGGGATGATGCAGCCGGCAGGACCGGTGGGGCCGGCAGGAGCACAGGGGCCGGCAGGGACGGTGGGGCCGGCGGGGACGGTGGGGCCGGCGGGCGCGAGAGGGCCGGGGAGCCCGAGAGGGCCGGCGGGCACGGGAGGTCCGGCGGGCACAGGAGGGCCGGCAGGCACAGGAGGGCCGGCGAGCACGGGAGGGTCGGCGGGCACGGGAGGGCCGGCGGGCACGGTGGGGCCGGGGCGGGTGCGAGGGCCGGCGAGCATGGTGGGGCGGGGGCGTGCGCTAGAGCCGGCGGGTGCGACGAGGCCAGCGCACGCGCTAGGGCCGACAGGCACGGCGAGGCCGACGTGCGCGCTGGGGCCAGCGGGCACGACGGTGCCGTGGCACGTGCGAGGCCGGCGGGTGCGACCGGGGCCGGCGCGCGCTCTAAGGCCGTCTGGCACGATGTGGCCGGGGCGCGCGCCAGGGCCGGCGGGTGCGACGGGGCTGGTGCGCGTGCTAGGGCCGGCGGGCACGATGGGGCCAGCGCGCGTGCTAGGGCCCGCGGTCATGGAGGGGCCGGGGGCGCGTGCTAGGGCCGGGGGCGCATGCTGGGGCCGGGGGCGCGTGCTACGGCCGGGGGCGCGTGCTCAGGCCGGCGCGCGGGCTAGGGACGGCGCGCGCGCTAGGGCAGGGGCGGCGCGCTAGGGCAGGGGTAGGCACACTAGGGCAGGGGCAAAGTGGGGTAGGCAAGGGCGGGCGGCGGAAGCGGGTGGGCGGACCTAACCCACTATGATACCATGTTAGAACACGAGAATTACTTAAAATGAGCTGTACTCCCTATGGCATGCCCCTATCTAGGCAATATGAACATATAAAATATGTTTGACAATATGCACATGTTACTCTAAGCTAGATAGGTGCGTACTCTTAGAGAGTACAACCCCTTAGACAAAACCATGTTGTATCTCATGTTCTAGACTGTTGGGCTGAGAAAAAGCCCTTAGGATCTTTCAGAGACTAAGTCCCACTTGTACAAGATACTTGAGTAGTGCAGCGGAAGTTGAGTAGTTGAACCCTTGCACTAGTATGTGAGAGCAAGTGATTGACAAAAAGAAACAAGCATACAGCAATATATAGAAAATAGGAAAGTAAAGCAGTTGTAGAATACAGTTGAAGGAACGGTTATCGAGTCGCACAGCGACTCGATGGTCGATTCGGTTACCACCCTTGCAGTTGTAACGGTCAGTCGCAACCTCCGGTTGCGACCCTTCGAGTCTTTCGTCCTTTCGTGTTCTTTCGTCTTACCTCCTCGTGTAACCTCCGTTGACTCGCATACTCGATACGGCTTCATTCGAGTGTGGTGTTAAGAAACGCTTAAGTCCTTGAGGTATTTCCAACATAGACACAACTTCTACTTTGAGACTTAGTTCTGAAATAAATCGACAGGTATTGTAGTAGACTAAGTATAAAACTATAAACACGAACACTTGGCAAATCCTCAAGTGTTGGTCCAGGATCTTTGCTGGAATGGTAGACTAGTAAGACGGCGGAAGTCTTGTAAAATGTAAAGGTCAAGGTTCAATAACCTGAGTACGTGAACTTGTGAGTAATCAAGGTTTTTTAATGAAGAAGACCTAACAGAGATTTATAGTTCTACGAAAAGTACCTATTCGCTAATGTACCTGTTCGTCACTATCGCGCTATGCGCCCTAGATGATAATGAAGGGATGCGACTGTTCGCGTGACGGAAACGACTGTCCTATGACGAGCGCTATTTGTTGACGTCATCCTACGGACTTATCTTCTACAGTATGACTCGACACTAACTACACATAATCGACTTACAGAAATGCTAAGTATCAATTATATCACAACACTCCCCTTCATTTCTAGAAGTTCGATAGTGTCATTTCTTGAAGATTCCGCAGAGCTTGTTACAGTACTGAAACTTCTGTCGTCTCAGCTTCTTCGTGAGAAAATCAGCAGCCATTTCGTTGGTAGAACAGTAGACCAAACGCATCCTCCCCTTCTCGACTTCATCTTTGACGAAGAAATAACGAAGCGAAATATGCTTCGTCCTGTTGACGAAACCAGGTTGATGTGCGATGCGAATTGCACTTTGATTATCGCACTGTAGGGTAAACTGGGTAGTTGTCGTCAACTTCGCTTCTTCCAATAGTTCCTGTAAGTAAAGTCCTTCGCGTGTTGCTGTGCAGACAGCAATAAACTCAGCTTCAGCAGAGGAGAGTGCAATCAGCTCCTGCTTCGTAGAATTCCAAGAGATAGGTCCGATAGGTTCCAGTCGATAGATGAACCCAGTGCGCGACCATCGATTAGTAGAATCAGCAGCGTGATCGGCGTCGACAAAACCATGTAGGTAGAGTGTTTTACCACCGATGACGTTGTAGACTAAACCGACGTCAGGTGTCGAGATAAAATATTGAAGCGCGCGGAGAAGATCAAGCTGATGCTAATCCTCAGGATGGCGTAGGAACTGTGCGAGTTGACTGGCCGCGTAGGCTAGATCAGGACGACAAGTGACAGCGGCGAAAAGTAGACAGCCTAGCTGTTGTTGATAGATCTGTAAACCGGTTGAAGTTAACAGTGCGGTGTTCGGTTTGTGGTCAGTCGGTAGTGAGCGGTACGGTGTAGAGACTGCAGTAGGTGTGAGGTTGAAGCGGGCAGCGAGTGTTGCTGCATACTTAGAAGCGGTGAGATGAATAGTTGTCGGTGAACAGGTAATATTTAGACCGAGAAACTGTGAGACTGTTTCGGATACGGTAAGCTGTAGATTTTTCTGTAATTTCATTATGAAGGTCTTGGCAAGAGAATCGGTAGTACTGACGTATAGGATGTCATCGACGTAGGCGACGAGTAAAATATAGTTGTTGCCGTCGGTCAGTAGATACATTCCTAGGTCATGCGGTAATTGACGAAAACCGGCAGTGATCAGTTGTGAGTGGAGATACTGCTGCCAGAGCCGTGGTGCCTGTTTAATGCCGTATAGGGATTTTTGTAGACGGCAAACACTCGGTGGGTTAGTAGTATAGGAATGCGGGTGCTCTACCAGGATAAGTGCGTCGACAGGCGCGTAGAGAAACGCATTCGAGACATCGATTTGACGAAGACGTAGATTACGGCAGGCAGCGACACAAAGAAGAATCCGAACACTTGTATGTCGGCCGACAGGAGCAAAGGTTAACTCGTAGTCGATGCCGTAAGTCTGTTCGAATCCGCGGACGACCCATCGCGCTTTGAAGGATCCACCTGCATTAGTCTTGACGCGGAAGACCCATTTCCCGGTAAGTACCTTCTTCCCTTTGGCCTATGAAGTCGGTACTAAATCCCATGTGCCACGATTCTTGAGTGCTGCTAGCTCCTTGTCCATGGCTTCGCGCCATTTTCTCGGTGAGGACTTGTAAGAGCTTGTCGGACGGTTTTCGGTTCAGGTATCTTACTGTCGTTGCACTGTACTGCTACTGCAAATCCCAGTATCTGCAATCCTGTTTCTGTACAACGCGGACGTTCTTCGTTTGCACCTGCGAAATTTTCTTCTGGTCCTTCTTCCCCCCAAATTTCGTCAAGTGTAACACGAACTGCTTCGTCGGAGATGACGGGCATCGGATGTTGTTGGCGATCACGTTCGTAACTGAGATGAACTTCGCAAACGTCATCCGGGTCAGCATCTGCAAGAGGAATAAACTCTGGTATGCCTGTCGATGTTACAGGTTCGGGAATGTCAGTTGCGGCAGCTTCGGATGCTTCAGAAACTACTTCGTCCTGTACATCAGCTTCGGCCTCGTCAGTGGCAAACGCACGCGAGCCTTCGAACAGCTCGGCGGGGTTGGCAGCTGCTGCCTGGTGGGCACGAAAAATGGGCAAGGTGAGTCTTTCATAGAAAAGATAATCACGTGATGGGATGATTTGGTTGGAGCGGAGATCCAAAATTTTCCACGCGTGATACTGTTTTTCGATGCCGAGGTGTACCCCCCATTTTGCTCGTTCGGAAAATTTTCTGAGTGCTGCAGTTGGAGGACGAAACTGTACAACACACTCGAAAACTCATAAAAGTTTTGTGCTTCAAACTGTACGTGTCCACTGCAGGTGCGGAGAGGAAAACTCGGGCAGGGACGTTGAAGAAAGAAGATTGTGTAACAGCACGGCATGGTCCATCGCATACGGCCAAAAACGCAGTGGAAGTGCTGCCTGCGTCAGCAGAGCACGCATCTTCTCCTGCAGAGTCTTGTTCAACCTTTCTGCTACCCCCATCTGTTGGTGTGCATGAGGTAGTGACTGCTTCCGTTTGATGCCGAGGGTCTGAAGGTACTCTGTGAAGGTATTGCTGGTGTACTCCCCTGCACCATCACTTTGAAATTCTTGCAGTTTCACTCCTGACTCTCGTTCAGCGACAGCGAGCCACGCGACAAAAATGGAGTGCGCGAGATGAAGAGCGGGAAGGTTTGCTGTCCAGACGTAGCGTGTAGACGCTTCAATGAATGTTATCACGTAATTCTTATCTTGAGGTCCTGCTTCAGGTAAGTTTAGTATGTCGCTGTAGACTTTCTGCATCAGTTGATAACGGGTTGAGCCGGGAAAATGACTTGGAAACGGATTGTGCGTAAGGTTGGCAACTGGACAAGTGGTGCAAACCGTCGGACGAGACTGCGGCTTCATCTCCGTGCCATCAGGTAGAAGTAAACTATTTTTATCAAGAAATGCTGCTCGTATTGAATGATTAAGAATCCCTTGTGATGGATGTCCTAGCCGCTGATGCCATATATCTTCTGATGCTTTGTCACCTGATGATTGCAGGTAGAAATCGGAGTTGGTATAAAAAGAAGAAATAAGAAAAGGAGATAGCGCTGGTGAGCGGTCAACATCTCCTTCAACGAAACGTGTAAGTGGTAATGGGACAGTCGTTGGTGCGACTACAGTTGTGATTGCAACAGTTGATGCTGCTTCTGTTGATGTCGTAGCAGGTGTTTCGGCGACAGCTACGGTTGGACTCGGCTGCTCAGCTACTGCTTCCTGTTCTGCTTCTTCAACGACGTCACGTTCATCAGCTGCAAGACCACTTATCTCTTCCCAAAGTGGTGCTGGAGTTCCTTGGAAGGCTGCACGGGTATTATAAAACGTTCGCCACGCGGTGGCGCTTTCATCGGCTGTATTGAACTCCCAGGCATCCAACGCGGTAAGTACGGCGACTGCTGTTCGAGAAGCTGTTGGTACTGAAGTTGCGCGGAAATCAATGTCCACGTTTTGATAATTTGTTTCTTCGAGATGATCCCAGGGACCAAGTGCAAGGACGCGCTCAGAATCGCCAGAAGTTCCCTGTGCTGCGAACTGAAGTACCGATACGCCATGTTGAGTGGCGGCACGACCAAGGTAGGTATTGGTTGTACTGTGCCAGAGCTCTTGATCCATCGTCTCACAATTTCCTTGTGTACGGATTTTGTGTGCCAGGAGTTGAGCCGTTGAAAGAAGGTTGAATGTGAGAGTACGACCCCGTTACACCAATTTCCCCTTTCCATATTTCCTTTCTATTTCATTCCTCTTATTATCCTCATTCATTTGGTCTTTATCTCATCTCATTTGGTTTCCTATTCCTCATTTTCCATTATCCTTGGGTTTATCCTGTTATTATGATTATATCACCGACCAGGCTCGGGATGTACTGGCGCGCTATATCTAGCGTAATCCTGCCGTAATCCCTTAAAGCCAATAGCCTTGCGTGGCTATACGCATGGTGATTCTATTTCTAGAAGGGTCTATTCCCTTTGGATAGGATAAACCTGGTTACCTGATGTATCTTGGAAGTATAAAAGCACCTTGTATTGATTGATAGTGCAACATTGAGCAAAACTTTCCTCGGGACATTCGATCCTGTGACATTGAAGCCAAGTCCGGCGACGATAAGAACATTCGTAACATGAAGTGAGTATCCCGTGTCGATAGAATCGAGCATGACACTGCCAACTGATCGTGCCATTATCGTTTGTCCGTTTGCGACTGTGACAGGTATCGGACGACGAAGTGGACGCTGATTAGTGATAAAGCTTGTTTCGGCAGAACACATATGCCATCCGCAACAGCTGTCGAGATACCTGGTATTTGGTCCTGAAATTATGCGAGCAAGGTTAGCGTAAACTTGAGGTAAAGGAATGCCTTCAGCACTTGTTGTTTCTTCAAGTCGTGTTTCGAAATCTATTTCTGAAACATCAACTGTGGTGACGCAGCCAAAAACCCCTTTTCCTGATGTGGCACATGCGAAGACCGGCGGACGATGCTGCGACGTCGATGGATTCTGCGGCGGTTTCGGCATCTGCTGCTGCTGAGACGTTGACTGCTGCTATGGCTGTTGTGTCTTCGGTAACTGCTGCGATCGTTGATACGGCTGCGAAGTATTGCGACGATTTTGATGACGGCTGCGACAGTTTTGGTAAGTATGTCCTGGTTTCTTACAGAAATGGCAGAACGGATACTTTGGTGGATGTCGATGTTGTGTTTCTGGATTGGAGTAAAAACTTAAATGAACCCCCCTTTTCTGGTTGCGTTGTGACTGCAGGTCAAGATCTTGCTGCTCTGCTTGAAGATAAGAAGAAATTTCAGCTTCGGAGTGGTTGGGATTCATGCGCAGGAAGGCGCGCGTCTGTCGCCATTCGGGTCCAAGACCAGCAAGAAGGACAGTGAGATACATCTCACGAGGGAAGTATCCTCCGCTCTTCTCCAGTTGGTCACGTAATGTACGGACGCGGTTAATGTAGTCCATGACGTTTTCATTTGTCATCATCTGCACACTTGTCAGCTGCGAAAGTATTTTACTCACTGTTATCGTATCTTTTGCCATGTGTATTTCAGATGGTTCCATGCAGTTTCGGCTGGTGTAAAACTTGAGTGAAATGATCGAACGCCGAGCTGCTCCTTCGCTGACAGGTTTCATACAAGAACTGTATACGCCCCGAGAGAGGCGTGCAAGAAACTCTGCTGCTCCATATGTGTTCCCACGACAGGATACGTAAATTCGCCAGTGAAGAACGGCCATAGCCCAGCGGACTGCGCCAGAAGCTCAAACTCAAAGCTCCAGGAGTAGAAGTCAACACCATTAAAAGGTACGGTTGTCTTGATTTGAGTATTGATAAGTAAATTTGGAGGCTGAAAAACAATGCCTGGCTGTTGCTGTTGTTGTTGTTGTTGTTGTTGTTGTTGTTGTTGTTGTTGTTGTTGTTGTTGTTGTTGTTGTTGTTGTTGTTGTTGTTGTTGTTGTTGTTGTTGTTGTTGTTGTTGTTGTTGTTGTTGTTATTGTTGTTGTTGTTGTTGTTGTTGTTGTTGTTGTTGTTGTTGTTGTTGTTGAGCAGGGGAACGACCGATAATATAGAACGGATGCTGAAACTGCTGCGACTGCGGCTGCTGTACGAAAGGTGAGAAAGCGAACGAACCAGTACTTGGAGCTGTAGCTCCACGCATGTAACTTGAGCCGTCAAGGCTCATTCCACTGAACACAGATGAAATCGATTGCGTTGAAACTGGTGGCTATACTGATGCTTGTTGCTGTGCTGTTGTCTGTAATTGTTGCTCTTGCGTTGCAGGTGCAGTCGATGGAGCACCTGGAGTATTCACAGAAGGCGGATTCTGCATACCGATATTAGCATAGGCTGGTGGAAAGTGCCCAGAGGCTGAGAGACCAGCGGCGGTAGTGGAGGCATGTGCTCCAGTATTCCCAGTAACTGATCCAGCAGATGGTGCTGGTGATGAACCAGTCATAGTTGACGGTAGTCTTAATTCCAGATAGCTCTCACACCATGAAATAAATCGGCAGGTGTTGTAGTAGACTAAGTATAAAACTATAAACACGAACACTTGGCAAATCCTCAAGTGTTGGTCCAGGATCTTTGCTGGAATGGTAGACTAGTAAGACAGCGAAAGTCTTGTAAAATGTAAAGGTCAAGGTTGAATAACCTGAGTACGTGAACTTGTGAGTAATCAAAGTTTTTTAATGAAAAAGACCTAACAGGGATTTATAGTTCTACGAAAAGTACCTATTCGCTAATGTACCTATTCGTCACTATCGCGCTATGCGCCCTAGATGATAATGAAGGGGTGCGACTGTTCGCGTGACTGAAACGACTGTCCTATGACGAGCGCTATTTGTTGACGTCATCCTACGGACTTATCTGTCAACTTATACATATTAGCTATGTAGAAGTTATAGGCTAGACTGAGGTTTGCTTCTAGTGAGTACAACCAACTAGTATTTGTTCTAGGTTTTCACTTCTAATCATTATTCATTTCTCACTTTAACATGGTATCACGCGTAGGTTAGCATCCCCCACCTACCGCTTCCGCCCGTACCCTAGCTAGGCCCCGTCACGCCGCCTAGCCCTATCGCGCCTCCTAGCCCTGCCGCGCCCCTCCTGGGCCCCGTCGCGCCACCCTAGCCCTATCGCGCCCCTCCTGGGCCCGGTCGCGCCTCCTAGCCGTGTCGCGCCCCTCCTGGGCCCCGTCGCGCCACCCTAGCCCTGTCGCGCCCCTCCTGGGCCCGGTCGCGCCCCCCTAGCCCTGTCGCGCCCCTCCTGGGCCCCGTCGCGCCACCCTAGCCCCGTCGCGCCAACCTAGCCCCGTCGCGACCCCCTAGCCCTGTCTCGCCCCTCCTGGGCCCCGTAGCGCCCTGCCTGGCTCCGTTGCGCCCTGCCTGGCCCCGTTGCGCCCTGCCTAGCCCCGTCGCGGCCTGCCTGGCCTCGTCGCCCCACTCGGCCCCGGTGCGCCCTGCCTAGCCCCGTCGCGCCTGCCTAGCCCCGCCGCGCCTGCCAGGCCCCGCCACGCCTGCCTGGCCCCGCCGCGCCTGCCTGGCCCCGCCGCGCCTGCCTGGCCGCGGAGCACCTGCCTGGCCCCGCCGCGCCTGCCTGGCCCCGCCGCGCCCGCCTAACCCCGCGGCGCCTGCCTGGCCCCGCCGCCCCTGCCTGGCCCCGCCGCGCCTGCCTGGCCCCGCCGCGCCTGCCTGGCCCCGCCGCGCCTGCCTGGCCCTGCCGCGCCTGCCTGTCCCCGCCGCACCTGCCTGGCCCCGTCGCGCCTGCCTGGCCCCGCCGCGCCCGCCTGGCCCCGCCGCGCCCGCCTGGCCCCGCCGCGCCTGCCTGGCCCCGCCGCGCCCGCCTGGCCCCGCCGCGCCCGCCTGGCCCCGCCGCGCCTGCCTCGCCCCGCCGCGCCTGCCTCGCCCCGCCGCTGTGAGAGTACGACCCCGTTACACCACTTGTTCCTTTTTCTATTTTCGTTTCTCTTTTTATCTCATCTCATTTGGTTTCCTATTCTCCATTTTCCATTCACCTTTGGTTTATCCTGCTATTATAGTTATATCACCGACCAGGCTTGGGATGTACTGGTGCGCTATCTGGCGTAATCTTGCCGTAATCCCTTAAAGCCAATAGCCTCGCGTGGCTATACGTAGGGTGCTTCTATCTTCTAGAAGGGTCTATTCCCTTAGGATAAGATAAACCTGGTTACCTGACGTACTTTGGAAGTATAAAAGCGCCTTGTACTGATCGATAGTGCAACCTTTCCTCGACACATTCGATCCTGTGACACTTGGTAATCAGAGCTTTTCGCACTCGACCGCGCTCAGCTAAGCAGCAGCAGCGGGGATCCTGCCTCGAAAAACCGCCGGGGGCGACCAATTCGACGCCGATTCTGGTAAGCACCAGCTCCGTGATTTTCGAATTACCCCCTCCGTGCGTGTTTTGAACTGGATGGCAACCTTCGACAACGCCAAGGTTACCCAGCAGCTCTTCGCGCGCATCGCAGCCCTTCAGGAGGAAATGCGAGCGGATCGCGAAGCGTGGCGAAACCAGTTCGAGCGAGTAACTCGACTCGCCGGAGCGCAGCACGAGACGACAACGGCAACGACGCAGCAGTCGCAGCAGTTTCTCGAGGCTCCGAAACCGCGCCCACCTGAGCCGTTCGATCCGAGCGATCGAAACTCCGACGCCCGCAGATGGATCGCCGGGATGGAGATCTACTTCGCAGCCGTCGGATGGAGCTCGCCAGTCTGGGACAAACAACGTGTACGACTCGCGGCGACACTGATGCGAGGGCCGGCACTCGAGAGGATTGGCGGCAACAGTACTTTCATCCACGGTGAAGCCACGTGGCAGCAGTTCTGCACCAACCTGCTGAAACGATTCGAGCCCATAAATTCGAGTTTCCTTGCCCGGGAAAAAATTCATCGACACCGACAGTTCGGGAGTGTAGCGCAGTACACGCAGTAGATGGAGGAATTTTATAACCGCATTCCCGATCTGACCGAAGGGGAAAAAGTACAATCGTACCTCGCCGGGCTGAAGACCGAAGTCAAACGACAAGTCGCAGCGTCAAACTACGCGGGCTACAGTGACGTCGTTTCGGCAGCGGAGCGCTTCGACATGGTCAACGCCAGAACACGACGGACGCACGTCGGCAGTACGCGACAGGGCGACCGCTCGGCTCACCCCACGTTCGCCGACCCGATGGAAGTCGACAGATTCGAGGGGCGGCCACGTCCGAAAAACACCAACTACATGTGTGATTTTTGCGGGGTGCCGAGTCATCGAATCTTCGACTGCAGCAAAATGAAGGCCGCACGCGCAGAGTATCGGGCACGCAACAGTGGCGGAATTCTTTCAGCCAATCAGAAGTCAAAAAACGGGAGTCGCCAGTGATTGCGGATCTAGCTGGCGAAAATAAAAAGATCCGAAAACGGCCGCGGGATTCCGGAAAAATCAACTTCGACGAAGCTGATTCGACGCGAGAAGGAGGAAATGATGGGGGAAAATCTCCACCCCACGACCAGTCCTCGCCAGGGAAAATCGCCGAGGAAAATTACGACTCCGCGAAAAAAGACTCTGCCGAGACAGGGAAACTCCGTGAAGACCCCAGAAATTATAAGAATTCGTTAAAGTTATCTTATAAAGATGCTTTAATGAAAACTTATGATGTTCGAGGGGCTAGAGCCTTGGAGAAATTTCGGGAGGGACTCCAAAAGAAGCAGACAACTGTGGAGATTATACCGGTACCGGAAACCCTGGGGACCAAATTAAGGAGTGTGGAAAGAAGCCGACCTGTCCACGGAGTCAACGTCCTCTCCCGACACCAGCCCACAACGACTACCCGTTCCCCAGGGAAGACGTCGGTGGAGCTGAAGCAGCTCAAGAGGAAGCTGGGGGTCTACAAGAAGCTGCACAAACCCCGAACTCCTCCTACGGATGCATCCAGTTCTTCGGCATCAGTGACGCGCACAGTCGTCAAAGAAACTCCGGGCCCTGGAGAAGAGCCGTTCTCCAAGCAGCCTCGGCCAGCTGCCAGCTCAGGAGTAGATAGCAACACAAAGGTGTTAACGGAGTATTGGGATGTACCCTATGACCCAATCAATGAAACTATCTTTGGGTACTCCGAGCAACGACTGCCCCTCGTGCTCGAGGTCATCTGCAAAGGACGACGCCTCCAAGCACTCGTGGACAGCGGAGCGTCACACACCGTCTGCAACAAGGCAGTAATTGACCGACTTCGGGGAGAGTACAAGCCTTCAGGATTCTCTGCAACGATGGTGGACGGCAGCAAGTTACCAGTATACGGCGAAGCAGTGCTACACCTACAAATCGGACCACTGCGCTGGAGACCTGCACTCCCCATCACCAACATCAAAGGGCTTGACCTGATCTTCGGGCGAGACTTCCTGAAAAGATTCAACCCCGAGATCAACTGGGTGAACCGCACCACAAGCATCTACAAAAATGGACGGAGAGTACAGCTACCCAACTGGGACGATACTGGAGATATCCCAGTGGAGACACTCGCACGATTCGAGAAGGACGTGAAGCGGACCGACACCGGGTTCCTGGCAATAGCAACAGAGGTGGAGAATGACAAAGAAAAAGCCTCGGAACCTCCTGAAAAAATCAAGGAATTATTGAAGGAGTTCCAAGACATTCTTCCTGACGATCTTCCGAACGAGCTACCGCCATACCGAACGCATCAACACGAGATCGTGGAGGAACCGGGTTCGAAGCCGACCTTCCGAGCACCATACCGGCTCAGCCCTACGGAGCTGACTGACATGAAGAAACAGATCGAGTATCTCCTAGCCAAAGGACTCATCCGGCCATCCACTTCGCCATACGGTGCCCCAGTACTCTTCACACCGAAACCGGACGGAAGCCTGCGCATGTGCATCGACTACCGAGCTCTTAACAAGCAGACCATCAAGAATAAATATCCGATACCACGAATCGATGACCTGCTTGACCAGCTTCGGGGAGCTACGGTATTTTCCAAACTGGATCTGCGGTCCGGATACTAGCAGATACGGATGGCGGACAACTCTATCCACAAAACTGCTTTCCGAACTCGGTACGGATCATACGAGTATTTGGTAATGCCGTTCGGACTCACCAACGCACCGGCAACGTTCCAAGCCGAAATGAACCATATTCTACGACCACTTTTGGACGAATGCGTGGTGGTGTACCTGGACGACATACTCATCTACTTGCGCGACATAAAGCAGCACGTTGAACACCTGCGACACGTCTTCGAAATTCTTTGACGAGAACGATTCTACGTCAAACTGTCCAAGAGCGAATTCGCCCTTGAAAAGGTCCAGTTCCTAGGACACATGGTGAGCGCTCAAGGAGTTCACGTCGACCCCAAGAAAATCGAAGCCGTACGTACGTGGAAGACACCCGAGAACGTGAAGGAGTTGCAGCAGTTCCTAGGCTTCGCTAATTACTACAACAGGTTCGTGCCACAGTATGCGAAAATCGCAGCACCACTCACGAATCTGCTAAAGAAGAACACGCCATACAAATGGGAGCCGAAGCACCAGGAAGCCGTGGAGCAGCTGAAGCAGGCACTTACGTCCGCACCGGTACTCATTTTGCCAGATCTCGAACGCGACTACGTCATCGAAGCTGACGCCAGTGACCAAGCAGTGGGAGCAGTCTTGATGCAAGACCAAGGGAATGGACTGCAACCAATCGCTTACCTAAGTAAGAAACTACACGGGGCAGAACTCAACTACCCGATACACGACAAAGAAGCCCTTGCCATCGTCATCGCCTTCAAAGCATGGAGATGTTATCTCGAAGGACGAAGAACAACCGTCTACACCGACCACTGCAGCCTGAAATACTTGAAGACACAACCCAATCTTTCCAGGCGGCAGGTCCGGTGGATCGACTTCCTCGAGACACACTTCCACTACGATATCGTGTACAAGCCCGGCCACAAAAATAAAGCAGACGCTCTCAGCCGACCTGCACACGTTGCCGCTATTCAGATTGAAGGGATGAATCCACTACTCAAGGGACTCTTCACACACGGGTACGCCATCGACCCCGAAATTCCCTTGGCAGAAAAGCGACATCTGCTACAGTGGGACAGTGACATCGCGTACCGGAAAGGATCAACAAAAATCTGGGTACTGAATTACCCTCCTTTGCGCCAGTAACTACTCGAAGAATACCACGACGTCCTCTACGCCGGACACTTCGGTAGTAACAAGACACTCACCGGTATCGCCAAACACTACTACTGGCCCCACTTAGCAGACGACGTCCAGAAATTCGTCACCTCGTGTGATACATGTCAGCGGATGAAGAGCAGCAAGCAGAAAGAGGCGGGACTACTGCAGCCTCTTCCTGTTCCAGAACAGCCATGGCAAGTGGTTAGCCTAGACTTCATCACCGGATTACCACCCACCACCAGCAGTCATGACGCAATCCTTGTCGTCATCGACAAATTCTCCAAAATGGGACACTTCATCCCGACGCACACAACGGCACGCACCGAGGAGACAGCACAGCTCTTCGTTCGTCACATCATCTCACAGCATGGCATCCCAACCAGACTCATTTCCGACCGAGACCCTAACTTCACCAGCAAGTTCTGGAAGGAACTTATGTCTCTTCTCGGGACCAAACTCGCCATGTCATCCGCATACCATCCGCAGACAGACGGACAGACCGAGCGCCTCAACCAAATTGTTGAACAACTCCTCCGCGCAGCCTGCAAGGACGACATCTCCAAATGGGACTTGCATCTGCCCGTCCTGGAGTTTGCCTACAACAATGCCACACATGCCGCTACTGGACAGACGCCGTTCTTCCTCTGCTACGGACGTCACCCACTCACACCACAAAAACCGACCACATCCGCTACGGTACAACCTGCACATGATTTCATCACAACCATGCATCAGCTTTGGGATCGGACCCACAAGCGCCGCCTCGACATTCAGCAGCAACAAAAGCGCTAGGCCGATCGCCATCGCAACGACCACACCATCACGGTGGGAGACCAGGTGCTTCTTGACACCCGCAACCTGGACATCAGCCACCTCCCATCCAATCTTCGACCTCGCTTCTGCGGGCCTTTTCTTGTTGAAGCACAGGTCACTCCTGTTACCTTCCGCTTACGCCTGCCAGCTACCTGGAAGATTCACAACGCCTTCCATGTCCAACTTCTGAAGCCCTATCGGGATCCGAACACGATCTTCGTCGGACGCCAACCGCCGCCGCCGCCGCCCGTCCTCGTCCAGAATGAACCCGAGTACGAGGTCGAATCCGTGCTTGCACACCGCCGACGTCGGAATGGCGCCGTGGAACTTCTCATCCGTTGGAAGGGTTATGATCCTTCTGAGGACAGCTGGGTACCTAGGTCCGACATGGGTAACGCTCGTCGTCCTCTGCATGACTACCTTGTCAAGCAGGGTGTTACTTCTACCACCCAGCTTTGAGGGGGGGAAGGGTGAGAGTACGACCCCGTTACACCACTTGTTCCTTTTTCTATTTTCATTTCTCTTTTTATCTCATCTCATTTGGTTTCCTATTCTCCATTTTCCATTCACCTTTGGTTTATCCTGCTATTATAGTTATATCACCGACCAGGCTTGGGATGTACTGGTGCGCTATCTGGCGTAATCCTGCCGTAATCCCTTAAAGCCAATAGCCTCGCGTGGCTATACGCAGGGTTCTTCTATCTTCTAGAAGGGTCTATTCCCTTAGGATAAGATAAACCTGGTTACCTGACGTACTTTGGAAGTATAAAAGCACCTTGTACTGATCGATAGTGCAACCTTTCCTCGACACATTCGATCCTGTGACAGCCGCGCCTGCGGACCCGCCACGCCTACCTGGCCCCGCCGCACCTGCCTGGCCCCGCCGTGCCTGCCTGGCCCTGCCAGCACCTGCTTGGGCCCACCGCACCTGCCTGGCCCCTTTCGCCTCGGCTCGTCCTGCCGTGCCGCCTCGGGCTTCGTCTCCTCTGCTCGCCCGTGCTGAGGCGCTTCGCGGCCGCCGTGCTGGAGGGGGCTGTCGCTGTGTTCCTGCGTCGCTGTGTTCCTGTTGAGCTGTGCCGCTGACCTTGCACGATGGCGGACTTCATGCTCCGACTGGACGCCGAGGGCCATGCAGTTGACTTCGCCGCCTGGCTCTCCGATCTCCGCCGCCACCTTAAAGGTCAGCGCCAGGATGGCCACTCCTCGGTTGTCCATGTCGACGGCTTGCTTCCCCGCCCCCCCGCACCTGCTCCCCTCCCTGCTGATCCCTCCTCTGATGACCGTGAGACCTTCTCTACTGCTGCGCTTGCCTGTGCGGTCTGGGACTCCCGCGATGCAGTCGCTCAGGTTGCCATTAGCCACGCCCTCCCTGTCTCTGAGCGCTCGCGTTTTGCTACTATTGAGACGGCCAAAGCTTACTTAGACGCTGTTATTGCTCGCTATTCCACACCTGCGTCTGCTTCTGCTGGTCGCCTGCTCTTCCCTATGGTTTTCCCAGACCTTGCAGCTTTCCCTACCGTCGCAGACTTTGCCGCTCACCTTCGTGCCCTAGACACCCGCTATCGCACTGCCAGCACTGCTGCCCAGCTCACTGCGCTCCCCCCCTCTTTCTGCATGACGCTCTATTTTATCGTCATGCGCCTGCCAGACCGCCTCGCTAGTGCTCGCGATCACTTCCTTAGCCAGCATCCAGGTGACCTCACCCTCACTGCCTTTGTGGATACCCTCACAGAGATCGAGACTCGCCAGCGTACAATCGCTCAGTCGAGCGGTGCGCCAGCAGTTTCTATCTTTCACGGTTGTGCCCCCTCCCAGTGTACGTTCACTGACGTTTCGGTTGCGGTCGCCCCGGCGGCCCCTCTCACCGACACGGCTGGTGCGGTCCACCCGCAGCAGCGCTCACGCCGCGGTGGCCGTGGTCGTCAGGGAGGTAGGGGTGGTGGCGGTAGTGGTGGTGACGGTAGTCCACCTGCGGGGACTACCACTGGTGGGCAGGAGCAGCAGCCCCAGCCGCAGCAGGAGCAGCCCCAGCCGCAGCCGCCGCCCCAGCAGCAGTCACCATCCCAGCAGCAGTCGCCGCAGCAGTGGGCCTGTCTCCCGCCTGGTTGGCCCGGCACCTCCGGAGGTAGTGGCCGTGGTGGCGGCCCGCGCAGCTTGGCGTCTACCGGCGGCTCCGGTGCTGTCACCTGCCAGTACCAGCTTCAGACCGGGCCTCTTCGCGGCACTCTGTGCCGCCGCCCGCACCCGACCGCCCGCTGTTTCCGCCGCCTCGACGATCTCTTTCGTCGTCGCTTTGGCCCGGCCCCGGACCTCCCCGACTGGCACAGCCTGCTCCGCCAAGGCGTGCCGATCTTTGAGTTAGACATGGATCAGATAGGTGCTGCTTTGCATGCCTTGTATTCCGATGCTTCTAGTGTTGCTGGATCTTATTACCCTGTGTTCTCTAGTTTAGGTGTTGCACCGTTGTGTAGCTTAGCTTCCCCTGCTGCGTCAGGCGTAGGACTGCCTAGGTTGCCTAGTCTCGCCGCTGCACCGGCTCCGTCCCCGGCCTCTGCCACTGCGTCGCTGTCCTTCACTCTCGACTCCGGTGCTTCTGCCTGCTTCTTCCGCGACCGTTCCACGCTCACGCCGCTTGCTGCACCTGCTGTTGTCTCTCTCGCTGACCCCTCTGCGGGTCCTGTCGTCGCGCGCAGTTCTACGTCTCTTCCCTGTCCGGCAGCTCCCTCGGGCTCCCCCACTGGCATTCACGTTCCCTCGTTCTCGAGGAACCTGGTTGGTGTCGGCTGTCTCCAAGACCTCGGCGTCACCACCACGTTCCCTGGGCACGAGCGGTTCGCTGTCTGTTCTGAGGCTGTCTCAGGTTCCCCCCTTGCGACGTTCCCCCGGGACCCGGTGTCCGGTCTGTTTACCCCAGACACCGCTTCCCCCCCGGTTGGTGCGTCCTCCCAGGTCGCTGCAGCTTGCTCGTGTCGGTCCCTCACTCACCCCTCCCTTCTCTGGCACCACCGCTTAGGTCACCCTGCTCTCCCGCGTCTGCGTCACATGTCCCAGCACGGCCTTGTCTTAGGTCTCCCCGCGTCGCTCCCTGCCCTTCCTCCCTCGCCTGCGCCACCGTGCACGCCTTGCATCGAGGGCCGGCTCCGCCGTGCTCCTCACTTCTCCTCGCTGCGCCCTGCTACTGCCCCCCTTCAGACCCTGCACCTGGACGTTTGGGGCCCTGCCCCCATCCCCGGACCGCGCGGTAAGCGCTACTTCCTTGTGCTCGTCGACGACTACACGCGCTACACCACGGTGTTTCCCCTAGAGCGGAAGGCCGACGTGCCCGACGTTCTTCTCCCGTGGGTTGTGGCTGCGCGTCTCCACCGCGGTCTCCCAGTGTTGTGTCTCAACTCCGACCGTGGCGGCGAGTTCGCCTCTGGTCGGCTTGGACAGTTCTGTCGTGCGGAGGGCATCACCCAGTCGTACACCTTGCTGGACTCGCCACAGCAGAATGGGGTTGCTGAGCGCCGCATCGGCTTGGTCATGGAGGTCGCCCGTACCTCCATGATCCATGCCGATGCCCCCCATTTCCTGTGGCCGTTCGCTGTTCGCTACGCTGCTCATCAGCTTAACCTGTGGCCACGCTCCCAGGTTTCGCCGACCCTCCTCTGGACCGGGTCCCCCGGTGACGCGTCTGCGTTCCACGTCTGGGGCTGCCTTGCTCACGTTCGTGCCTCTGGCACGGACAAGCTCACTGCCCGCACTGTCCCCTGTGTCTTCCTCGGTTTTCCCCTGGACTCGTCTGACTGGCTTTTCTATCACCCGCCGTCTCACCGCTTCCTCCACTCTCATGACGTTACCTTTAACGAGTCCGTCTCCTTCTACCGCCGCTTCCCTCACCGCGGTCTCCCAATTGCCCCCCCCTTGTTCCTTGCTCCCTCTCCCCTGGTAGCCCCTGCCCCTCTCCCGCCTCGTCCTGCCCCGTCTGGTGTCTCTCACGTCACTCCCCTCCCGTCGGTTGTCCCCGTTGAGGAGTCTGCTGACTCTGGTGGTACCCCCGGTCTGTCCTTGCCGCGTCCCCCTTCCCTGGTGCCTTCGCCCCCACTGTCGCAGTCGCCGACCCCGCTGCAGCAGCCGCCGCCGTCGCCGCCGCAGTCGTCGTTGCTGTCGCCTCCGCCGCAGCTGTCGCCGCCGCAGTCGTCGCCGCCACTGTCGCCGCCGCTCTTGGCCCCTGGGGGTGCTGGTGTCGAGGAGGGTGTTCGTCCTGCGGCTTCTGGGGGTGCCGCTTGTGTTGGAGGGGGTTCTCGCTCTGGGGGTGTCGGTTCTGGGGGTGCTGCTGTTGAGTGTTCTGCCGACGGTTGTTCTGCCTCTGCTGGTCCTAGAGTTCCGACCCAGCCGTCGTCGCCATTCGCAGCTGCCGTCGCCACCGGTCTCCGCTCTCCGCTTGCTCGGCCTTCCCTCCCCGGACCGCGTGACAATGTCTCCCCTACCGCCTGCTGACCTTCCTGTCTACGGTCCTATGTTCCCGCCGCCAGACTCGTCTCCGGCCCGTCTTCCTCCTCCTTCCCCTCCTGTGTCTCCTCCGCTGTCTCCTGACCCTACACCTCCGTCTCACGTTTGGGCTCGCCGTCCCTCCCGTGCTCGTCCCGTCTCTCCTGTCTTGCCCACCCACCCTATGTTGCTCCGTTCCCGCTCGTCTCGTCCTCCCCTCCTCCCGTCCCCTCCTCCCTCGTCCCTTGCTGTTGCACCTCCTCCGTTCTCTGACTCCCTCCGTGCGGTTCGTCCCCTTGTCCCTCGGGTCCTTGCCTCTCTTGTTACGGACCCTGCTCTTCCAGTCTCGCGCCTTGACGCGCTTGTCGCTGCTGTCGCTGAATTCGCCCCTACCCGCCGCCTTGACTACGCTACCGCTCTGGTCTCTGACCCTGCCCGTCCTCCGTCCGTCGGGGGTGCTCCTGCCCTTGGCAGTGACGTCCTAGAGGACAGGCAGTACGAGCTTGCTTTCCTTTCCGAGGCTGCTCCCCATCTCTGCCCCATGCTGTTAGTCCCTGAGGGTGACCCAGACGCCTTCGACATCCCGACCCCTCGCACCTACGCTGAGGCCACCTCGGGACCTTGGGCCTCTCAGTGGATAGCTGCCATGGAGCAGGAGATGGCATCTTGGAGGTCCACCGGCACTTACGTCGACGCAGTTCCCCCGCCTGGGGTGAACGTAGTCGATGGTCGGTGGCTCTTCAAGGTGAAGCGCCCCCCTGGAGAGCCGCCTGTCTTCAAGGCGCGCTACGTGGCCAGAGGTTTCAGTCAGCGCGAGGGGGTTGACTTCTTCCAGACCTTCGCCCCAACCCCGAAGATGACCACTCTTTGGGCGCTGCTACACGTAGCAGCACAGCGTGACTACGAGCTTCACTCCCTCGACTTCTCCACTGCCTTTCTTCAGGGCAGCCTACACGAGTAGGTCTACATGCGCCGACCACAGGGCTTCACTAGTACCTTCCCCCCTGGGACCCAGTGGCTTCTCAGGCGCCCGGTCTACGGCCTGCGTCAGGCTCCCCGTGAGTGACACGACACGCTACGTGCCACGTTAGCAGACCTGCAGTTCTTTCCGTCCTCTGCTGACCCTTCACTGTTTGTGCGTTCCGGCCAGACTCCGTTCTACATCCTTGTCTACGTAGACGACCTAGTCTTCGCTACTCCTGACAGGGACGCACTGGCCTCTGTGAAGGCTGAGCTACTGAAGAGACACGCCTGCACTGACCTTGGAGAGCTGCGTCGCTATCTTGGCCTGCAAATCTCTAGGGACAGAGTAGCACGCACCATCACTCTGACTCAGTCACACTTGGTGCGTCAGGTCCTTCAGAGGTTTGGTCTTCAGTTCTCCTCCGCACAGCCCACACCTTTACCCGTAGACCATGGGCTCTCTGCTCCAATTCCTGAGGAGCCAGTAGAGCCCAGTGGCCCCTACGCAGAGCTGGTGGGTTGCCTTATGTACCTGATGACTTGCACTCGCCCAGATCTCGCATACCCTCTCAGCATCCTGGCTCGCTTTGTGGCTACAGGCAGACACCGACCTCAGCACTGGTCTGCCGCTAAGAGGGTTTTGCGTTATCTTGCTAGTACATCGGGCATGGGGTTAGTGCTAGGAGGACGCAGGCCAGTGGTCCTTACTGGGCACACAGACGCTTCTTGGGCAGACGACGCTGAGACGCTCAGGTCGTCGCAGGGCTACTGTTTCAGCCTTGGTTCGGGTGCTATCTCTTGGAGATCCACTCGCTCGTCGTCTGTGGCTCAGTCTAGCTGTGAGGCTGAGATCTACGCTGGTGCCATGGCAGCACAGGAGCTCCGCTGGCTGACCTTCTTGCTCACTGACTTAGGTGAGCGGCCTAGCTCTGCCCCAGTCCTGTACGCTGACAACAGGGCCATGATCCTCCTGTGTCAGGAGCCTCGGCTTGAGGGCAGAGCGAAGCATATCCAGCTGCGGTACTTCCTCCTGCGCGAGCTACAGCAGCGCCGCCAGGCCCGCGTAGTTCACTTGGCCTCAGGTGCCAACACAGCTGATATCTTTACTAAGGCGCTTGCCCCCAGAGATCATCAGCGGCACTGTGTACAGCTTGGTCTTGTTCCTGTAGCTGCTCCCCTGTTAGGATCCTGATTGTGTACTCTCTATTATATATGCCTTTCAGACTGGCCTTGTGGCCTTTCCTCCAGTGGCTGGACTAGTAGTGTCATCCTGGTTTGCTTTAGATTTTGGTTGTATTCTTGCTGACTGGTCTCCAGATCCCTGCCTCAGTGGTTGGACTAGTAGTGCCGCCCTGAGCTGTTTGCTTCTTTTTTAGTTTCACCCCTTGTCTAGTTTAAGGGGTGTGTCAACATATACATATTAGCTATGTAGAAGTTATAGGCTAGACTGAGGTTTGCTTCTAGTGAGTACAACCAACTAGTATTTGTTCTAGGTTTTCACTTCTAGTCATTATTCATTTCTCACTTTAACATTATCTTCTACAGTATGATTCGACACTAACTACACATAATCGACTTACAGAAATGCTAAGTATCAATTATATCACAACAAGTTCTACTACTATGGCTGGGTTTGCTGCAACAGAAACAACTACTTTTCCACTAGGCATTTCTAGTCGTGGAAAGCCATCATGGAAAGGGGTTGAACTCAATTACATCTGTGACTTGAACCTGAATTGTAGTCCGTGCTTCAGAAGGCTGTCTCCGGGATGCATGTGAATGGGCCAGCAGTAATTGACCTCAACTCTCCCAAACGATGTGGGACACACCAGCCCGAGTCCAGCTGAACACCGCATACCCTCTACAAGCTGCCTTGCAAACCCAGCAGCTCCACTCTTCCACCATGGCTCAACGTGTTTATTCGATAAAGTCCCCCTCACTCCCCCCACCTCTCCTTGCACACTCACACTCCTCTCTGCACTCTCACCCTGTTCCCCAATCACCGCTCTACATCTCCCACCACCACCCATTTCCACCCCCTCTAAACCCATTCCCCCTACCCCCCTGCTTCCAAACCCCTTCCCACCCATCCCAACTCTATCCAGACCTGAACCACTACCACCCCAACCCCTTGCACCTCTCGCAAACCGTGCCCCATCCCAACCCATGCCCATTTGGCCCAGTAGCAGAGTCAGGGGAGCGACAGTGGTGCAGGTGGTGACATAAGCCTGGGCGTGCAAGGAGGGGAGGTTGAGGGGGCGGAGGAGGGGGTGCGAGGCGAGGGGGAGGAGGAGGGCGCGGAGGGGCGAGGGGAGGTCGAAGGTGAGAGTGGTGGTGGCAGACGCTTTGAGGCTGGGGGGTGATGATGTGGGTGAAAGGGAAGGGGATAATGAGAGTGAAGGAGCTGATGGGAGTGTAGGGGTTTCGGAGGAAGAGGATACTGGCTGAAACGGTTGGGAGGAGAGAAGGGCGAAAGGGAGGGAGAGGGGAAAGCAGGAGCCGAGTCTGAGAGAGATATGGAGAGAGGCGGAGGCAGCAGGGAGGGGGAGGGAAGCAGCGATAACGGCTTCCTGTTTCAAAGACCCACCTACCCCTTTCTGCAGGTCTATGAGTTCCACTGTGCAGGTACCAGCCAACCCCTCGGCTCCTCTCAGCATGCTGTATCGCCCTCTGCACTCACCGCACTCCTTGCTCTTGCTGCTGCATGTTTTTTCCATGGTGACGGTGCTCTCCCTGCCATTCATTTTGTTGCTTGTAGTGTTTCTCACGTCCCAGTCCCACCGATAGCGCATCCCAAGGAAGGGACTGCCACACTCTGCTGTGTCCCTGCCACTGCAGCTGCTACTGCTGTTGTAGTTTCCCCTTGTGTAGCTATCTGCGGCACTGCTATTGGAAGAAGATGATGGTAGTGATGTTGCTGCTGCTGCTGGTGGTGGGGGTAAAAACGAAGTTGCTGATGCTGATGCTGAAATAGCTGACGGGTTCGTTCCAGGTGTCTTGCTCTTGGCAGGGCGGAGGGCAAGCAGCAGATCGAGGGAATGGTGAGAGTGAGAAGCCGGGGAGGAGGAGAGAGAGGAGGGAGGAGGAGGGGAGAGCAGAGGGATGGAGTAGAGGCGGCGCAGTGAGGGGAGAGCGTTGGAGGAGCGAAGGGAGCGGAGGAGAGAGGAGAGGGTGGATGTGGCATGGAGGGAGGAGAGGGGGGAGGAGGAAAGGGAGGAGGGGAGTAAAGGGGGAGAGAGGAGGCGGTCGGGGCAGAGGGTAGCAGAGAGGGGAGAGGAATGAGGGCTGTTGAGGGTATTGTTGAGGGGGTGTGTGAGGGAGAGGTGGGAGAGGAGGGAGGTGGTGATGGAGATGAGAGTGGAGCGAGGGAGATGGGAGAGTCGAGGACCAAACGCGCGGGTGTGGGCTTGCACGCGTGCTGATGGGAGTGCTTCCGTCTGTAGGATAGGATGGAGGAGCAGAGAGAGGGAGAGGGAATATGAGTGGGGTAGCAGAGAGAGGGAGGGGATATGAGTGGGATAGCAGAGAGAGAGGGGATTTGAGTGGGATAGCAGAGAGAGAGGGGATATGAGTGGGGTAGCAGAGAGAGAGAGATGGGATATGAGTGGGGTGGCAGAGAGAGAGAGAGGAGATATGAGTGGGGTAGCAGAGGGAGAGAGGGGATATGAGTGGGGTAGCAGAGAGAGAGAGGGGATATGAGTGGGGTAGCAGAGAGAGAGAGGGGATATGAGTGGGATAGCAGAGAGAGAGAGGGGATATGAGTGGGGTAGCAGAGAGAGGGAGAGGGAATATGAGTGGGGTAGCAGAGTGAGGGAGGGGATATGAGTGGGGTAGCAGAGAGAGGGAGGGGATCTGAGTGGGGTAGCAGAGCGGGACAGGGGGAGGCACTCTGGGGAAGGGAGGAGAGTGTGAGAGGGAAGAAAGGGGTTTAGGTGAACGACAGCCAAGAAACGACTAAGGATATGCACAAAGCGAGATCGTCTGAGCGCGTGGAGCGTGTGGGGAATAAACTTCGCATACCCAGCAATTTGAGCGAATTCCCTATCCAACCCAGCGCCTCGGCCCCCTCCCCCTCCCCCTTTCCCCTCCCTCGCACACCTCTTCCCCCTCGCCTCCCTGTATGTCCGCAACCCACATCTCACCGAATCAAGGTAGGTTCTCTCATCGAAACATCTCCAACTCTCCTCCGCGTATCTCGCTGCCTCTCCTTTTCTTCCACCGCCCCGCCATTCTGCCGCGCCTCCTTGCCGCCCCAGCCCCGCGTCGCCGCCAGCCGGCGTCCCGAACGGCTGTGACTCACCATCGGATTCATCCGGCGGCCCTGCATGCCCTGCAGTCTCTAACCGGCCTGCTAGATCCGGAGGAGCGATCCCACCGGCACCATCACCAGCAGCAGCAGCAGCAGCAGCAGCAGCACCAGTAGCAGCACTCTCTTGCGCGCCGCAAGAATCCGAGACTTCAAGGACTTTTCCAGAATTCCGGAGCGCCTTCAGGCGCGCGTCGGAGCAAGGGGCGAGCATTTCCATGAGGCGCCCCGAAACGCACGGCGCCGCGGCGTCTATCAAGAGCCCCGTCGCCGGTGTGGCAGCAGCGGCAGGGCGTGGTGTCGCCGCTGCAGCAGCAGCAGCAACAGCAGCAGCAGTCGGCTTTTCTGCGAGCGACAAGGTCATCACAGGGCCACG
This sequence comes from Closterium sp. NIES-67, assembly GCA_027943415.1. Classification (NCBI taxonomy): domain Eukaryota; kingdom Viridiplantae; phylum Streptophyta; class Zygnematophyceae; order Desmidiales; family Closteriaceae; genus Closterium; species Closterium sp. NIES-67. The sequence continues at coordinate 82,302 of BQMB01002274.1, read as the reverse complement.
GTCGGCAATGGTACTTGTGAAGATAATAATACTAGGGCACGAGGCAGGGACGCACGGCGGGCTCTCCCCCGCCGTTGCGGGACGGCTACTAGAAGTACTGATACGCCGCACTTCACGGCTCACGGAACCCTTGCGACTCGGAAACTCCAAGTCATCACACGCCTCCTCGTCTAACGATGGCACTCCCACTAGCTCGCGCCGGCGCCGGCGGCGCCGCAGGCGGTGGAGCTTCCGGCGGCGCCGCGGCCGCATGCGCACGTTGCCGCCACTGGTGCGCGGGCTCTCGAGGCGGCGGCGAATGTCAGCGATAGAACTACTTAAAGAAAGCCTCGTGCGCGGAGAGACGAGAACGACTCCGAGTCGTCGTCGGACGGAGGCCATGATTTTTGAAACGGTGACGGGCATGATGCGAGCCGACTTTTGAGTCGACTAATCAATGATGCCTCCTAGTAGCTAACGGACTGCGCGCCGAATTCTCGAGCTTCTCTGCGCTTCTCGGCGAACGCTGCTACTAGCGGCGGGACGAGGTACAGTATTCGAATCGGAGAAAAGAAACACAAGAAGCACCGCAATAGTTTCCGGATCTGGGAAAGCATTTGGTGTTTGCGTGAATGTGCAGTCACTAGCTGCGTTCTGCAGGCAAAAAAGGAAGGTACCACTAGGAGAAAATATGTCAGTTGAGCCAGGGTGAGAGTTCACCTTCCATCAGAAACCCCACCCAACCGTTCTATAGATCGCAAAGCACCTTTTTGAACCGCAACAAAGCTACTCTTGTGACACGCTCTGAGAATGCACCTGGCGATGAATGTGCACTAGCAGCAGATGCTCCACCACAGTCCGAGACGCACATCCCGAGCCAAATTGGCAGGCCAGGCAGGCAAGTTTGGGAAAACGCGCCTCGGTTTTGGCCTGCCTAGCTGGCATGGCCGTGCACTGCTGCCGCCGAGCCGAACCTGCGTTGGTGTCACATTTTGCCCTGGGGGTGGGCCAACAGTGGGGAGAATACCTGACAAAGCAGCCCAGCTGCGAGTGGTGCTGGGAGAAGAACGGGATGTGATTGGGCCGCAAGGTGGCGTGCACGTGACAGCAGTTGAGCCCTGCCCCGCTCACATGGTCGAGGATGCAACCACCGGGATGGTTGCGATTGAGCGAGAAGACAGCTCAGCACCACTCATATCTTCCAGCGTGGCATAAGCACCCTGATTGGCGGACTGATTCGAATTTACGCTATATATTAGAACAAAATGGAAAAAAAGGTTGCACAAAGGTATCTGTCGTAGTATCGGTGACATCACGGTGTTGCTGACGCTCAGCTTACACCCTCGTTGACACGCTATCGCACCTTTAATGTCGCGTATTATGTCAGCAACTTCTAGATCCTTCCAGCTACAAGTGTTCTTACTTCACTTTACCGGTTAGGAAAGCTTTATACAGTTTCGGAATCGTGAAAAATCTCACTCAACCCAGCTATTCACTTTATACACCCCCTTGTACATTGTCACCACAGCACAGCCTCCCCCGCGCCAATTTCCAAGGCTGCTGGCTGTAGCAGACTCCCTACCTACATCTCCCCAAATTTCTTCCTGTCGTTGTTCGCAAAGTTTCAATTTCCACATTGTTCTAACGCGTCTCCTCCCGTTTCCATCGTTCACTGTATTCCGCGACCGATCGTCCCGTTATTCCCGGAATGGCGGGCCCTGGTCCCTGGCGCTTGATACCACACCTCGCCGCCGTGCTGTGCGCGGTCCACGTGGCGGCGGCGCAGTTCGAGCCGGCGTACGAGATCGCGGTGCGGAAGGCGGACATCCCGTTCATAAAATGCGACGTGTGCAAGAAGATGGTCGAGCAGCTTGACACGCAGGTGGAGCGCGAGAGGGAGAAGGCCGAGCCCAAGAAGGTGCGCGGGAATGGGGAGGAGGGGAAGGGGAGGCGGGCGGGGGGAGGGGGGGGGGGAGGGGGGGGAGCGTGGGTGGGTGGGTTGGGGAAGATGTTTGCGAGTAACGGGAGGGATTTCGAAAACGTTTTCCGCATTGCGACGATGTCGCGGCAGGGCATGCGAGTAGAAGTAGAGCGATAGAGGAATAGGTCTCGTGCTCTTCCGTGGTCGAGCAGCTCGACACGCAGGTGTCTATTTTTTAGGTGCCTCAAAAATAGACTCCTCACGAGTAGCAGAAGTAGAGCGATAGAGGAATAGGTCTCGTGCTCTTTTCCTTGGTCGAGCAGCTCGATACACAGGTGGAGCGCGAGAGGGAGTCCGCCACACATGCTCTTACCCTCCCCTTCTCGGCCGGCGCTGGCTTCTCGTACGCATCACGACGTCGAGCCAGCTCATGCATACCCTTCTCCGCCTGCCACGCCAATCCCCCCTTGCCCCCTTGCCCCCTTGCCCCCTTCCCCCCTTGCCCCCTCCTCCCTCCCCACTCCCCACTCCCCCCGCCCCACTCCCCACTCCCTCCTCCCTCCCTCCCACCCGCCCACCCGCCCACCGCCATCTCCCCCCCTCCTCCCTCGCTGCGGCGGGCAGGTGAGCGAGCTGAAGGTGATCGAGGTGACGGAGAAGCTGTGCGACGTGAAGAGCGCCAATGGCGGGTGGATCTCGCGCCTCGACATTGTGGAGAGCGGCGACCTGCTCAAGGTGCGCCCTGCTCAAGATGCGCCCTGCTCAAGGTGCGCGCGTGGGGTGTGTGCGTGTGGGGTGTGTGCCTGTTGCATGCATGCATACTCAAGGTGCATGTGGGGTATATATGGTTTGTGTATGGTGTGTGTGTGTGTGTGTGTGTGTGTGTGTGTCTGTGTGTGTGTGTGTGTGTGTGTGTGTGTGTGTGTGTGTGTGTGTGTGTGCGTGTGTTTGTGTGTGCATGTGTGTATGTGTGTGTGTGTGGTGCGTGCGGGGCATGCTCAATGTGCGCGCGCGTGTGTGGTACTGAATGCATGCTTAACGTCTGTGCTTTCACTTCACCCCCATCCTAACCCATACCCCAACCTGTAGCATTCTGAAAAGTAACTTCCATCTCCCCTTGCTCCCCTTTCTCCCTTCTCCCCTCTCCGTCTCCTATCCCCTCTCCTCCCTCCCCTCCCTCTCCTCCCTCCCCTCCCTCTCCTCCCTCCCCTCCCTCTCCTCCCTCTCCTTCCTCTCCTCCCTCTCCTCCCTCCCCTCCCTCTCCTCCCTCCCCTCCCTCTCCTCCCTCCCCTCCCTCTCCTCCCTCTCCTTCCTCTCCTCCCTCTCCTCCCTCCCCTCCCTCTCCTCCCTCCCCTCCCTCTCCTCCCTCCCCTCCCTCTCCTCCCTCTCCTTCCTCTCCTCCCTCTCCTCCCTCTCCTCCCTCTCCTCCCTCCCCTCCCTCTCCTCCCTCTCCTCCCTCTCCTCCCTCTCCTCTCTCTCGTCCCTCTCTCGTCCTCCCCCTGTCCCCCCCTGTCCTCCCCTGTCCTCCCCTGTCCTCCCCCTGTCCTCCCCCTGTCCTCCCCCGGTCCCCCCCCCCTGTCCTCCCGCTGCCCTCCCCCAAACCCTGCCCAGCACGTCAGCTGGTGGAGCATGAGGAGGACAGCGAGTGCAAGACCATTTGAGCTCAGGTGCCAAGGCGTGAGGCCCTATGCCTTGTCTTGTCCCTTCTCACAACCCTTCTCCTCGCCCCTTCCTCCCCATACTCGTCAGCTGGTGGAGCATGAGGAGGACGGCGAGTGCCTGTCCGAGTGCAAGACCATCGAGCGCGCGTGCCAACAGGTGAGTCATCATCATTATCATCATCATCATAATCATCATCATCATCATCATCATCATCATCATCATCATCATCATCATCATCATCATCATCATCATCATCATCATCATCATCATCATCATCATCATCATCATCATCATCATCATCATCATCATCATCATCATCATCATCATCATCATCATCATCATCATCATCATCATCATCATCATCATCATCACACACATCACACTCTCCCTGCCTGCCTTCTTGAGGAGAGGATACTCAGCGAAGAGCCCTCGCCTCTTTCCTCACCCCCCAGCTTCTTCTGCGCGTGCTCCCCTTCGCCCCATTCACACTCTCCCACTCTCACACTCTCCCACTCTCCCGCTCTCTCATTCCCCCATTCCCCCTCTCCCCTCCCCCCCTCACCCCTTTCCCACAGATCCTGGGGGACAATGTCACGGACATTGCAGAGAGGATATTCAGCGACGAGCCGTCGCCTCTTTCCTCACCCCTCCCCGTCTCCCCCCCGTGCACTGCACTCCCCCCACTCCCCCCACTCCCCCTCTCTCCCCCCTCCCCCCCTCCGTCACCCCCCTCTCTCTCCGCAGATCATCGAGGACCATGACACAGACATAATGGAGACGATATTCAACTCTAAGCCATCGTCTCTTCCACTGTGCACTCCCCCACCCAACCCCCCCACCTCCTCCCTTCCCCACGCCCCCTCAAATAATTAGGGACTATGACACGGACATAGCAGAGTGGATATTCAGCAACGAGCCCTCGTCTCGTTTCTTGTTCCCCTTCCCCCCACGCCGAACTCACCACCCACCCTCCCTCCTCCCCCCCCGTTCAGATCATCGGGGACTATGACACGGACATAGCGGAGAGGATATTCAACGACGAGCCCTCGCAGTCGTCGCTGCAGCGCTACCTCTGCCACGACCTCAGCAAGGCCTGCTCCACCAAGCCACCACCCGTGCCTGAGGTGAGAGCGCTCTTTTGCCACATGGGTGGGTGCATGGGTGGCAGTGCGTCCGTGCCTGCCTTTTCTAAGTCTGCCACGACCTCAGCTGGGCGTGCTCCATCAAGCCACCTCCCGTACCCGAGGTAAGAGGATTAAAGGGGGATGGCAGGGGGGCTGTCTGCATGGGTTACCAACTAACAGTGCCTCTGGGCGTGCCTATGGCTATCTCTGCCACGACCTCCTCCGCACCTGCTCCACCAAGCCGCTGCCCGTGCCCGAGGTGTGGGTTTGTGTGTGTGTTGGGGGGGGGGGGAAGGGAGAGGGTGGGTGTCTGTCTGCATGGGTTACCAACTAACAGTGCCTCTGGGCCTGCCCATTTCTACCTCTGCCACGACCTCAGCAAGGCTTGCTCCACCAAGCCGCCGCCTGTGCTCGAGGTGAGCGCGCTCTTTTGCCACATGGGGTAACAGTCACATGGGTGGGTCCATGGGTGGCAGTGCATCCGTCCGTCTGTGCGTGCATGCCTATTTCTGCCATTGTCACGCCTTCTTCCGCACCTGCTCCACCAAGCCGCTGCCCGTGCCCAAGGTGAGGGTTTGTGTGTGTGTGTGTGGGGGGGGGAGGGATAGGGTGGGTGGCTGTCTGTATGTGAAACTAACTGTGCCTCTGTGCATAGCTCTCACTGCCTCTGCCACCACCTCTCCCGCGCCTGCGCCACCAAGTCACCGCCCGTGCCCGAGTTGGGAAGAGCAAGGGGGTCGTGTGAGGGGTGAGAGAAAGAGGGCTGCTTGCGTGCATGCAGCACAGCTTGCGCCTGCGCCTGAGGGGTTGCGAGCTCGGGGAAAAGTGGCAGAAGAAAGGCGTGAGCCTCCCAGACCAGACTGCAGCAATTGTGCGGCCTCTCCCTTTGCCACGCTCATGATCCCCCTCTTCCTCTCTCCTGCTGTGCCCGCAGGACCGGGAGCCCAGGGAGAACTGGCAGAGGAAGGACAACAGCACCCGCGGACTACAGCAATTGAGTTTCCCTCTCTCCTTGCCGCTCTCCCATGCGTGACCTCTCATCGCCTTGCCCCCCTCCTCTTCCTCTCGCCGCCTGTGCTTGGCAGGGCCGGGAGCCCGGGGAGAACTGGCAGAAGAAGGACAACAGCCCTCCCGACTACAGCAAGATGGCCAAAGAGATGAACATCCCCACCAGCGTCATGCACGATGAGGTGCGGTTAGCAGCACACATGCATGATGAGGTGCGGTTAGCAGCACACATGCATGATGAGGTGCGGTTAGCAGCACACATGCATGATGAGGTGCGGTTAGCAGCACACATGCATGATGAGGTGCGGTTAGCAGCACACATGCATGATGAGGTGCGGTTAGCAGCACACATGCATGATGAGGTGCGGTTAGCAGCACACATGCATGATGAGGTGCGGTTAGCAGCACACATGCATGATGAGGCGCGGTTAGCAGCACACATGCATGATGAGGTGCGGTTAGCAGCACACATGCATGATGAGGCGCGGTTAGCAGCACACATGCATGATGAGGTGCGGTTAGCAGCACACATGCATGATGAGGTGCGGTTAAGGGGGGTGGGGAGAACCGGCACAGCGAAGGGGCGGGAGAGAGGAGGGGATAGTGAAAATGGGAAAGATTGGGGATGGGGAGGGAAGAGGGTGGGAGGCATACTGGAAAATGACCAGTTTCCCCAAAAGGAGCATCCCTGCTGTCACCCGGGCCACAAAAGGATATTTCTGAGAATTCTCAAAAATACCCTGCAAGCCCAGGCGTAAATTTTGAGAATTCCCAAAAGGAAAATCCCTGCGGGCACCCTACATGATGAGGTGCGGTGCAAGATGGGGGGAAGGGGGAAAAAGAGAAGGGGGGATAGTGAGGGGGGAGCCGAGGGGGAGGGTAGGTGGGGGGTGGGTGGGGAGGGAAGGAGGTGGGGGAAGACTGGAAGAACAAGTGTGTCATGCAAGACGTCCGCTCATCGTGGGGATCTTTAGCATGCAAGTCTTTTCAGTCACCCCGCCAACTTCCCAGACTGGAGCGAAAATGGTGCAAGAGATGGGAAAAGTGAACACCGCTGGACTCCTCGTCGTGAGGCATGCCTCTGGTGCACGACATGAGGTGGGGGGTAGAGGTGGGTGAAGAAAAGAGGGGATAGTGAGTGGGGGGGAAGGCTTGCACATCCACTCGAGCATCATGCGCAGATGCATGGGGTGAGCAGCACGGATGCACGATGAGGTGAGCAGCACAGTTGCACCATGAGCTTGGGGAGAGGGGGGGGGGGACCAGAAAGAATGGAGAATGGAGAGTATGGAGACAAGGGGAAAGGGAGGGATGCCAAGTATTGCGTGGTAGGGGTAGGGCGGGCATGAAGGCCTCCTTGAAACGGGTTAGTACAAGGGCAATCAGGAGGCGCTCATGAGCCTACCATGCCTACACTCGTTGGCCTTTGGCCCAAGGCAAGGCATACCTTACCGGCCCGTTCCACTGTTCCCATCCCACGTGTCTATCCCGCCCAACTGATTCTCCCAAGGCCTCCAGAAGGCTCTTGCGGCCTGTTTCTTTTCTCAACCGCTTCTCCCTTCCCATTCCTAATCGACCTCGTCTCATCCCACCGACTCCCTCTCCCCCCTTCCCCTGTTGCCTCTGTTTCCGCTTCCGCCTCTGGTTGTGTGATCTGTGCTGTGCTGCGCTGCGGTGCGGTGCGGTTTGGTGTGGCGTGGTGCGGTTTCGTGTGGCGTTATCACCAGGCGGCCATCAAGGACGTCAAGCTACCCAAGGGCATGGGCATGCCTGAAGAGGTATGGACATTAACGTTTCACTGTGCTGCATTCCCCTCTTGTTCTCGCTCTCTAACGGGTCGACTCAAAAGGGTATGCCTGAAGAGGTAGTGTTCCACCGTGCTGCATTCCCCACTTGTTATCTCCCTCTCACGGCCCTGCATCCAACACCCCACACCACACGCAGTAACCACCACTTTCCGTCCGACCCACACCCAACACCCAACACCCAATACCCGTACCCAAATACTCGGCTTCCACACCCCACACCCAGCACCCTGCACCCCACACCCAGCACTTTCTACGAATCACCCGACAGGCTAGGAAGGCTCTTACTCACCTAGGGTCGAAACAGGGTGATGTCGAGGCCAATCCATGTTTGGTAGGGTACCTTCTCTGCCAAGTCTATTTCAGTGAGAAATTTCCCGACCCCGTTCTCACCAGTGCTGTTTTGGTGTGGACTTGGGACAATATTTAGGGGAGTGAGAGGGGTGCGGGAGAGATGTCTTGGGCTGTGAGGGACAGTCTAATTTTCTGGGTGGCGAGGGGTGTGGGTCGAATGTCTGGGACTGTGAAGGACTTAGTCTAATTTTCTGGGTGGCGAGGGGTGGGGGTCGAATGTCTAGGGCTGTGAAGGACTTAGCCAAAATTTTGAGATTGTGAGGGATGTGGGTCGAATGTCTCTGCCTGTGGGGGGCTTAGCCGGAATTTCCTGGTCGGGGTGGAGGAGGGGGGGAGTGTCTCTTTTTGTAAATGATTTTGCGTCCAAAGCTGCCAAAGCTGCCTGCGTTGGGGGGGGGGGGGGGGGGGGGGGGGTCGTCCGGAATCGCCCTCGGGGAAATTCTGATTCGTCCGGAGAACGCACTTGCCCACTTGTATAAATTCCGGATTCCAAGGAAACATTACCCGTTAAAATTCCGGAATCAAGCCCAAAGTTACTCTTCATGTTTTTTTATTCAGGGTTATTACCCTTGAAACCTGAGCCCTGCCCCACACCCCACACCCAATCCCTCAGGTGTTCAAGCACGGCCAGGAGAGGAAAGCAGCCACGCCTAGTTGTGAAGTGCCGTGGAAATAACACGCAACACTGCACACCCCACACTTCACCCCACACCAAACTCTGCAGGTGTTCAAGCGCTCCCAGGGGAAGAAAGCAGGAGAAGCAATAGCACGCAACACCCCACACCCAACACCCAACATCCAACACCCCACACCCTACATCCCACTCCCTCCACCCCACACCCCACACCCCACACCTGCACAACTGTGCAGGTGTTCAAGCGCGGCCAGGAGAAGAAAGCAGCAGAGGAGGCACGGGCGGCCAGAGAGGAGGCCGAGGCAGCAGCGGGGGGCAAGAAGAAGAAGACGAAGAAGGGCAGCAAGAAGGGCTCCAGGGACGAGGCGATGGGTGAGATGTATTCCAAGGCGGAGGAGGCAGCCAAGGGCGGGAGGGAGGAGATAGTGAAGTTTGTGGAGAAGATGACGGGGAAGAAGGTGCCTGAGACGGAGCCAGAGGCCGTGGGGGGGTATGACGAGCTGTGATGACCTCTGGAGTGGTGAGAGCCTCACAGGGGGCGCTTCGTTCATTTGTGATTGCACCACCACGCGTTGTGGAAATTGGAATTGAGAAAGCTCGCTACTTGTAGTGCAAATGGCATCGTTCTCATTCCACTGGCATCAAATACAAAGAGTTCCCAATATATTCATCTATTAGCATAAACTTTCTAAACTGTCTACACTGGGATATGTCTATGCCGAGGATGATCCACCAAAGCCGTGCATGTTGAAGAGAGTAGATGAAGCGGGTTGGGTGGGCGGGAATTGAACTTGAGCTGGGAAAAATGAAAAACGTGGGTGGAGGAAGAATGACCTCCACAGGCCTCTGGATAGGATTAGAAGTACTCTTTCTTGTAAGGGTACTCGCTTGCTGCCACTTTTTCTGTAAGGGTATATTTAAAAGCTACTTTGTAATATAAGGGTCCTAAATATTTGTACTTTTTCACATAAGGGTATAACTCCAGCGCAGCCTTACACTTTACTGTAGGTACAGGATCTCGCGTGATCAGACGACTGACGTGTTGCAGATTTGTGACGACGTGCCTTGGGTGGCACTCGACAGGGTGCACCAAGATTTTTGTTTTTGTTTGTTAGCGCTGAAGTGGGGGGAATGTCGCACCTCGGTAATTTTGCTGTTAGTGCGTATTTCTACATTAGTGCTTTCAGTACCAGAGAACCAAACTTCGCGAAGTACCAAATCGAACCGAACAGGAATTCGCGTTTTGACCCTCGGACCTCACCGTTTCGCGTTTCAGAGTCCATTCCGGGTTTGCTGGTAGTGATTACTGTCTTGTAGAAATACGACCTCATTCCCTAGACCCTTCCTGGTCGCGACCTCATTTCCCGTTGGTGCCGCACTCGTTTTTTGTTTGTTTTTTTTTGTTTTTTTTTGTTTTTTGTTTTTTTTTTGTTCTTTCATTTCTTTAGCTAATGTAGTGGCCGATACGACTCTACCAACACGAATTATACATTCAAGTCGGCAAGTTTTGTAACCGTGCGCATGAATTCTTGGGTGAGTGGCAGCAAAAAAAACGTAAACCATTAGCAGAAGAAATTGACGACTTGAATCCCCGTCGTGCGCGGGCAGGGGCCAGGTAAAAACCCGTGGAAACTTCAATTCAAGTCGCCGAGATTCCCTCGCCGAAGTGGGTAGGGGGGAAGAGAAAATTTGACATATCACGTCCAGGGCTTTGTTTTCGTTTCAGGCTACCCTGTAATTTCAAAGTAGTTATTCCCCCGAGTCTGACTGGAACACACTTGGAACTGGGGGACTTAGCCGAATCCTCCGGGTTGCGAAGGTACTACAGCGGCTTTGTCTCTGCGAGTGGGGGACTTCACCAATTTTTCGGGGTCGCTCGAGGGCTGTGGGAGGAATGCCTTAGGCAGTGGGGGACTTAGCCGAAATCTTGGGTTGCGGGGGGTATAGGAGGAATGACTCTCGGATTGGGGGGACTTAGCCGAAATCTACAGGTTGCCAAGGGGATAAAATATTTCAGGGGGGGATCGCATGTGTGATTGTGTAAGGGTGATTTTACACAACACTTTTCCGCATCAGGGTCCCTACACTCGACCACTTTGAAAAAACAGGGTCCCGTATAGATCTAGTTTTTTTCATAAGGGTCAAAAACTAAACCACTTTTAAAAATAAGGGTCCAACAGCTACCCCACCCTTATTATAAGGGCCGTAAGGGTATTTTACCCTGATATCCTGAGGCCTGGACCTCCAACCCCAATATATGGTTGGAGAAGGGCGAATAGCGCGCTTCGACGATGCCTGAGATTGCGTTACAAGCAGCTTCGCATTCACAATACACAATTTTGGAAGTGTGAACACTTTAAAAATTTATATATCTCTGTTTCTAGTGTTGTTAATTTGGAGTACGGCATTGTTGAACTAGTGCAGTTCTGTGATGTGCTCATAGGTCCTCCCCACGATATCAGGAAAAAACGCTGATTCTGCTTCTTTTTCAGGGTGCTTTTGTCAACTTATACATATGTTGTATGTAGAAGTTATAGGCTAGCCTTGGTGTGTGCTTCTAGTGAGTACAACCCCAACAGGTATATGTTCTAGGTTTCTCACACTAGTCCATTATTCTCCCATTCTAACATGGTATCACGAGTAGGTTAGGTCCACCCACCCGCTTCCGCCCGCGCCCTAGCCTCTCGCCCCCTAGCTAGCCCTAGCGCCCGCCCGGTTCGTAGAGCCCGCCCGGCCCTTAGCGTGCCCGCCTGGCCCCGTCGCGCCCCCCGCCCTGTCACGCCCGCCCGCCCCGTCGCGCCTGGCTGGCCCGTAGCGCCCGCCTGGCCCGAAGCGCCTGCCTGGCCCCATCGTGCCCGCCTGGCCCTGTCGCGCCCGCCTGGCCAGTAGCGCCCGCCTGGCCCCGTCGCGCCCGCCTGGCCCCGTCGCGCACGCCTGGCCCCGTCGCGCCCGCCTGGCCCCGCCGCACCCGCCTGGCCCCGCCGCGCCCGCCTCGCCCTGTTGCGCCCGCCTCGCCCCGTCACGCCCGCCTGGCCCCGTCGCGCCCGCCTGGCCCCGTCGCGCCTGCCTGGCCTGTAGCGCCCGCCTGGCCCTGTCACGCCTGCCTGAACCCGTCGCGCCCGCCTGGCCCCGTCGCGCCCGCCTGGCCAGTAGCGCCCGCCTGGCCCCGTCGCGCCCGCCTGGCCCCGCCGCGCCCGCCTGGCCCCGTCGCGCCCGCCTGGCCCCGCCGCGCCCGCCTGGCCCCGTCGCGCCCGCCTGTCCCGTCGCGCCCGCCTGGCCCCGTCGCGCCCGCCTGGCCGCTGACTCTGGTGGTCCCCCCGACCCGTCCCTGCCGCGTCCCCCTTCCCCGGTGTCTCCGCTTCCGCTTTCGCAGTCGCCGCCGCCGTCGCAGCCGCCGCCGCCGCCGCCGCTGGTGCTGCTCTTGGCCTCTGGGGGTGCTGGCGCTGAAGAGGGTTTTCGTCCTGCGACTCCTGGCGTGGTCTGTCCCGGCGGGCCTGGGGGTGCCGCTGGTGCTGGAGGGAGTTCTCGCTCTGGGGGTGCTGCCGTTAAGTTTTCTCCCAGTCGTCGTGCCTCTGCCGGTCCGCGGGTCGAGCAGCAGCCGCCGCAGCAGTCGCCGCAGCCGTCGCCGCCGGTCTCCGCTCTTCGCCTGCTCGGCCTTCACTCCCCTGGCCGCTCGCCGGTGTCTCCCCCGCCACCTCCTCCCCTTCCTATCTACGGCCCTGTGTTCCCGCCGCCAGACTCATATCCGGCCTGTCTTCCTCCTCGTTCCCCTCTTCTGTCCCCTCCGTTGTCTCCTGACCCTACACCTCCGTCCCACGTTTGGTCTCGCCGTCTCTCACGTGCTCGTCCCGTCTCTCCTGTCCTGCACTCCCACCCTATGTTGCTCCGTTCCCACTCGTCTCGTGCTCCCCTCCTCCCGTAGCCTCCTCCCTCGTCGCTTGTTGTTGCACCTCCCCCCCTGTCTGACTACCTCTGTGTCGCTCGTCCCCTTGTTCCTCGGGTTCTTGCCTCTCTTGTTACATACCCATCTGTTCCTGTCTCGCGCCTTGACGCGCTTGTCGCTGCTGTCGCTGGCTTCGCCTCTATCCGCCGCCTTGACTTCGCTACCACTCTCGTCTCCGACCCTGCCCGTCCTCCGTCCGTCGGGGGTGCGCCTGCCCTTAGCAGTGACGTTCTAGAGGACAGGTAGTACGAGCTTGCTTTTCTTTCCGAGGCCGCTCCCCATCTCTGCTCCATGCTCCTAGTCCCAGAGGGTGACCCAGACGCCTTCGACATCCCGACCCCTCGCACCTACGCTGAGGCCACCTCGGGACCCTGGGCCTCTCAGTGGATAGCTGCCATGGAGCAGGAGATGGCATCTTGGAGGTCCACCAGCACTTACGTCGACGTAGTTCCCCCTCCTCAGGTGAAAGTAGTCGATGGTCGGTGGCTCTTCAAGGTGAAGCGCCCCCCTGGAGAGCCGCCTGTCTTCAAGGCGCGCTACGTGGCTAGAGGCTTCAGCCGCGCGAGCGGGTGGACTTCTTCCAGACCTTCGCCCCGACCCCGAAGATGACTACTCTTCGGGCACTGCTACACGTAGAGGCACAGCGTGACTACGAGCTTCACTCCCTCGACTTCTCTACTGCCTTTCTTCAGGGGAGTCTACACGAGCAGGTCTACCTGCGCCGACCACAGGGCTTCACTGGTACCTTCCCCCTTGGGACTCAGTGGCTTCTCAGGCGGCCAGTCTACGGCCTGCGCCAGGCTCCTCGCGAGTGGCACGACACGCTGCGTGCCACGCTAGCAGACCTGCAGTTCTTTCCGTCCTCTGTTGACCCCTCGTTTTTTGTGCGTTACGGCCAGACTCCGTTCTACATCCTTGTCTACGTAGACGACCTGGTCGTCGCTACTGCTGACAGGAACGCACTGGCCTCCGTGAAGGCAGAGCTGCTGAAGAGACACTCCTGCACTGACCTTGGAGAGCTGCGTCGCTATCTTGGCCTGCAGATCTCCAGGGACAGAGCAGCACGCACCATCACTCTGACTCAGTCACACTTGGTGCGTCAGGTTCTTCAGAGGCTCGGCCTTCAGTTCTCCTCCGCACAGCCTACACCTCTATCTATAGACCATGAGCTCTTTGCTCCCGTTCCTGAGGAGCCAGTAGAGTCCAGCGGTCCCTACGCAGAGCTGGTGGGTTGCCTCATGTACCTGATCACTTGCACTCGCCCAGATCTCGCATACCCTCTCAGCATCCTGGCTCGCTTTGTGGCCACAGGCAGACACCGACCTCAGCACTGGTCGGTCGCTAAGAGGGTTTTGCGATATCTAGCAAGTACATCGGGCATGGGGTTAGTGCTTGGAGGACGCAGGCCAGTGGTCCTCACTGGGCACACAGACGCTTCTTGGGCAGACGACTCTGAGATAATCACATACTGCAACCGTGCTGGGACATATGACGCAGACGCGGGAGCGTAGGGTGACCTAGGTGGTGGTGCCACAAGAGAGTCGGGTGGATGAGGGACCGACAAGAGCAAGCAGCAGCAACCTGAGTAGACACAGCCACCTGGGGGGACACCCCAGCCGGGGAAGTCACGGTGTCCAGTGTGAACAGGCCGGACACCGGGTCCCGGGGGAACGTGGTAAGGTGAGCACCAGTGGCGGCCTCGGTACAGACAGCATACCGCTCGTGACCAGGGAACGTAGTGGTGACGCCAAGGTCCTGGAGGCAGCCGACACCAACTAGGTTCCTGGAGAACGAGGGGATATGCAGACCTGTGAGAGAGCCCGAAGGAACCACCGGACGGGGAAGGGTTGTGGAACTGCGGGCGACTACCAGACCGCCAGAGGGGTCAGCAAGAGAAACTGCAGCAGGAACAGGCAGCGGCGTCAGCGTAGTGGAGTCGCGGAACAAACACCGGGAAGCGCCAGAGTCCAAGGTGAAGGAAAGCGCAGCAGTGGCATCTGACAGCGGAGAAGCGGCGGAAGTACCGAGGCTAAACAAAGCAGGAGATCCTACGCCTGACGCAGCAGGGGAGTCTAAGCTAGGCACACCTACACTAGGCAACAAGGGGTAATAAGAGGGAAGCACACTAGAGTCATCAGCATACATCACATGCAGGGCGGCTACAATGTCATCCATGTCCAAATCAAAAATCTGAACTTGACGCCTAAGCAAACTGTGCCAGTCCGGGAGGTCGGGCGATGGGCCGAAGCGCTGACGGAACAGGTCGTCCAGGCGACGAAAACAACGAGGAGTGGAATGACCGATTTTACCGCAAACGAAGCCGCGGCGAGGACCGGTCTGGATCTGGTACTGACAGCGCACGCCTCCGAAACCACCACCCGGCACACCACCGCGCGCACGGCCACCACCAGCTCCAGGCCACCCGGGCGGGAGGGCACTCGCCTGCCTCGACTGCTGCGACTGCTGCGGCTGCGGCGGCGGCTGCGGCTGCTGCTGCTGCTGCTGCGACGGCGGAGGCGGCTGCTCAGCTGGAGCAGGCGAGGTCCCCTCGTCCGTTCCAGCACCAGACAGCCCGCCTCCACCACTATTCCCACCGGCACCCCCTCCTCCCCCGCCGCGCCCAGCCTTGGGGCGGCGGCCCTTCCCCGGACGGAACTGCGCTGCGGCAGCGGTCTCAGCCACAGCGGCAGAACCATCAGAGAAGGTGCACTGAGAAGGGGCAGAACCCTGAAAGATAGGGACCGGCACAGTACCGCTCGCCTGGGCGATAGAGCGGTGGCGGGTCTCAATCACAGTCAGGGTGTCTACAAAGTCTGTGAGGGTGAGCTCAGCGGGGTGAATGCTAAGGAACTGGTCGCGAGCAGCGGCAAGGCGGTCAGGGAGGCGGGTGGCAAGCAGGTAGAGGGTAGAGGTCATGGGCGGCTGGTGGGCTCTAAGCTGTGCATCAGTGCAGGCAGCGCGCCAGGCCTCGTCTATAGTGCGCAGGTGGGCAGCGAGGTCCGCGACAGTGGGGAAAGACGCAAGGTCAGGAAAGAGCATCGGGAGGATCAGGCGACCCACGGATGCAGCAGGCGGGGTGGAATAGCGCTTGATGACAGCATCTAAGAAGGCCTGAGCGGTAGTGATAGACCTAAAGCGGGGACGCTCATACAGGGGTAGGGCATTGCTAATGGCAAGCTGCGCGACAGCGTCTCGGGAAAGCCAGACAGAGCGAGCAAGGGCAGCAGCGGCAGCAGACTCGCGCTCAGCGGATGTGGGGGCAACAGGCAGCACAGCAGGAGGGTCTGGGCAGGGAAGCATACCGTCAAGGTGTGCCGAAAGTGAATGACCATCCTGCCGCTGGCCCGTGAGGTGGTGGCGGAGGTCGGCTAGCCACGCCTCGAACTCAAGAGGCTGGCCTTCAGCATCGAAGCGAAGCTCTGCCGCCATCAGGAACAGCGCAGTGCAGGGCAGTGCAGTGCGGGGCAGTGCGATGCAGTGCAGTGCAGTGCGGTGCAGTGCGGTGCAGTGCGGTACAGTGCGGTACAGTGCGGTGCTGTGCGGTGCAGTGCGGTACAGTGCGGTGCTGTGCGGTGCAGTGGGGTGCAGTGCGGTGGAGAACCGTACCAGGGAGAGTGCAGAACGGACGGTCGTAGGGCCGGCGAGGAAGGGCCGGAAGTCGACGCGGGGCCGGCCGGGACGAGCGCGAGAGCCGGCTGGGACGGGCGCGGGACCGGCAGAAACGGGCGCGGGGCCGGCTGGGACGGGCGCGGGGCCGGCTTGGACAGGCGCGGGGCCGGCTGGGACGGGTGCAGGGGCGGCCTGAGAGGGGCACGGGGCCGGCTGGGACGGTCGCGGGGCCGGCTGGGACAGTCGCGGGGCCGGCTGGGACGGTCGCGGGGCCGGCTGGGACGGTCGCGTGGCCGGCTGGGACGGTCGCGGGGCCGGCTGGGACGGTCGCGGGGCCGGCTGGGACGGTCGCGGGGCCGGCTGGGACGGTCGCGGGGCCGGCTGGGACGGTCGCGGGGCCGGCTGGGACGGTCGCGGGGCCGGCTGGGACGGTCGCGGGGCCGGCTGGGACGGTCGCGGGGCCGGCTGGGACGGTCGCGGGGCCGGCTGGGACGGTCGCGTGGCCGGCTGGGACGGTCGCGGGGCCGGCTGGGACGGTCGCGGGCCGGCTGGGACGATCGCGGGCCGGCTGGGACGGTCGCGCGGCCGGCTGGGACGGTCGCGGGGCCGGCTGGGACGGTCGCGGGGCCGGCTGGGACGGTCGCGGGGCCGGCTGGGACGGTCGCGGGGCCTGCTGGGACGGTCGCGTGGCCGGCTGGGACGGTCGCGGGGCCGGCTGGGACGGTCGCGCGGCCGGCTAGGACGATCGCGGGGCCGGCTGGGACGGTCGCGGGGCCGGCTGGGACGGTCGCGGGGCCGGCTGGGACGGTCGCGGGGCCGGCTGGGACGGTCGCGGGGCCGGCTGGGACGGTCGCGTGGCCGGCTGGGACGGTCGCGGGGCCGGCTGGGACGGTCGCGGGGCCGGCTGGGACGATCGCGGGGCCGGCTGGGACGGTCGCGCGGCCGGCTAGGACGATCGCGGGGCCGGCTGGGACGGTCGCGGGGCCGGCTGGGACGGTCGCGGGGCCGGCTGGGACGGTCGCGGGGCCGGCTGGTATAGGATCGCAAGTGCCTCCTGCTGACGTTGGAGAGACTTGGTTGACGTAGAAAGTTTCAGCAGTTTCCAGGGGAGAATTTGCACTGAAAATGAGTTGTGTTTGAACAAGAAACAAACAAGCATTTATAAGCAGGCAGAAAGCTTGCGCGGTTCGCGTAACGCGGCTGGTGTACTGTGCAACCTCGGAATTCTGCCAACCGCGGAATTCTGGCAACCGCGGAAACGGATTTCGGTAACCGACACCAAGTCCGAAACCGACCCCGAGTTCGGTTCTCCGGAATTCAGCTGAACGCGCTCCGGGTCTGTGTTGGAGAATTTTCGTACAGCTTGTTTCTCCCGCTGGTCTTGGCTGGAGTTTCCTGCAAGGCAACAGAAAGCAGATCTACCGTTTCCCCGCACGCACGCATCACCTAGAGCAACCTCAAGCACCTTATTTTCTTAGGTTTTCTTCTACCGATTTCTTCAATTTCTTCCTTGCTGATTTTCCTAGCTCCACCGCTGTTCCGCCACTTCCGCCACTGCAGTTAGGATTCCCGTTTTTCTTCCCGTCGTCATTCTTTCCCTTGTCATCCGCCTTGCTATTTCAACACCACTTTCCTTGGAACGAGATGGGCGGTCCTCACACCGTCCTAGCATCGCCGCATCCTCGTTAGGCATAGGAATAGGACGGTAGGGCAGTGGCGAACCACCCTAACAACCTCCCCTGTGGTTCGCTAGCTGTCCCATTTGGATGCTCCCGTGGTCACCATGTGACCTAATTTCGTCATCATTTCTCGTCCGCGTTCTTCACTCGGGATTGTGGCCTTCATTACTGCTCCGCTACTCCCCTGCAAGTTATTGAAGGTACGAATACCAACAAGGTCCTTGCAATGCTCATGATTCGCTTTTGGCAGCACCTTAGTAAGGAAGTCCGCGAGCTGCTCTTCTGTCCGTACGTGTACGAACTTGAATGTCTTTTTCTGCAGCATCTCTCGCACCCAATGATACTTGACGTCCATGTGTTTTGTTCGTCCGTGCCAGTTGTCGTTCCTTGCAAGGTCGATGGCTGATTGGCTGTCCGATTTGATTGTTGTAGGACCGTTGATGTTGATCCCCATCTCTTGCAGTAGACGTCTCAGCCACACACCCTCTTGGCATGCATAAAATAGCGCCATATATTCAGCTTCTGCGCTTGAAAGGGCGATGTCGGTCAGCTTCTTTGCTTGCCACATGATGGCCGTTCCTCCAAGAAGGTAGACGTAACCATAGGCTCCCCTCCTCGTCTCTTTATCCGATGCATGTGAGGCATCGGCATAACCAACAAGTTCTAGGGTTTCCTCTCCTCCCTCAAACAGAAGTCCCTCTTCTTCTCGTTGCAAGAGGTAAGCAATGGTCCGTTCCATCTCCTTCCATTTGCGTCCTTCGGGTTGCAACACATTTTGCCCAAGGAAACTTGCTGCATATGCCATATCCACGCGTGTGCAGGAGACGGGATACATGACGGAGCCCACCATAGATTGGTAAGCCTTCAGTGCTCGTTCCTGGCTGCCCCATGTCTCAATCTCTGCCTTCACATCCACTTCTTTGTGTGCAAGGCTGCTGAGAGGTGTTGACACCACTTTTGATGTGCCGTGCCCTCCAAACTTCTCCCGCAACCTTTGGCAGTATTTCTTTTGGTATAGCAGCAACTTCTTCTCCTCCTTATTCCGCTCCAGATTCATCCCAAGGAAGAGAGATGCTCTTGGGATCTTCTTCACTTGGAATACTGCTGCAAGGTGAGCGCACACCTCCTCCACTCTCTCCTCCTTTGCTCCCGCCACTAGGATGTCATCGACGTAGAGCAGTAGGAAGACCTTTTCTTCCCCTTCTCCCTTCCAGTAGAACGCTCGGTCACATTGGCTCTTGACGAAGTCGCCCTTCATCAGCTGTGCATCCATGGTTTGGTACCACTCCCTAGGGCTTTGTTTCAGCCCATAGAGAGCTTTGATTAGCTTGCATTTTCTGTCCGTGCCGTCCTCAAAACCTGGCGGCTGCTCCATGTAGACATCTTCCTTCAAGACGCCATAAAGGTAGGCATTCTTGATATCGAGTTGAACCATAAAGTACCCACGTGCCGCTACGACTTTCAGCATCGTCCTTGCTGTGGTCAGCTTGCTCACGGGTGCGTAGGTATCTGTGTAGTCCTCTCCCTCCACTTGAGTATATCCCTTTGCAACAAGTCGAGCCTTGAAGCGTTCAAGCTGCCCCATATCTCCAGTTTTGATCTTGAAAATCCAGCGAACTCCCACTGAGTTCCTTCCAGCCGGCATGTGCACCATCTCCCACGTTCCTCTTTCCGCAAGTGTGTTCAGCTCTTCTTGTATTGCTGCCCACCACTGCTTCCGATAGGGACCGGTCAACGCTTCTTCAACTGTGATTGGCTCGGAGGGCAGGTTGTATGCCTTCCTCCTTTCCTTGGAGACAAGTGCGGTTGCCGACATGGTGAGTAGAAGGTGAGTATGAACATCCTTCCATGGTGTCATGAGGATTTGGGCATACCGGGGAGTGGGTTTCTTTACCCGTTTCCCTCTGCCCAATTCTTCTTTCCTCTTTTCAGCTCCACCCATTTGGGCCACAGCTCCATTGTTTAGCCCTTGCTCCACAGAGTCTTCATCAAGTTCCCGTCCGATGAGTATAGCGCCTTCCTCAAGTAGGCCTTCAATTTCTGCTGCTGCCTTGTCATTGCTTTTTGAATTGATCAGCTTCCACGGGTTGGTGTGGTCCGAGCTTGTAGTGTCATCCACTTCTTCCTCTCCATCATGCCCATGCTGATTTTTTGCTTCATCTTGGTCAGCACACTCTCCATGGATCCCACCAGTTCTTTCCTTTTCCTGGTTGCGCTCCCTTTCATCCTCTGGTTCCTTGGGTGGTGCTAGCTGCTCCGGGACCTCCCACACCCAATCCACCCCTGCAGTTGGGTAGTCGTCGTAGTCTTCATCTTCCGTGTAATCATTTGCTGCCCCAATTCCTTCCTTGCCATTCACTTCCGTCATCTCCTCCACCGGAGATGGTGCTGCTGCTGTCGGTTCCTTTGTTGCTCTTTTGTTCTCAGCTGCAGCCCCCGTCTTCCTTCCCTTCCACTCCAAATAGGTGTCAAGCTCGTAGAAGGTGACATCTCTGGTTGCCGTCACCTTGCCTGTCTCCACATCCCTTATAATCCAACCTTTGCTCTCTGGGCAGATTCCCAAGTAGATCCCCCACTTGGTTCGAGGTAGGAGCTTGTGGTCGGGTCCCGCCGGCTCCCGGTACTGCACCATGCAGCCCCATACACGTAAGAACTCCAGGTTTGGCTTGCGCTCGTAGAACGCCTCGTGGGGTGTGATGTCGGCTACAAGTCCCTTAGTCGGTAGTCGATTTTTCAGCCAACATGCCATGCCGAGTGCGTCACCCCAATAGTGTAAAGGCAGTCCGCTATCCGCCAGCATGCTTCTTACACTTTCCAGTAGAGATCGGTTCAACCGCTCTGCTATGCTGTTGTGTTGAGGAGTGTGCGGCACTGTTAGTTGCCGCCGAATGCCCTTTGACTTCAAGTAGCTCTTAAAATCTTGATTGATGAACTCGCCACCATTGTCTGTCCTTAGTACTTTTAGTTTCCTTCCGCTTTGCCTTTCCGCTTCAGCCTTCCAGTCGAGGAAGCTTGCGAACACTTCAGATTTGTTCTTGATCTCCGTCACCCACGTGTGTCGTGTGCCAAGGTCGGTGAAGGTAACAAAATACTTGCTGCCATGTCGGGAAGCCACCCTCATAGGCCCACAAACGTCGGCAGCCACGATGTCAAGTATGTTGTATGGCTCCCGAACCTCATGCTTAGGGTGAGAAGTCTTGGTAGCCTTTCCTTCCACGCAGGAGGTGCAACTCAGCTCTTTTTCTGTATCCTCTGTCACCTTCACTCCCACTGCCATGTTTTTCTTGATCAACTCCTTGATGCGCGTATGCCCAGCGTGCCCCAGCCTTCGGTGCAGCAGGTTGACGTCCACTGGTGTCACCGTTGCTACCTTGGGAGGAGCTTGCTGCTGGAGTTCTTTGATGGGCGTCTTCTCTATCATGGTACGAAGCTCGTCCCTTGCTGTCTTCCCTTCCTCCGGTTCAGCAAGGTATGTAGATCTTGCACCATCTTTCTGCTTCTCATGTAGCTTCATCTCGTACAGCCCTTGCTTGCGTGCGCCTTCCGCTAGCACCTTCCAGTCAGGGCCGAACACCCATAGGCGCCCCTTGTCACTGTAGGTCTTGCATCCGCTGTTGTCCAGCTGTGATTGACTCAGTAGATTCAGAGTCAATCGGTCCACCAGCAACACGTTGTCCAACTTTAACTCTCCATATGCCCCTTGTAACACCATATCTCCTTCTCCTTTCACTGGAAGCTGCCCTTCATCTCCCAGCAGCACATATGGGACCGTAGAAGCTCTGAAATCTTGCAGCCAACCTTCTTGATTGGTCATGTGTTGGGTACATCCACTGTCCATGTACCACTCCTGTCCCTTCAGCCCTGTTGCTAGCAGGCACGCTCCAGAAGCACGTGCAACATTGGCCTTGTGTGCACCTCCAAGAATCACGTCTTCATCGCCGTTGTTCGCCTCTGCAATGTTGGCTTTTGCAGGTGAATGAGGTTTGTACTGCTGCTGTCCACCCCTGTAGTTTTTGCTTGTAGGGTTGGAGTAGCAGTAGATTGCCTTGTGGCCATACTTGTGGCAATAGTTGCACGTTCCAGCAAACCCGCTTCGCAGCCGTTGTCCATCTCCACTTGCTCCTTCGCTGGTTCCTTGTCCGGTTGCTCCCATCCCTTTGAAATTCTTGCTCCTTGGGTTGGAGTAGCAATCGGCAGCTTTGTGGCCCTTCTTTCCACACTGGAAACATGGCCCAAATGTCCTTGTTGTCCCGGTTGCATTCAGAAGTGCAGGTTTGTCACTGCTGGAATTTTCAGCCATGACATCCTTGCGCTCATCGTCCGCTCGGATCAGCTCCAACTGCTGTAAGTCATCCAAGAGGTCAGTCAAGTCCGTGGGATGACGGCAAGTCAGGGTGCCCTTTTCAGATGCCCAATCCCTTGGCAGGCCACTGATAATATAGCTCATCATTTGCCTCTCTGTTTCTGGCACGCCCATTGCTGTCAAATCGTCGTTGTAACCTCGTGCTCGAGTCACATAGTCCACCACGGTCTCTGATGGCTCCTTGCGTAGCAATAGAAGTTTCTTCCTAGTAGCAGCCATCTTTGCCTCACTCTTCCCCATGTATATTTTTTCCATGAAGAGCCATGCGTTCTCTGCTGCATTTTCTTCTTCAGCAAACTTGTCCAACCCTCCAGCAATGCCATCGGAAACTGAGTGACAGAGTTGGAAGAAAGCTTGCAAACACCGTTTCTTGTATGCCTTCTTCTCTTGTGCTGTTTCAGGCGGAGGACCATCTTCCTCCGTCGCTGCCGAAGGGTGGTAGAGATGCCACAGCCCCACCTCCCTTGCACGCCTCATGAACTTCAGCCTCCAAGTGCCGTAGTTCGCTCCATTGAAGCGTTGCGCTTCACTCAGGCCAATCGTCGGTTTGGCCACCACATGCCCTTGAGCAAGAGCATCCAGGAGACTCTGCATTTGAGAGCTGCCAGGGTTCACGGATGACCCTGAACTAGCCTCAGCATCTCCATTCCCCATGGCTCCAGCTCTCCCTTTGCCTCTGCAAGGAACTCAGGACCTCCACAGCTCCAACGCCCTTATAGTGAGGCGTAATGTGACTATAACGAGGCTCTGATACCAGCTATAGGATCGCAAGTGCCTCCTGCTGACGTTGGAGAGACTTGGTTGACGTAGAAAGTTTCAGCAGTTTCCAGGGGAGAATTTGCACTGAAAATGAGTTGTGTTTGAACAAGAAACAAACAAGCATTTATAAGCAGGCAGAAAGCTTGCGCGGTTCGCGTAACGCGGCTGGTGTACTGTGCAACCTCGGAATTCTGCCAACCGCGGAATTCTGGCAACCGCGGAAACGGATTTCGGTAACCGACACCAAGTCCGAAACCGACCCCGAGTTCGGTTCTCCGGAATTCAGCTGAACGCGCTCCGGGTCTGTGTTGGAGAATTTTCGTACAGCTTGTTTCTCCCGCTGGTCTTGGCTGGAGTTTCCTGCAAGGCAACAGAAAGCAGATCTACCGTTTCCCCGCACGCACGCATCACCTAGAGCAACCTCAAGCACCTTATTTTCTTAGGTTTTCTTCTACCGATTTCTTCAATTTCTTCCTTGCTGATTTTCCTAGCTCCACCGCTGTTCCGCCACTTCCGCCACTGCAGTTAGGATTCCCGTTTTTCTTCCCGTCGTCATTCTTTCCCTTGTCATCCGCCTTGCTATTTCAACACCACTTTCCTTGGAACGAGATGGGCGGTCCTCACACCGTCCTAGCATCGCCGCATCCTCGTTAGGCATAGGAATAGGACGGTAGGGCAGTGGCGAACCACCCTAACAACTGGGACGGTCGAGGGGCCGGCTGGGACGGTCGCGTGGCCGGCTGGGACGGTCGCGGGGCCGGCTGGGACGGTCGCGTGGCCGGCTGGGACGATCGCGGGGCCGGCTGGGACGGTCGCGCGGCCGGCTAGGACGATCGCGGGGCCGGCTGGGACGGTCGCGGGGCCGGCTGGGACGGTCGCGGGGCCGGCTGGGACGGTCGCGGGGCCGGCTGGGACGGTCGCGGGGCCGGCTGGGACGGTCGCGTGGCCGGCTGGGACGGTCGCGGGGCCGGCTGGGACGGTCGCGGGGCCAGCTGGGACGATCGCGGGGCCGGCTGGGACGGTCGCGGGCCCGGCTGGGACGGTCGCGGGGACGGCTGGGACGGTCGCGGGGCCGGCTGGGACGGTCGCGTGGCCGGCTGGGACGGTCGCGGGGCCGGCTGGGACGGTCGCGGGGCCGGCTGGGACGATCGCGGGGCCGGCTGGGACGGTCGCGGGGCCGGCTGGGACGGTCGCGGGGACGGCTGGGACGGTCGCAGGGCCGGCTGGGACGGTCTAGGAGAGGCGCGTAGGGCTAGGAGGCGCGACGGGCTAAGAAAGGCGCGACGGGCTAGGAAAGGCGCGACGGGCTAGGAGTCGCGCGACGGGGCCAGGAGGCACAAACGGGGGGGCCCAGGAGGGGCGTGACGGTTGCTAGGGGGGCGCGACGGGCCCAGGGGGGCGCGACGGGGCCCAGGGGGGGGGCGCGACGGGCCCAGTGGGGGGGGGCGCGACTGGCCCAGGGGGGCGTGACGGGGCCCAGGGGGCGCGACAGGGCCCAGGGGGCGCGACGGGGCCCAGGGGGGGGGCGTGACTGGTCCTAGGTGACGCGACGGGGCCTAGGGGGCGCGACGAACGGGAGTAGATCCGAGGGCGGAAGCATGGGACCTACCTACTGCTGATACCATCTTAGAACTGAAGAAGTGAGTTTAGAATGAGAGTACAAGGGTATATACCTAAGAGTGTTGTACCCTCTTAGAGGTGACCCTATACAGTCTATACAAACATGAGTTATAGATATGTTTGACAAAGAGATCCATCCCCTACGTGTATCAGTGTCCCATCGTCACACCGCCACCAGCGCCACCAGCATCACCACCATTCACCACTCGCCACTCAGCATTCACCAGCAGCAGCATCGGTCTGATCCGCGGTGGGAAGTGTACTACTGTCCCATCCCATCACTGGCACACCACATCCGAGTAGAAGACGATCTGGCGGCGCTCGCAGCTGCGGATGGCCAGCAGCTCGATGTCAAATACCTCGTACTGCTTGGCACTGAAGAACGTGGACGGGCCCGTCTGCGAGTATGGGGGGGAGGAGAGAGGAGGGGGGGGGGAGGAAGGGAGAAGCGGGGTAAGGGGGGAGTGGGGGAGGGCCAGGAGCTCGATGTCAAACACCTCGTGCTGCTTCGCGCTGAAGGACGTGGACGGGCCCGTCTGCGAGTATGGGGCAAGGGGGAAGCAAGGGGAGGAGAGGGAAAGGGGGGCGGGGACGGGGGGTTAAGGAGGTGTGGCAGATGGCGAGTAGCTTGATGTAGAACACCTCCTTCACATCAAGGAGGTGGGCTTGAGCACCTCAAACTGCTTCCCACTGAAGAACGTGGACGGGCCAGTCGGTGGCATGGAGGGGTGGTGAGAGTGGGGTGAGAGGGGTGAGAGGGTGAGTGGGAGAGGGGTGAGAGTGGGGTGAGTGGGGTGAGAATTGGGTGAGAGTAGGGTGAGAGGGTTGATAGTGGGGTGAGAGGGTGAGTGGGGAGAGAGGGTGAGTGGGGTGAGAGGGGTGAGAGGTGGAGATTCAGGCTCTGGGAAGGGCCGGGAGTCTGGGTGGCACGGAATGGGGTGAGGGAAGGGAGAAGACGACGGCAGGAACGGAAGGCGGAAGCGGGGCGGAACGGGGGATGAAGAGCAGTTTGATCGTCCGTTCGTTCGTCCGTACGTTCATTTGTACGTTTGTTCGTCCGTTCGTTCATTCCTACGTTTGTTCGTCTATTCGTTCATTCGTACCTCCGTTCTTTTGTTCGTTCATTCGTACGTTCGTTCTTTTGTTCGTCCATTCGTTGGTTTGTCATTCATCCGTACCGGAGGTCCAAGCTCAGGGGGGATGATGATGCGCCGGCGACCCCCTGCCCTCATGCCGCTGATGCCCTCCTCAAACCCTGCAATCGAGACACGAGAGCACACAGGCAGGGGGGAGAGCAGGCACACAGGCAGAGGGAAGAGCAGGCACACAGGCAGGGGGGAGAGCAGGCACACAGTGTCACAAGAGGGAGAAGGGGAGAGAGAGAGAAGCCCCCTGCCCTCATGCTGCTGATGACCTCCTCAAAACCTGCAATCGAGACAAGAGAGCACACAGGCAAGGGGGAGAGGGCAAACGGTGTCAGAAGGCGAGAAAAGGCCAGGCCTACCCTGCCCTCATGCCGCTGATGCCCTCCCCAAACTCTGCAATCGAGAGACGAAAAGATGAGGGCAGAGGAGAGTAGGCAAGCAATGCCAGAAGTGGGGGGGGATGGGGAGAGAAGAGACGAGAGGTGGGCAGTTCAACCCTTGTGCCGCTGATGC
This sequence comes from Closterium sp. NIES-67, assembly GCA_027943415.1. Lineage (NCBI taxonomy): Eukaryota > Viridiplantae > Streptophyta > Zygnematophyceae > Desmidiales > Closteriaceae > Closterium > Closterium sp. NIES-67. The sequence goes on along the minus strand of BQMB01002274.1, from coordinate 56,184 downwards.
CCTACTCAAACCCTGCAGGCACAAGAAAGAACATGCGGAGCGAGGGAATGAGGAGGAGGAGGAGGTGCAGGAAGGAAGACTAGAGCCGGTGAGAAGCAAAGCGAATCCTCGTGCTGTCTAGGCAGTGAAGTCATTTTTTAGGATTCTCTAAAAAATTGCAGTCCTCAAAGGGGTTGGGAAGGCAAAAGGAAAGGCATGGCATGCTATGGTATGGTAGGGTATGGTATGGTATGGTATGGTATGGTATGGTATGGTATGGTATGGTATGGTATGTTATGGTATGGCATGGTATGGCATGGTATGGGATGGTATGGCATGGCAAGGGTGTGATAAGACCTATATCAGACAGATGGCAACGCAGCACGGGCAACACAATGCAAGGCAAGGGCGAGACCTGACCTGGGATCATGCCGTTGACTTCTGAGTCGCCTCACGAGGGAGGAACTAGCGGCATCACCTGGGATCATGCCGTTGATGCCGACTCTAGTCTTGGCGGGCCTTCCCTGCAGGTACGTGCTGTCCACACGCCGGCCCGCCTCGTTGAACCCAATGTAGTTGAACTCCACCTGGAAGGGGAGGAGAGGGGGCGGGTAGGGGCCAGGAGGAGAGCAAAGCGACCTAGTGATGAGTGCTGTCCACCCTCCAGCCCGACTCGTTGAGCACAATGTAGTTGAACTCCACCTGGGGGGGGGAAGAGGGGGCGAGGGGGGGGTGTGTGGGGGAACCAATAGGAGAGGGTGAGAGGCAGTAAGTCCACAGGGGGGCAGGTGCCGAAAGAGCAAGTCTGAGAGGGATGCAGGCCTGACGGATGTCCACTCGCCAGCCCTGCAGGTACGTGCTGTCCACCCTCCGGACTGACTCGTTGAACCCAATCTAGTTGAAATCCACCTGGGGGAGGAGGAAAAGGGGGGGGAGGAAGCGGGTAAGAGGCGAGCGAGGAGAGACGGTGTGATGAGTGCTGTCAGGGCAAGGGGCAGCAACAGAGGAAGAAGCTTTCATCCAACGAGGGTGAGAGTGGCAGGTGAGAGTGGCAGGTGAGAGTGGCAGGTGAGAGTGGCAGGTGAGAGTGGCAGGTGAGAGTGGCAGGTGAGAGTGGCAGGTGAGAGTGGCGTTGGCAGTAGCGAGGGGTTGAGGGCCTCACCTCCTGACCTGACGATGGGGGCTCTCCCTGGCCGTCCACTATGTCCCAGTAGATCAACCCTGCAGGCATGCACACATGCACATGCAGGCATGCACACATAAAAACACAAGCAAATACGCACACACACACGCGCACACATGCATGCACGCACACACGCACACAGATGCACAAATGCAAGAAGCGAAACGAAAATGGCAGAAGCAGGAGTGACAGCGGGTGCTGCTGAGAGAAGGTGAAAAGGAGGGAAGACGACCGAACCAGGAACAAGGAACAGTCATGGTGCAGCACCCTGTGCAACAGCAGCAGCAGCAGGCGGAAGAGCAGCATGTGCAGAAAGAACAGCAGCCAGAGCAGCAGCAGGAGCAGCAGCAGGAGCAGCATGAGCTGCAGCAGGGAGCAGTACGCGAGTGGAAGCGCCACCTACCTGTGGGCGACACAATGTACTCGGGGCCCGTCACTACCTTCACCTCGAAACCTGCGGGGGAGAGAAGGGGGAGAGGGGAGCGAGAATGGGGGGGGGGGAGGGGAGAAAGGGGAAGACGGAGAACAAACAAAGGAAAGAGGGGGATGGGGAGTGGGGGAGAATGGGGAGGGTGGTAGAAGGAGGGCGACAGAGGGAGGGTGAGACAGGGAGAAGAGGAATGGATGGAAGACGGACGTGGGAGATACAGGAGAAGGATTCAAACCAAATTGGAAGGGAGAATGCGTTTGAGTCGACTCACAATCAACATGGGAGGGAGAAATGCTTTTTGAGTCGACTCAAAAGCAGAAGGGGAATGGATGGAAGACGGACGTGGGAGATACAGGAGAAGGATTCAAACCAAACTGGAAAGGAGAATGGATGCGATGCAGCAAGGAAAGGGAGCGGACGGATTCGACTTTGCTTGTATAGAGGAGTCAGAGCAGCGCCGGAGGGAGAGAAGGCAGGACTTCAAAAAGATAGCAAGAGGAGAGCAAGGGGAGAGCAAGGAGAGAGCAAGGGGAGAGCAAGGGGAGAGCAAGGAGAGAGCAAGGGGAGAGCAAGGGGAGATAGCCAAATTCAATGCTAGTGCCAATGCTGGAGCCAGAGCCAGCAGAGCCCCCCCCATCCCCCCGGTCCCCCACTCTCCTACCCCCTTTTCCATACCCCCGCTCCCATAACCCTTCCCCATACCCCCTTCCCCATAACCCCGCTCCCATAACCCTTCCCCATACCCCCTTCCCCATAACCCCGCTCCCATAACCCTTCCCCATACCCCCGCTCCCATAACCCTTCCCCATACCCCCTTCCCCATACCCCCGCTCCCATAACCCTTCCCCATACCCCCTTCCCCATACCCCCTTCCCCATACCCCCGCTCCCATAACCCTTCCCCATACCCCCCCCATACCCCCTTCCCCATACCCCCTTCCCCATACCCCTTCCCCATACCCCCTTCCCCATACCCCCTTCCCCATACCCCCTTCCCCATACCCCCTTCCCCATACCCCCTTCCCCATACCCCCTTCCCCATACCCCCTTTCCCGACCCCCCTCCCCAAACCCCCTTCCCACCCTGGCGGATGAACCCCGGAAAGTCCTCAGGCTCCTGGTCAAGGCAATGGATGCGGCAGTGCGCCTGCTCGTCGTACAACTCCAGGGGCCAGTTGTCGCCACCCACCCACCGCTGCCACCGCCGCTCCCTGCATTGCACTCACTGCGCCTGCTCCCCTCACTGCCATGCCAATCCCGGCACCACTAACAACAGAACCAGCGCCAGTGCCAATGCTTGTGCCAGCGCCAGTGCCAATGCTTGTGCCAGCGCTAGTGCCAATGCTTGTGCCAGCGCCAGTGCCAATGCTTGTGCCAGCGCCAGTGCCAATGCTTGTGCCAGCGCCAGTGCCAATGCTTGTGCCAGCGCCAGTGCCAATGCTTGTGCAGCGCCAACAGAACCTGCCCCCTACCCCGACTCACCCTGGCGAATGAACCCGGGGAAGTTGTCGGGCGCCTGGTTGAGCCGGTGGATGCGGCGGTGGCGGTGGTGGCCAGCGCCAGCAGAACCCCCTCACCCCACCCGCCCCCCCCTCTCCTACCCCTTGCCCATGTCCCCTCCCCAAACCGACTCACCCTGGCGGATGAACCCAGGGAAGTTGTCGGGCGCCTGGTTGAGGCGGTGGATGCGGCGGTTCTGCTCCAGCAGCCGCTGCTCGTCGTACGACTCCATGGGCCGGTCACTGCCCACCGCCGCAACCGCCGCTCCCCGCACTGCCCCCGCCCCTGAGCCGATACCAGCGCCAGCGCCAGTGTCGATTTCGGATACGAGGTGGCCTAGACCGATGCCTAGGGTCACTGCTGCTAACATTGATCGCCTGGACATGCCGGGTGCTGCTGCTGCTGCTAGTTGGGGGGACTTGGCCTGGTGCGCTGCTGCTGGGGCTGGATCTTGCTGCTGCTGCTGCTGCTGTGAGGAGGAGGAGGAGGAGGAGGCGGTTATTGCTGGCGGGGGGCGGGGAGGAGTGGGAGGAACGGAGGAAAGTGTGAGGAACAACACATGTTACCCGGAATTCGATACCTGGAATTTGATACCTGGAATTCGATACCTGCATATAACGTGAAACCTAGACAACCAAAGATACCTACACCTTGCCCAAATACCGTCGTCAATCGACTTCGCCCCTCAGGGTTTCGCAAGAATGCAGCATCAGTGCCGCATAATGCACTCGCTTCGATCGGCGCCTGTGCTGCACTCGCTTCGATCGGCGCCTGTGTTGCACTCGCTTCGATCGGTGCCTGCATTGCACTCGCTCCAACCTACGCCTACCTGCACCATCAGCGCGACCACATTGGTCTCGCGTAACAATCTTGCTGCTGCTGCCGCTACCGCCGCTGCCGCGTGCCTCAGACGTTTGAGCCGACTAATGAACCACCTTATATAGGCAGATCACCTCATATAAGCAGATCATCTCAGCGGCGTACACTTCTAAACTTCTCTGAAACGGCGACACCCCGCGGCACACCTCATTCTGCTCTAAGATCTACCTTACCGCCGCATCGCTACCTTCGAGTATAGCGAGGTCAACTTCGGTCGGCGCGTCGCTACCTTTGGTTCCTCCCCTCCCTCTCTATTCTCTTCTTTTCCTCCACCTCCCCCTTTTTCCCACTCACCCGCTCGCCGTATCCGCCCCGCGGCACTCTCCGCTGAAAAGCGCGCGACCCGTGGAGCTGATCCGAGCCGTCGCCCGCTTGACCCCAACGGCAACATCAAAGGAGTCGCCATCGCAGGCGCCCCGAGGAGGGGAGCGTGAAGCGCGGACATGGCGTGAGGAAAGCGGCAGGCAGATGAGAGTGGGGTGGTGAAGCGAGTGGGGTGGACTGCCTGGTGCGTGGGAAAGTGCTGCTGGGATGTGACCAAGGGTGAGAAGAGGGGGTGATGTTGTCGCTGCGCTGCTAGCTGATGGACCCCTAGATTTTGGATAGGTGGAGCGATATTCCTAGATTTTGGCTCCCTTAATTTTACAGCAAGAACATGAAATTTGTCTATTATTTTCCCATAATATTTACATAATTATTTCCATTGTTTGTCCCACCTGTCTGAGCTTTGGAAGCTCTGCTGTCTAACCCCCATCATCATAACCTACATCAGCTATCATTTTCAAATCTAATAAAAGCAAAAAAAGCACAAGCAAAATCGTTCCTACTGATCCACCAGAGCCAAGGCCAAAAGCAAGTCGAGGAACAAACAGCAGTCGAATGCACAGCAGCAAACCAACACTGCTTCCCTCTTCGGCAGGAACAGCATGGCATTGTCAGTGTAAGGATCAAGCTAGAGCTCAGCCTCAGGGCAAGGTCCATAAGTATATGGCCAGATGCACAGGCATGCATGCTTGAGCACATACAGCATGAATTGATGCAAGGATGCAAGTCTATGTATAGGGGAGTTGAAGCGCTTTGGCATGTGCTGGGAGAGCATGCATGGAAGAAGCAACCGTGCATGTGCATGGATAGTGACAGGAGGGATGCATGGTGTGCGTGACAGACAGCAAATGCATGCCAGTCATGCATGCCAGTCATGCATGCATTGGCATGAGCGGAAAAGCAGGCTGGTGGAGTCATGCTGCTTGCTGATGTGCCATGCCATGCAATGAGAGAACCCTGTGCGTGTGCGTGAGCGACACGCGCACAAGCACGGGCAGCAGGGGTTGAATGGTGGCTTAGGCGGCGGCAGCAGCAGCAGCGCAAGCATACAGTATGCACAGGATGTACATTCGAGCCGAGGCTGCTGCACGTGGTAACCGCGGCGAAACAACCAGCGTTGAAAGAATGGTGGGGAGTGGTGTGGTGCGGGCATGGGAACCACTTGACGGGCAATGGAAGCGGCGGATATGGACACCGATAATGAGGCTGACATGGCTCACACGGCTGGCCGACTGGAATGAAATGATTGTTGGATACTGATGGATCAGCAGATGATGCATCTGACAGGGTGGGTCCAGGTGGGACCAGGTGGGTGGAGGTGGGTGGGTGGGTGAAGGCGGGTGCGTGCGAAGGTACCGTGACCTTGATCAGCAAGATGGAAAATGTGATGTGGTGAGGCGAATGGGACGGAACTTCAATGGATAAACAGGAGCGGGAGGAGCTGGTGGTAGGTAACTTGACCTAAAAATCTGTGAAACGGCAGCTCAACTAGCAGGGACGCACTGGGCCACATTGGACCACGCCCCCAGTGAACCAGTGAACCAGGGAACTTGTGAAGCAGTGAATCAGGAAATCACCCCAGCAGGCTCAGCTCAGCAGCAACGTTGTCAATATCAGCAGGTGGGGGCAGTGGAGAGAAGCGGAGGGCCGCAAGCAACGTCTGCGGGCGGCAGGCGATGCCTCGACACCTCCCCTGGCACGTGAGAGAACCCAGCAGCGGCAGCAATAGCAGTAGTAGCAGCAGTAGTAACAGTAGTAGTAGTAGCAGTAGCAGTAGAAGTAGCAGATACACCACCACCCACACCTGCTGCAGCTGCCATTGTACCCACAGCAGCCCCGCCATTAGCAGCAGCACCTGCTGGCGAGAAGTGCACGCCTGCCAACCCCATGTGCCCCATCATGACCTTGCTCCTCTTCACCTCCCTCCTCCTCTTCCTCGCCTCAGCAGCCGCACTCCCCATGCCAACACCCACCGGCCCCATCACTCCCACTCCTCCTACCCCTCCTGCTACCCCTCCAGCCGTGACCGGCATGATCGGATGGCGGGGGAGAGGGGCGGGCCAGGGGCATGGCATTCTCACTCCCCCTGGCAGCAGCACTACCAGAGGCTCCGGCATCGGCCCAGGGGGGCCTGCTTGCACTCTCACACCGGACATAGGCATGGGGAGAGAGGGAGGAATATGGACGGGGAGAGGGCCGTGGGAGAAAGCTGATTCGGTCTTGATCTTGGCTCGGGTGATGCTCTCGCATGGCGTGTGCGGGGGAGAGGGGCGCGGGCTTGTTACTTGACTGCTGCCTCCTGATGCTGCTGCTGCTGACACAGCAGCAGCAACTGACGCTCCTGCTACTCCTGCTGCTGCTGACGGAACGGCTGAGGACACAGCACCAGCGAGAGGACGGGTCTGAGCAGCCATCAGAGCCCTCCCACCCTCCTCTTCCTCATCCTCCCTTGCTCGCTTCTTGCTACCAGACGAAGCAACGCCACCAGGGGACGGAGGGAGCGACCCTGCAGCTTCAACAGCAGACACTCCTCCTGAGGATGGTAATATTGCTGCTGCGGATGGAGAAACAAAACCCGATGGCTTTCTCTCGGACGATCTAGAGGTGGCAGTGGCAGAGGCAGCAGCAGCAGCAGTACCTGCCAGGAAACTGTTGCTAGTCTCTTGCTCGGAATTATCGACGAATTTACCAGTGGCCACACTGCAAACTGCGGCACCAGGAGCAGCAACAGCAACAGCAGCGCCTGCTGGTGCTACTACTGCTCCGGAAGAGGCAGGAGAGGGGCCGGCTGGGGGGGACGGACGCGGAGTGGGGGGGGGACAAGGCGATACCCCCGACTTTCGTGAAATGGGGCGGATGGGAAACGTGAAAGCAGAGTTGCGGCTCCGAGAAGCAGCAGCCGCCGCAGCAGCAGCAGAGGCTGCTGCTGCTGCTGCCGCATCTGGTAAAGCATGGAAAGGTGGGGCTGTGGGGAGATGCCCAGTGACAGAAGTACGCACAGGCATATGGCCCCTGGTGATTAGGAACTGCGAGCGAGCAGCCGCGGCAAGAATCGAAGGAGGGGGGACAGGGAAGCCAGGGGGTAGAGGCATCAAGCCAATGGCTCCCCCGGGGTGAGCGCCAGCGTTACGAAAATGAGGGAAGAGCTTGGGACCTCCACTAACACCCGCAGCAGCAGCAGCAGCGGCAAAAGCAGCAGCTGTTCCGGTAGCAGCAGCAGCAGCAGCAGAACCAGCACCCACTACTCCCTTTGGTGACAGTGCGACCGGTGCTGCTGTAGCTGCCCCACCTGCTGGCGGTACGGGCACATGTGTTGCTTCTTTTGCTGCTGCAGACAGCATTGCCTTGGCCCTCATCCTGCTCTGTGCTTTCTTGGCTACACGGGGAACACCACTAGCGCCACCACCACCACCACCGCCCGCCAGCCCTGATGATACAGCAACTCCCCCTCCCCCTCCCAAAGCATTGCCGCCTGAACCGCCTGACCCACAATTGCCCGCTCCCTCTCTCCCAACACCAGCTGCAGCACCAGCAGCACCGTTTACAGTAGGGGACACAGCAGCAGCAGACGCACCGTCTACAACACCAGCCCCCACCCCTGCAGCGGTGCTGGGAGGGGAGGGTCTTGCACGGCGCGGCTTGGTAGCATCATGGTCGTGCTTAGCGCCAACAGTGACAGAGGCAGGAGCAGTGGGGGGGGAGGTGTGGCGGGGCAGCACGGATGGGTGCACGTGCGGGGGGACGGAGAAGAAGGAGGGCGGGAAGTAAAAGGGGAAGGGCGAGGGGAGCTGCTGCTGCTGCTGCTGCTGCTGCTGTTGCTGGGCCTGGTGCTGCGGGTGCTGCTGGTGCTGCGGCTGCAGCAGCTGCTGCTGCTGGTGGTGGTGGCGGTGGTGCTGATGGTGGAAGTGAGTAGGGGGGAGGAAGAGCGAGGAGGGCGGGATCATTGAGAGCGGGCGAAGGGAACCCGCGGAGGAGACGGAAGGAGCAGGGGAAGAGGAGAAAGGCAAGGTCGCCGACACAGTCTTAGCGGCTGCAGCAGCAGACGCGGATGCGGGTCCGGGTGCAGGTGCTGATGCTGACATCGAAGATGTTACTGCAGCTGTGGCTGGGGTTGCAGAAGCAGCAGGAGAGGAAGGTACAGCCCCAGACGTGGACTCAGGGCCAGCAGCAGCTGCTGCCGCTGCTGGCGGTGGCAACTGGTCCGTTCCAGCAACTGCAGCAGCAGCACCAGCACCTTGCTTCTCCTCGTTATAGACTTCAGCAGTACCAGCACCTGCGCTCGCTGCCGCCGCCGCCGCACTCCCTCCATCACCATCCACGCCACTCCCCACACAACTACCAGCACCACCACCACCAGCTGCACCAGCGGCTGCTGCAGCTAAAGATTCACCCCCTGCTGTTGCCGCAAACGCAAGCGAAGGCACCCCCACTGCTCCTACGCAGCCCTGCCCTGCACCTGCTGCACCCTGCACGGCTACACCAGCAGCAGCAGCAGCTGTCGCGGCAGAGGAGGCAGCAACACCAGCGGACGGCGGGGGAAGGGGCGCGGGCGGGGGGGAGATCCCCACCCAAGCAAGTGGCGCGGGGGGGGCAGAGCGGGAGAACCACGCAGGGGCGCAGGGGCCCACGGGGAGGCCCTTGTGGAAGAGCGAGGGGAGAGGGAGCGCGGATGAGCGGAAGAAGGGCGGAAGCGGCAGTCTGGCGGGATGGGGAGAGAGGCAAGCCCAGGGCGGGGGAGGGGCGAAGGGGGAGAGGAACGGGGGGAGGGCGGGAGGGCAACGCGCCGCAGCTGCTGCTGCGGATGAAGAGGACGCGGATGGAGGAGAAAAGGGTGCGCTTGCCCCAGTCTCCTGCGGCTGCTGCTGCTGCTGCTGCTGCTGCTGCTGTTGCGATGGCGGAGGAGATTTCTTCAGGTGATGCGCCTTGGCAATTGCAGAGGGCGGCAGCACGAGGCCGTGGAGAGTCATCTGGTGGGGAGGACGCACAGGGCGAGGGCGTAACAGGCAGCGAGAGATAAGATAGCAACAACGGAATATGCGCAGGGAAGAGAACGAGGGAAAAACCAGGGGGGGGCAGCCTTCAAACTCGTGAACAGTCAGTCCTTCCTCTTCTGTTTCTCTTTCGTTTTCTCTTTCGTTTTCCTTTTAACAGTAGCACACTGGAACAACCTAAAGCAACGGCTCAAAGCAAACGACTTGCCAAGCATAGTGCTGCGCGCCCTAGGCCACGGCAAGCGGGCGGGCTCACTCACCTGTTGCAGCAGGTGCTTGTTCTCGTCCTGCACTGCCTTCCACGTGGCACGCGCTGCTGCCAACGCCTGCTCAAGTGATGCCAAGGGGACGGGACGATACAAGGCGTACAGTGCACGCGAGAGCCAACACGATTGGTCAACGCACGACAAAAGATGGAGGCCGGATGTCAACGCGATCAGGACGAGCTCTTACCGTCGATTGCAACGACCAAGGCAGGGAGATTTAGGCAAGCCACCGACCCGGAGAGGGTCACACGCTCTCAGCGTCGATTGCAACGACCGTGGCTTGCAACGTGTGTGCTACTCACTACCGCTCGCCGGCAAGCCGTATCTGCTTCTTCCACTCGCTTTTTCCCGTGTTCTAGCAAGTTCGTTATTTGACAATCTACCACGTTCGTAACCTCATGCCCTCATGCCCTCATGCCCTCATGCCCTCATGCCCTCATGCCCTCATGCCCTCATGCCCTCATGCCCTCATGCCCTCATGCCCTCATGCCCTCATGCCCTCATGCCCTCATGCCCTCATGCCCTCATGCCCTCATGCCCTCATGCCCTCATGCCCTCATGCCCTCATGCCCTCATGCCCTCATGCCCTCATGCCCTCATGCCCTCATGCCCTCATGCCCTCATGCCCTCATGCCCTCATGCCCTCATGCCCTCATACCCACACACTTTCATGCCAGATCACACCGCTCTACACCACGCTCACCTCCCTCAGCCGCTTGTTCTCCTCCTCCTGAATCTGCACTGCACGAGCCAACGCGTCCGCCTGCACAACACACACACACACACACACACACACACACACACACACACACACACACACACACACACATACACACACGCGCGCGCGCGCGCGCACGCACACGCACACGCACACACCCACACCCCCGCACCCACACCCACACCCACACACGCACACGCACACGCACACAAGAGCTAAGATCACGAGTCAACAACAGCCCAAATAGGCAAAAACGAGTCTCGAAATTGATCCCGAAAGGCCACTTCGAGCTCAGTCTAAAAACGAGACCCAAGCTGGGAGCGCTGACTCGAGACAAGCGAGAAGCCAAGCGAGAAGCGCGCACCTGCTCTAAGGGCCCGGCATGCTCCTCGAGCGACCCCTCGGCGTGCTTGGACTCGCAGATACCCTGCTCGTGCTCCTGGTGCGGGCGGGCGAAGCGGGGGGAAGGGAAGACACGGGGGACGGGCGGAGAGGCATAAGTTGCATTCGCGAGACAAACGAACGAACGAACGACCGACCGAACGAACGAACGAACGAATGAATGAACGAACGAACGACCGACCGACCGAACGAACGAACGAATGAACGCCCCCTTGGATAGGAATAAAGATAAGTCTGATCACGGGGGGACAGAAGGCATTGCAGTCCTAGGCAACAAGCGCCGCGGCAATGGGAAACGTCAACGCCGAAGCCGGCGATGGAAGCACCCGCACAGACAACGCATGCACGCACAAGCACAAGCCCACGAGCAAGCACGCGAGCGCACCTCGAGTTGCGGCGTTTCCTGGCTCTCGGTAACCTCGGACGGGTTGCCACCAGCATCCGACGGCTCCCCAGTCACACGACCGTCATCGTTACACGGACCGTCCGGCTTGCTGGTAACCGGGTTACAAACCACCGCCTCTCCTTCGCATGGCACTTCGTAGTGCACAACAGCAGCGCCGCCAGTAGCAGCACCAAAAGCAGCAGCAGCCACAGCAGCAGCAACAACAGGAACATGACGGGGAGCAGCAGGACTGTAAGGCGCAGCACGATGAATGGTCATACGAACGCCGTTCGCGTCATTCGCGTCGTCAGCATCGCCCGCGTCGCCTGCAACGTCGTTGATGCACACCACCGGCACCACTGCCACTTCATTCAACGCGCAGCTTCCAGGAAGCAGACCCTGCACTGCCACTTCCAGAGTCGCTCCCTCACCCAGCTCGTCGCCCAGCCCGTCGCACAGCCCCCCCGCCAATGTCTGAACCACCGCGACCTCGCGCGCAACCTGCTGTGCGACTCCGCGCGCCATCTGCACGATCCCAAGTGCGACCACTCCGGGGCGTCGTTCCGTCGCAGCAGTCACAGCTGTCGCAGCCGCAGTCGCAGCGTCAGCCTCGTGCATGTCCGCGTCTTCGTGCGACGATATGCCTTCGCCCTCGCTGCTCGCGTACCCAGCCTCAGCCTCTCCATATTCCACCCCGCCCCCCTCTGCCACCGCACCAACAGCAGGCGCCGCCGCCACCGCTGCAGTCAGCGCTGGAAGTGCCTCGCGCGAGGCGCTTCTCTTAAACTGCAAGAGATTCTCAATCAGTTCCTTGTTTTCCTCCTCGTCCTCGTCCTCCTCTTCCTCCTCCGCACACCCCATCACCACCTCCCCATCACCTCGCCCTCCCGCCGCGTCCTCCAACCCTTCCTCCTCCGTCTTTTCACTCTCCCCATCCCCTTCCGCAACAGCCGCCGCAACCTTCGCAACTAGCACATTGGAACCTCCGCTCGTTGCAGGCACTTGCGACACTCCCGACACTCCCGGCATTCCTGAGAGCTGAGACACCTCTGGCGCTCCCGCGTCCAGGCCTCGCGGGCGAGCAGCGGCCAGGGTTGATTCATCGACAAATTGGGTGAAAAGCGGAGCCCGAGTTTCGGCATCCGCGTAAGTAAGAACGGTGTCAACGGCACCACCATCAGCAGCACCACCACCATCGGTAGCACCATCCGCAACACCAGCAGCAGTAGCAGCATGAAGAGACACGTCAGCAGCCGCAGCATCATCATCAGCATCATCATCACCAGCAGCAGCAGCAGCAGTAGCAGAAGCATCGACCATAACAACCCGCAGCGGACCCACGGGCACGACCACCGTTCCGCCGGCGCTACCAGCCCCGCCAAACCCACCACCCACTCCCACTTCCACAGTCACGACATTCGCACCGTCGCTCTCTTCGCCTCCCCCGCCAGTCCAGCCACGGAAACCAGTGCAACGCGTGGCGCCACCACCACCACCACCAGCATCGTTCTCGTAACAGCCCTCACTCCACGAAGCAACTCCCGCGTTGCTCACCGCGTCGTCGCCGCTTCCGACCGTGTATTGCTCCGAGAATGGTGGTTGCTGCTGGTGCTGCTGCTGCTGGTGGTGCTGCAGCTGCTGCTTCCACGCCAGCGCGTCAGGGAGGCGAAAGTGTTCCCGCACCACGGGCGCCACCACAAGCATCGCTCCCAGCGAAAACTCCTGCGCAACCAAGACCAGAACCACGACAAGGCGGTGAGAAAAAGGAGGTGATATTGAATTCTCGTGTTAATTGAGACTGAACGTGCAGCCAGGCGGAACTCGTTCGGATTAACGTTCTTGGCATCCAATTGCGGCGGTGCAAGGTTCCGGTTCCAAAACAGCGCAACAAGAAGAAACGAACGCCATGATGTGCGAACGATAAGAAAGCAGCTCTCATAACAGCAACGCACCTTGTCTTGCATAGCCGACGCATCTCGCAGCCGACGGCCGTAAGAACCGGCACCACCAGCGCCAGGACCAGCAGCGATCGCTGAAGCACCACGCCCACATCCCTCAACCGATGATGCAGCAGCAGCAGCAGCAGCAGCAGCAGCAGCCGCGGCAGCAGCAGCCGTCGCGAGCTTGCGATCGCAGAGGTCCCGCACGAGGCGAATCACCAGGTCGTTCCTCGAGCGCAGGTTGCGCGCGCGACGCACGCGGCTGGCCGTCCTCTTCCGTTTGGTGAGCCACCGCGTAACGTCCCGCACGTCCCGCACTGCACGCATGGCAACGCCCTCGCCCTCGTCAGCAACAGCCACACCTACGTGCTTCCCACGCAGCGAGCTGAAACAACCAGCATCATCAGCACCAGCACCAGCACCAGCATAACCGAAACCACCACGACCCCCACCACTACCGCTCGCGAACGAGCAAGGATCAGGCAAAACGCCAGTCCCCGGTACGCTCTGGAACACGCTCTCAGCATCCGCCTTCCTCGAGTCAAACTGCTCGCATATTTCATTCCCGCCGACTAAACTGCTCGAAAACGTCTCCCTGACCACCGACTCGCTCGCCGCTTGCCTTTCCACCGAAACGGACCCATCCGAATCCTCGAATTCTCGGAACTCCCCCGAGTCTCCCGAGCACAGGCACACCGTTCCAATGGTTGCCAGAGCTCTCGCTGCGTCCAGCTCCGCGTAAACAAAATCAGCCGCGTTTTCCAAGCCCAAGTTCATCCCACCTCCCACTCCTACTCCCAGTTTACTCAACTGACCTTTCCCGGATTGAACGGCCGTTTCGAGCCTGGACACTTCCGCAGCGATTCCCTCTCCCGAAACGGCCTCGACTGCTGCAGTAACCACCGTAGAGCCGACCTGCCGATGGTGGTGGTGCAGACGACCCACGCGCATGGACTGCCGGATGCCCATCGCGATGCCGGACACTCTTCCTGACGAGTCCCTTAAGATCTTTTTGCTGTATACTGTCGACGTCGACGAATTGGAGAACAGGGAGACTTGGCTCGCGTGGGGAGCGAGCTTTTTCAGTCCGAGTGACTTGGCGTGGAGGGAGATCGACTTGGCGTGAAGAGCAAGGGCCTTCGGAGTGAGTTTCCGGGACCGCTTCCACCTGGAAGTTCCCGGATCCGCGCCGGAGACGGATTGAGACGGCATGAGAGCCGCCGTCGAGAGCATGTGTTCGAGCATGGCTGCTTTCGAACTGACCAGGAATGATCAGGGTAAGGAATTATCAGAAATGAAGGGCTCCGGGAAGGAACCTAATTAAGGCCTAGCGGCAGCAAAACGGATCTGGAGACGCGAGCGCCGCGCTAGCGGGAGAGGACCTATTCACAGAGGGGAATATTAACGAATATTAACGCTCTTTGTACAGTCTGAGATAAGATTGACGCTCGGGATTCTGGACGGATCTTCGGGGTGATAACTCCCTCGACTCGCAGCGCCGAGGGTAACTACTCTTAAATCGACGCCGCCGCCGCTGCTGCTCCTCCTGACTGGCGACTATCTGATGGCAGGAACTAGTGCGCGGTAACGGGACGCTGAAAGCGACAGCAGAAGGAAGAGATCCAAGGCACCGGTGGACAGCAGCACAGTCCGGAAAGACATCCTCACAAGCGAGCACCGCGATCTGCATAGAGTGTGCTAAAGCGAGCTGGATTAACTGTGAAAAGAGCACAAACGAAACGACCCCAGCTTCCCAACACCTAGGACGACAAATGACGGCTAATGAGCAAGGGTTTGGAAAAAAAGTAGGCAGCAGGAGGAAGAGGCTGAGGTGATCGATGGCAGCAAGCAGGTAGGGAGGCGGGCTGGGCTGGGCTGGGCTGGGCTGGTTCGGGTGGAAGTTGGAACAGGAAGAAGGGACAGGTGCGGGGGAGAGGGGGAAGGGGGAAGTGGGAGGGTGTGTGAGGGGAAAGGGGAGGTGGGTGAGGGGGTGGTTCTCCCCCCAACTCCAGATCAGGAGGTTCTCCGAACGGAGCCACCAATAGGCTCGGAGGCCTGGTTGGAGGCATGCCCCAGGGAACGCCGCCGCCTTGAGGTTTGGGAAACGGCTATCCGCCTAGGGTTTCAGAGAAAGCTGGTGAGATTGACGACAGCGCGGTTGGCTGAACGTCTACAGTATCTGCTATGCATTCTGGCCGTCTGGAAGATAGTTGCAAGCAAACTCGTCGAGGAGAGTTGAGCAGTCAGTGGGGAAGTGGATGACGTGGATGTGCGCGTGGAGGAGTTTTGGCTGCACGGATGCTGGAACACCCGCCAAGGTAGCCGATTGGTCATTGATGCTCACCGGTGGTGATGCCCCTAGTCAGCAAGGACTCTTATCTCGAATGGGTGAAAGCCACATGGAGGGGAAGTACCACTAGCCTGGGAGACCTTCTCAACTCACAGGCAGCTGACAGATAAGCAGGAGGCTGATCTGCGTGGCAACTCGCCAACGCTGCACCATGAATTCGACATCCACGAGGGCCGACAGCCACCTTGGCTCGGTGTCACACTGAATCTGACAGATGCGGGTGGATAACCACCGTCAGCATGAGCAGTGACCAAACCAGGTCGGACCACATCGACACGCAACCGTTCAGCGCAGTGTGAGCACGAACGGCCAGTCCTGGCATTTTTTTGGCAATGGCGTCCATCGCAACCCAAACAATCGCGGGTAGGTGTGAGGTTTTCACAGTAGGCAATCTTTGAACCAGAGAAGAACAGATAAATGGAAAACATTCCCCTTCACCCTACTCCCCAAGAAGAAAAGGGGCGGGAAATTGGAATTAAAAAAGGCCAAAACACTGGCCCGGAACATCCCATCTCCCAATCCCAATACACTTCATGTTGGAAGCAAATCAAAACAGCACCCTTTCATAAAATACGACCACCCCCGCAGCAATCCGAGCAAATCATTGAAATCGCACCATTCAATCTCTACCGTGAGAACATACAGGTGGCCGGTGCTGCGTAGCCTTGTCCACTTCAGCAAATATGGGTGATCTCATTTGTTGAAATTCGAGGGCTTCCGATCACTATGCTCCACGTAGCACTACGTGACATCAGTTCTGCATCAGCACCGCATGCATCATGCCACCTCAACGAGCCATCACACATCTGAAGGTGCAAAGAGCTTTTCATACAATGCCAACAGTCGTTTCTTCTACCAAGTATAGCAACGTTGCAACTTCAAACTCTCACGCCATCTCCATGGCTTGCACAGTCATTGCAGCGGAGCACAAGTTGTGAACAGAACGTATGTGAATAAATCATCTACGTTGTCTCATCATGATAAAAATCGCTTCCCCTCTCAGAAAGCACAGCTGCTAACCACTGTATTGAAAGAGCTTGTTAAGTAGTGGGTCGATGTGCCCATAACCCCCCAGGCATAGCAGCCTGTGGCCCTTCCGAGGATCTTCTACGGCGACCCAGTGGGTCTCGACACCCCCCCTTGCTGGGGTAGGCAGAGCACTCGGCACTTCTGCATGGCACTTCACTGAGATTCGAACGCGAGACCTCCGCTCTGGTACCATCTCGGAAAGCACAACCGCTAACCACTATGCTAAAGGGACTTATCGAGTAGTTGGTCAACGTGCCTATAGCCTCCCGGCATTGCAGCCTGTGGCCCTTTCGAGAATCTTCTAAACCGGCCTTAGTGGATCTCTTGACAACGAGTTGTTGGAGTAGCGGGAAAGTGTGCCTGAGGGAAAATGTCGAAGGATACAAAACCAGGGCTGTACTCGCTAAGAACTAAACTCGCTAGGCTATAAACAAATAGGACCTAGCTAATCTATATAAATATATTTGTTGACACACCCTTTAGCCTAGATAGTAGCAGTTAATAGCAAGGTAGAGTACACCAGGGCACCACTACTAGTCTGGCCACTGAGACAAGAGGCCAGAAGGCTAATCAGCACGAATAGCAAGGCATGCAGGTATAGAACAACACGTACAAGCATATATAATATGACTTAGTATATAAGGAGTGGTGCTACTACGGAGAATAGACAAGCTGAGTACAGAATCGCTGATGGTCACGAGGCGCAAGTTCCTTAGTGAAGATATCAGCGGTCAGAGGCCAACTGTACCACACAAGCTTGGCCGCGCTACTGCAACTCACGCAGCATGAAGTACCGCCGCTGGATGTGCTTCGCCCTGTCCTCAAGTCGAGCCTCCTGACACAGGAGGATCATGGCCATATTGTCAGCAAACAGGACCGGGGCAGACCTAGGCTGCTCACCCAAGTCAATGTGCAAGAACATCAGCCAGAGGAGCTCCTGAGCGGCCATGGCCCCAGCCTAGATCTCTGCCTCACAACTGGACTGTGCTACAGACGACGACCTGGTGGACCTCCACGAGACTACACTAGCACCAAGAAAGGGGGACACCCACGACCTGAGCGTCTCCACGTCGTCAACCCACAATGCGTCTCTGTGTCCAGTGAGCACCACTGGCTCCCGTCCTCCTAACACAAGCCCCAGTCTGGATGTACTTGCAAGATACCGCAGTACCCTCTTGGCAGCTGACCAGTGGACTGGTCAGTGCCTGCCTGTAGCAACAAAGCGAGCCAGGAGACTGAGAGGGTACGCTAGATCTGATCTAGTGCAGGTCATCAGGCACATGAGGCACCCCATCAGCTATGCGTATGGACCATTAGCCTCGACCCGCTCAGCCAGAAAAAAAGCAGACAGGTTATGATCCACACGCAGAGGGGTGGGCTGTGCTGAGAAGAACTGGGGACTAAACCTCCGGAGGATCTGCTGCACCATATGGGAGTGTGTCATACTCTTATCTTTGCTACCAGTGAAGGCTGAGTTACTTGCTAGTGCGACTCTGTCAGGAGTAGCAAAGATAAGATTGTCTACGTACACTGAGGCTAAGATTGTTTAATGGCGCTGTGGTAGGAGGAAACGAGTAGGGGTGAGGGGCGACGCACTGCCGGCCCTCGACGCAGGAGGTGCACACTGGCTCTACTGACGGAGGAAGGGCGGGGAGCGATGTTGGGAGACCAGTGATTAGACCGTGCTGGGACATGTGCCTAAGTCACGGGAGTGCAAGGTGACCTAAGTGTTGGTGCCACAAAAGGGTCGGGTGAGCTAGTGAGCGACAGGAGCAGGACGCGGCGACCTTGGAAGATGCAGCAGCCGGCGAGGACTCAATGTGCAGTGTAAAGAGACCTGACATAGGGTCACGCTCAAAAGTGGCTAAGTGTGGACCGGTGGCTGTGTGTGTACAAGTGACGTTTCTCTCGCGGCCAGGGAACGTAGTGGTGACACTTCGGTCTTGGAGGTGACCGACACCCACTAGGTTCATGGCAAACGAGGAGATGTGCAGACCGGTGAGGGAGGCGGAAGGGACAGTTGGACAGAAGATATTGGTGGTGCTTCCTGCGATATCTGTCGCAGAGGAGTCTGCTAGTGCAATGCGGACAGGCGCAGGAAGCGGGATGAGAGCAATACTGTCTCGAAAAAAGCACCGAGACGCTCCAGAGTTTAGGACAAATGAGAGGGTCAACGTGGCGGGGCCAGTGAAGAGTCTCTAACAGGTCCTACGCCTGACGCAGCAAGGGAGTCTACGCTTGACACAGCAGGGGATCCTAGACTACACAAAGTAGTAGCTCCAAGGCTACAAACAACAAGAGAATATGATCCAGCAATACTAGAAGCATCAGAATACAGCGAGTACAACGCATGATCAATCTAACTCATATCCATATCAAAGATAGGAACCCCACGACGAAGCAAGATGGGCAAGGGGGGTACCTTCACCAGCGGGCCGAACTGACGACGTTAGAGGTCGTCCAGGCGGCGGAAGCAGCGAGCGGCGGTGTGCCCCACGCGCCTGCACACCTGGACCGCCTAAGGGGCAGTCAGCAGCTGGTACGTGCAGGTCACCGCACCACCAAAACCACCAGCACCGTGACTCAAAAAAGAACCACGTGACCCCAAGGGCACCGATTGCCATGGGCCCCAACCCCCACGGCCTCCACCACGACCACCACCCCCAGAGCCCGCCGGGCCCCACGATTGCTACGGCTGCTGCTGCTACCGCAGGTACTGCTGCTGCTGCTGTGGGTGCTGCTGCTGCTGCTACGCAGTCCCCAACTCTGACTAACCACCCTCTCCGTCCGCACCCGCACCCTCTCCACCCACTCCTGCCGACCTCCCACGACCCCTGTCCCACTTGCCCTTGCCGCCAGAGGAGCGGCCAGGGGCAGAGGTAGCCGCTGCGGTCTCAGCTACAAAGGCGGAGGCAGGTACTATCACTGGGGAGGGAGCGTTGCCTTGAAAGATAGGGACTGCCGGCGCACCAGTGGAACCAGCAATGGCGCGGAGGCGATCCTCTACCTTAGTCAGGGAGGTGGAGAAGAGGTCAAGGATGAGCTCAGGGGGGTGACGAGCGAGGAGCGCGTCGCGGGCAGGGGTTAGGCAGTCAGGGAGGCGGGTGACAAGGAATTAGATAGTGGCGAAGAGGGGGGGCGGGGCGAGCGCTAGCTAGGCCTCTGTACAAGCCATATGTCCGCGGACCACGAGGGAGCGCAGGTGCTCGACTAAGTGTTCTACAGTGGTGAAGGATGCCAGGTTGGGATGGAAGAAAGGGAGGAGATGACCAAGAGTGGCAGACGACGGGGTGGAGTACCTAGCGAGGATAGCGAGCCAGAGGGCGCGGGCTGATGCAGCACCCACAAAGTGGGAGTGCTCGTCAATTGACAGGCATTTGAGGATAACGACTCGAGTAGTGGCATCGCGGGACGCCCAGACAGAGTAGGTTGTACAAGCAACACCGTGCACAGTCTGTTGCTCATAGGTCGTGTCTGTATCAAGAGCGCTCGGGCGGGGGACAGTAGGGAGCTCACCAGGGACGTGGGAGTCCAGGGACTCGTCGTCGACACGCTGACTCGTGAGCTGAAAGAGAACTGCCTCCTGCCAAGTGGCGATACCGAATGCCCCTACCATCTAGGCGCATAACAAAAACGTTGGGCGATGCCATACTGGCAGCTGCGGCCGTGAAGACAGAGGCGGCATAAGCAGGGATAGCGGGGGCAGCTGCTACAGGGACAGCCTGGACAGGGGCTGTAGCGGGAACCGGTGGCAGCGGCGGCTTCTAGCTAGCAGCAGGGTGGTGACGGTGGCGGGCCAGCAGTGAGCTAGCTAGCGGCGGCAGCTCTGCGAGCTGGCTAGAGGAGGCGGCTGCATAGCTACATGCGAGCTGCAGCAGTGGAGGCAGCAGCGGCTGTAGCCGCAGCGGAAGCTGTAGGAGGCAGCGCGGCACCTGCAAGGGCAGCGGTGGTAGAGACGGCGGTAAGGGCAGCGGCGGCAGTGGCGGCTGCAGGGGCAGCACCAGCAGTGGCAGATGCAGAGGGCAGTGGCGGCAGCGTTAGTGGCAGCTGCGGCAGCGCAAGCGGCGGGCTGGAAGGCACTGCGGACGACTAGCTGGTGGCGGCGAGCTGACGCAAGTCGTTGGCAACTAGTTGGCTGGCGCTACTGGTGACTAGCTGCTGGAGGCGAGCTTGCGGAAGCTGCGGGCAGCAAGCTGGCCGGCGCTGCTCGCGCCAAGCTAGCTAGCAGTGTTGGCGGCGAGCTGGCTAAGGCGGCTGGCTAGTGAGCTGGCAAAAGGGCTGGGTAGCGAGCTGGCGAACGGGCTGGCTAGCTAGCTGGCGCGTTGGCTGGCAAGCTCGCTAGCGTGCTAGCGGCCGGGCTGGCCTGCTGACTAGCATGAACAAATTGAACGCTAGAGAAGGGGGGGGGGGGGGGGGGGGGAGCTCGAGGCTACGAAGCGCGAAATTGGAGGGCAGGGGGGTGCGCGAAATGGAAAGAGTGTCACATGCGCGAAAAAAGAAGCTACAGGAACGGCAGAAGCGTGAGTAATAGCGGAAGCATGAGTAACAACGGACAAAAAACCTAACCTAGGTCAATACGATGTTAGAGTAGCGGGAAAGTGTGACTAAGGGAAAATGTCGAGGGATACAAAACTAGGGCTGTACTCGCTAAGAACTAAACTAGCTAGGCTATAAACAAATAGGACCTAGCTAATCTATATATTTGTTGACACGAGTCACTAACTGTCTACGAAATGGTTGCGCTTTATTATCGGCCCAACCCTTTCCCGAGTCGCGTCCGGCAATGTCGCCACGTTGTCGAACCTACCCATGTTCCGAGGTTATTACCCTAGCATGCCAACCCCTATATAACCTCGTGCATTGATTGCAATAGCGATCTTGTATTCTCACGTTATAGTACATTAACACTTCCTATATCATAACATGCATTCCTGAAAGTAACACTTGGCGTGATAACACCATCATGCGCGTTCTAACCCGTGTAGGATACGCGCACCGTTTTATAAAACATGGATAGCGAGACGGCATTGTGAGTGCTAGGGATACGTGCATGGACGGATGGACAACATACATACCAAGAAGCTTGTTGTCAAACAGCTCCAGGTTCGACTTGACCCAAGTGCACGCTCTTCGTTCCCGCACTTCCTGCTTCTTCGGCCATGTGTCCACCTTGTACAGCTTCGATCCAGCCATCCGCTTCAGGTCCCACATCCTCTGGTTCAGGTTTTGTATGGTATTTTCAGCGAAGGCGGTGCACAGTGTGATGCAGGCCGCCTTGGTGCCACGTACTTGTGGCCAGGCAGGGAGCTCTCCACGAGCTTGAAACTGTGGGAAACCGGGCGCCTGTCGTCATCTACGCCGTGCACCACCACCTTGCCGGTATTCTCGTCATAGCTCTGCAGAAACTTGTTGAGCCGCTTGCTCAGCCCCGCGCCAAAGGTCTCGCCATACTCCACGTAGCGATGCTTGATGTACGTAATGGTGCGGTGCGGTCGACCTCCTGGGAGACAAGGGTGATGTTGACCTGATGTGAGGTTGGGGCAATAAAAGCAGTGGCAAGATGCAGAGAAGAGAAGTTATTGTCGAAATTGAAGAAAGTCCACAGTCCAACACATGACAACAGGCCACCGGCGGCATGAAACACAAGGACCAAGGGGATATGGGATAAAAACATACCGGCCGCTTCTGGAAAAACCTGTTGAGCGTGTTGAGCTCAGCGAGGATGTCAGCTAGAAAGTAAAGACAGAAGTGGAACTTGAGCATTTTGACCACTGGAACCAGCTTGTGGTTGTTCTCGATGAGCACAGCAATCACAGCGCTGAGGATCCTGCTGGGTCGTTTGACGGCATCTCCACGCGAAAGCCACCGAATGTTGAAGAGCCCTTGATGTTCCAAGTCCGTGTTGTGGATGATCAGCTAGAGCTCGTTGAACCTCTTGTACCACGGTGTTGAAACCCCAACGATCTCGCCGAAGCCACGAATGACAATGTCGATGATCCAGAGGTTGGGGAATGCGCTGGCCGCATCCTTCACTGCAATGGCCTCACTGCGAGGTGCGAAGAAACATGCAAGGTCGGGCAATTAGCACGGATAACAAATAGTCCGACATGCGGTACATGCGAGGAAACGGACTCGAAACGTCGTGGCTGCAAGGGTAAGCGCAGCTCGACCTGGATGAACTCACCGATGTGCAATACAGTGGCAGCCAACGAGATGCAGAATGCGCACCCGAAGACGCGCTACCAGACCGTTGTGCTCTCCTGTCATGACAGATGCCCCATCCGTGTTGTTGCCCGCCACCTTGTAAAGTTCGATGCCGGAAGACTCCAGGTGCCCGAGTAATGCCGTCTACAAAGCTGCTGCGTCGTACTTGTCAAGAGTAAGCAGTGTCAGGAACTCTGAGACGACTTGCCGCTTCTTCAGGAACGTCGCGAAGACGATGAGATGTTTGCCACGGGTTCTGTCAGTTGACTCGTCGCAGCTGAATCCGATGAAGGGTGATGCGTGGATATGCTGCATCTACTGTGCTTTCAAGTACGCCACCATTGTGCGCACCATTTCCTTGAAGCCATATCTGCACTTGGAAAGGGCATGGATAAGCCAGAATGAGCTCGATGATTTATACGACAGCAGAGCAGTCGCAATTTCACCAAGAATGTGTACGAAACACCATGAGCCACCCCGGTACTTACTGTGTGATGTAGACGCCATAAGTATGTCTCGGAATTTCCTTAACACCCTCCTCTGCCATGAACCTGACGAGTCGCGTGAACATGGCGATCGGGGCATCCTCCTTGCATATGAACAGCATAGTTTGAAGTAAATGAATGATCCTCGTGCCGTGAGGGTCATGCTTCGCGAAGTCCTCCATTTTCTTCTGATTCTCGACCTCCTTAGGCATCGCCTCTTGCTTCTTGACGGCGTTCTCGTGCTTCGTGCTCTCCTCATGCCAACGCATCGAGCGATCTGGAGATCCCGTCCACCAGCACCGTTGCACCCGTACCGTGCGAGTTCTTTGCCGTGCTCCATGCAAGCAAGGGGAACCATCGTTAGTCTTATCCAGCACTAGCTAGGGGAATTTCGGTAACCAATCGGCAGTATACTTCCAGTGCGCGGCAAGATAGGCTTTCGCCCTCTTCTCGGCGGGGGTTAAAGCAGCCGATGGTACTTGCTGTGGCACACGCTCTGGCTCTCGTGGTGGCGGAGGCTGATGGGGAGGCGGCGCGAACGGGAGATGAGTCTGGTTGAAGCGGCGCTTCCTTTTCGAGGTAGACGCACGACTTGAGGCTGGAGTTGATGCCTTTGATGTGGACGCTGGAGTTGATGCAGAGACAACAGGTACAGTTGAAGGTTCGGCGACAGGACCTTCAGCATCGACCATAGCCTCTAAATTTCTCTCCCATTCCTCACTACTGAGAGAAGGCAGAGGCTGTGTCGCAACTGGAGCGTTAGCAACTCAACGGAGAAGGTCGAGCCTGCTAAGAGGGAGCGAACTAGGAGTTTGCAAAGGGAGAGACTCGCGCCACCACCATCATCGGGCTCACCCGTGCCAGCCATGGCGGTAGTGGCATGAGTGACGACGGACGGCAGCGACGGCAAAGGTAAGCAGAGGTTTTCTTTTGCTAGGAAGGCGTAAGAGACATATTTGGTGAAGAGGAGGAAGGGAAGACACATTTGAACAAGACGAGGGTTTCGTCTGCTCTTCTTGGAGGGTGCGTGAATTGTGGGGCACCTCAGAGTGGGTGAGGGAGTGAGGTCGGCCGTGCATGCATGGATGGTGGTTAAGGTCGGCGTGCGGTGGTGAGGGAACCGCTGCCAGCCTTGAAGTGATGTTGCAGTGTTGACTAATCAGCGCGAATGATGCTGCCAGCAGTGGCAAGGATGGCAGCATATGACGTGCCACTGACTGGCGGTACACGCAAAATGACGCATTAGGCAGGATGTTGGGGCATGGCCAGGTACGGGGTACAGGGGAAATCTACAGGTGTACCTTCTACACACTAACCCTCAAAGGGGTACAAATGGTTACTCCTATATAATCAGAGTAAAATAAAGCCTCAAAATTTTTACTCAGGGCACCTAGAGTAGTTTTCAAAAACGACTCTGATTTTTAGAGAAACATAGTAAATTACTAGGCCCTGCTAGAACCTGGGATAAGGAAATACCATTTCCTTACAAATACAATTCTTCTAATTTTGTTTTGCAATCCGTTGGGAGTGTGTTTTTCAACCAATTTGTACCCCTGTTATGAGGGAGATTCCAACTTTGCTGGCATTGCTGGAGTCAGATCTTGCTTGCGTGGCCTTCGCGCCGATGCGGCTCGTCTACATGGCACATATTTTTTACACTCTGGAGCACGTCACCTGGACAGCCAATCTCTTCCCAGATCCCTGCTGACATCACCACGGCCTCCCGGAAAGGGCATTGCGGACATTGGTGAGGCGAGGACACCGCAAGCCCTCCCGGGCAGAGCGGTCTGTCCGACCCAACTGAAGCCTCATGGAGTCATGGGTTGGGGGAACTCATGTGCGGCGGACGTTGCAACGAGTCGGTCGATTGGGGAAACCGACTCCCCCTTCCGCCGCGCCATTCCCTCAGCAACCATCCGCACTTGCGCACTTCCCATTCCTGGGCAGTGCCAACGGCTGCGATTTCTTCAAAGAAGCCTTCCCTCCAATCGTATGTCAGCATGGCTTGCCTGGCTCCTCCTAAGTGGAATCAAGCGCCAGAGATTTTGGAAATCTTTTCCCCCTTCCCCATTCCGCTTGCCCACCCCTCTCCCCCATGCCCCATGCCCCTTGCCCCTTCCCCCGAACCTCAGTTTTTGGAATCTCTTGGTGCTTCCCTTGCATTACCGCTGCTGCTGCCACGACATGTGCAGCTGACTTGTACTTCAGAGGAATTTGGTGCTTACATCAGTCAGTTTTCTGGCACCAGTTCCCGTAAGATTCAGTCATTCCTGCTCTCACACCGGCCTTCTTGCTGATCGTCTCTCTGAACCCATAGTCCAATCTCCCTGAGCGATCTCCCCGTCAGCCATTATGGCCACCATCGCCTCCGTCAAGGCTCGTCAGATCATCGACAGCCGTGGCAACCCCACTGTCGAGGTCAGTCGCATGAAGATCTTGACCTCGCTTGGCAACAGCAGATCGACGGCAGTTATTTAACATCTCGAAATGCTGGTTCCCGCTCGCGGCCGCTCTGTTGGGTCTCGAAGCAATTAGATTTCCTAACCTTCCGGTTTCTTGTTATTTTTTCCCACATTTTGCAGGCTGATGTCCATCTGTCCGATGGATCCATGTACCGTGCCGCGGTTCCCAGCGGTGCCTCCACCGGTACGTCAGATGAAGAACTCGTATGCTCCTTTGAACTTTCTCGTCCCCCTTCCAGGCCTTTTTTTCTTTCTTTCTTTCCAACCATTGAGATGAGATCCGTCGTTAGCCGCTCACACATTTTTCAGTATTCTCCTTCTGTTTCAGGCATCTATGAGGCCCTCGAGATGAGGGACGGAGGCAAGGAGTACATGGGCAAGGGTGTTCTCAAGGTGTGTGTTCCATCAGTCACGCCTCCCGGCAAAGACAGATGTCTCACATTTTACACTTCCCATGTACTCCTTGCCTCGCGGCATCTCTCCCAACCCTGAAGCCCTTACAGGAACTTTCGAGCTGCGGATTTTGCATCAGCACTTGACATTCTGTCTGTTCGGTGTGTCGCTGGATTCCCGATCCGCAGGCTGTGAACAACGTCAACTCCATCATCGGCCCTGCTCTGGTCGGCAAGGACCCCACCCAGCAGATCGCCATTGACAAGTTCATGGTGGAGGAGCTCGACGGCACCCAGAACGAGTGGGGCTGGTGCAAGCAGAAGGTGCGTGGTCTCAAGATTCCCGTTGCCCTTCTTTGGGTCTTAGCGTCAGGCAATTCCGCAATGTGCATCTATTTTTCATCCAATTTCTCAATTTCTTTCTCGTATTAACGGTTCTTCTTCTTGACCCTGTGATACGTCCAGCTCGGTGCCAATGCCATTCTCGCCGTGTCCCTCGCGGTCTGCAAGGCTGGCGCTGGTGTCCTGAAGATCCCTCTTTACCAGGTACTTACAGAATCCCCTCCCATCCCGCCATTTCGAAATCGTCCGCATCTTTCCGCTTCTTCCGTTGAACTCTCACAAAGCTAAGGAAACCACCTTGCCGGCCTTTTTTTACTTCCGCATCCTCGTGCAGCACATCGCCAACGTCGCCGGCAATAAGAAGCTTGTGCTCCCCGTGCCGTCCTTCAACGTGATTAACGGCGGGTCGCACGCCGGCAACAAGCTGGCGATGCAGGAGTTCATGATCCTGCCCGTGGGCGCCAGCTCTTTCAGCGAGGCCATGCGCATGGGGTGCGAGGTGTACCACAACCTCAAGGCTGTCATCAAGAAGCAGTACGGCCAGGACGCCACTAACGTCGGTGACGAGGGTGGCTTCGCTCCTGCCATTCAGGTACTGCCGCTCAGCTTTGCCGACGTTGGTTTCTCAACGGTATCTCTCAGATCTGCCGAATCTGCTCGTCGCGCATTGCCCTATTTCGTGCGTCGTTGTTTTCCAGTTCTTCGCTTTTCGCGGTGAGTATTGATCGCGGATGTGATTCTTGTGCACGGCAGGACAACAGGGAGGGCCTGGAGCTCCTCAAGACCGCCATCGAGAAGGCTGGCTACACTGGCAAGGTGATAAACGGGCCGGGATAGTGGTCAGGGTAGGTTCTGGTCTTCTATGTAAGGATGTTATCGGCGGTCGTAGGTGAGACCCGGGTCACAGTAACACGTCGATGAATATGGGGTAAGAACGTTGCTCTGTCAGAACAAACTGTGAGGGAGGTTGAAAACTTTCCACCCACCTGTTGTACAGGAAGGCGTGAGAGACAGGAGCTGCTTCTTACCCCCTCTTTTCTTTGAAACTGTGAGCCACAGGTCAAGATTGGCATGGATGTGGCTGCTTCCGAGTTCTGGAAGGCGGACGACAAGACTTACGACCTCGACTTCAAGACGGAGAATAACGACGGCAGCAAGAAGCTGTCTGGCCCCGCGCTCACTGCCCTGTATGAGGAGTTCTGCCGCGACTACCCCATGGTGTCCATTGAGGACCCCTTTGACCAGGATGACTTCGAGGCGTACCCCAAGCTCACTGCCTCCATTGGCAAGGACGTGCAGATCGTGGGCGACGACCTGCTCGTCACCAACCCCAAGGTGATGCCTCGACCAGTAGGATGTCGCTTTTGGTCTTGAGCCCACAGCGTGCCTGCTCGAAGGAGTGCATCGCTGTTGTTCTAACTCCTCACATCGGTCCTTTTTCTTCCTCTGCAGCGTGTGCAAAAGTGCATTGACATCAAGGCCTGCAACGCCCTGCTGCTGAAGGTGAACCAGATCGGTTCCGTCGCTGAGAGCATTGAGGCCGTGCGCATGTCGAAGAAGGCAGGATGGGGCGTTATGACCAGCCACCGCAGTGGCGAGACTGAGGACACCTTCATTGCTGACCTGGCTGTTGGCCTTGCCACGGTATGCCTTTCAGTTTTGTGCCAACTGAACTTTTGCTGTTCAGTGCCAAATCTGCTGGTGCTTAATCGATTTCTTTGTCCTACTCCTTGGTCCAATTCCACATTACAGGGCCAGATCAAGACTGGTGCTCCCTGCCGCTCTGAACGCCTTGCCAAGTACAACCAGGTCAGTTGCCGAAGTAACATGCTCCAGCCACTGGGATCCAGCGTTCCTTCGATGTTTCCCTGCTGGTCATACTGTGGTTCCTGATGAGATTCTTTTTCTTGTGCCTCGCAGCTTCTGCGCATTGAGGAGGAGCTCGGTGCCAACGCTATCTACGCTGGAGAAAACTTCCGTGCTCCTTGCGAGCCCTATTAGATCTGGCCCAATGAGCTAGACGTTCAATGCGCCATGGTATTCATTGCCATGTTTAGTGTTGGAATGGAATACCATGAAAAGAAGTTAGCACATACGATGACCTGCAAGAATTTGAGCGTATCTGAACTGACACACAAAAAGTATGCAAACTGGCACATTAATGCAGAAATGGACGAATCTGTCTATATCTCATACGTCCAACATTTAGTTAACCAGTCAGTACATTTAAAGGAAGAAACACAAGAAGCAGGAAATCAAGCCCGAAAAGCTTGGTAGCAGCAAGTCGCAAAAAGTGAGAGGAGTGAGGAGTGTTGGAAAGCTGATGTTACTGTTTCGCTCATTTTGCCAACCTGATTCGAAACCTCTTGGATTTGATTCCGTGCACGTTGAGATCCTTGCTTTAAGCTACCAGCCTATTCCTCTGGAATATAGGCCCGCCAAACAATGCCAACAAGCTCTGCTGCAAGCTCCCTGTCATGCTGATCCAAGCTCAAGATCATATCCTGCAAACAAGATGGGTGTCTTGAAATTTGTACATGGAAAGCGTGCTCTTAGGAAAAATGGATTCTTACCTGCACAAGCTTTTGACTTTGTGCGTGCTCGAAGTCATCAACAATGTGATTGAACATGGCAAGTTTGGTCTTTCCTGCACCCACTCGATCGGCTGTTTTCAGCACATCAATAAGTGATTCGGCATCGACCTCCATCTCACACAGCTTCGAGTCCATGATGCTCGTCAGCTCAGCAACATCATATTTATGTGCTGCTTCAAGCACAGCAAGTCCATCCTGGTGGTTAAGTGGCAACATGGAAAAACATTCAAGATTCTCTGTGAGAAGAAGGTGAAGCGTTAACACTGCAGCATGATCCATAACTGAATGTACGCTAACCTTGACAGACTCTGGAGAAAGGTTGACCTCGAAGCCATACATAAATGACAGGAGCAGCCTCAATGTGGAGCCATCCATGCCATTTATTCTTACAACTGAATTCTGGTTTCCGTCAACAAACGAACTGTCGAACATGGCTTTCAGCACAGGAGACCTAGAGAGAAACAAACAACCACCATAAGAACCAGCATTAGAAGTTTGGCGCAACCGTAATGACGTGAATGATTACCACATTGAGATGATGTTGCGATGTGCAGGAATCTTGGTCCCATCAGAGGCCTCAAAGGTAACATCGCTGAACTCTGCGCTTTCAAATAGGTCCCGGAGCTTTTCAACATGGCACGGCGGATCCGTCTGCCTGCAACATTCAGGAGTAACAGTGGAGAATTAGCAGTTAATCCTCTATGTTCAGATGAATCTCAAGTCCGACGCTGACCAAAATATGCATCAGAATTGGTGATGGGTAAAGCGTGGAAACATCAGCGGGGTTGACAAAGAGTTGCTCGTACTTCTTCTAAAGGGCTACGCTGCTTCACACAAAACAGCACGTCTGAAGGGGTTTGCGAGAACGGCTTACATGGTGTCCTCTGTTGACATCCTTGGCAAGTGAGTAGCTTTTGGCCTTCTGGAGTTCACGAGTCCGAGAAAACACGCGGCAGGACGCAACTAGCCCGGAAGATCAATGAACCACAATGGCCTGTGTGATGTGAATTCCCAGCTTTCCGTTTTTTGGAATCCTTCAGGTGCTTCTCTTGCATGTTCCCAAAGCTGGGGAATGACGGAGATAGAGGGATTGCTCATTCATGCATGATGCATGGGCACATGCTCGTGATGTGAACAGTGAAGCACCCTTGGGATTGTGAAGCATGCTGCGGCTGAAGCAACAAGGTGAAAGCCCAGGGGGCGCAAGCTCAATTTCCTTGCAATCGATATTGGCGAGGTGGAGAATCGAACGGGATTGGCCAGACTCCCCCAGACTCCTCGCAATATTGATTTTGGCAGCGACGCCCTGCCAGGCTTCCCATTCGCTAGTTCTAATTCTGCGGTAACCGCATGTACTGGCTGGTGATGGGCGTATTTCCCGCCAGCGGCAATATCGGGTCTCGCCCAGTTTCGTGGCTGCCCGTTGCTCAGGCTAGCCAAACCTGGCTCCCTGCCATTCCGAGTCGCGAAAATGCCCACAGACGAATGTCCATTGTCCAGTCGCGAATTGTTGCCGGAGCAGCAGGGAAAAGGAAGGGTCAACGAAACGAGTGCGCTTTTACCGACAGGCCAACAAGCTGAACCAACCTACAGCGGAGAGAGCTGCAGCAAACCATACCCCAAACAGACACACGAAGCACGTAGAAAGAGGTTGGGAATCGCCCTAGCCGTATTATCCGTCAGTCGGACATCGTTTATTACTCCTTTTCACGACGACTGCGCGCAATTCACAAGGGAGTTTGACACACGGGCAGAAAGCCTTCCGCGCGGGCCCCGCAGATATCGCCGAACTATCGCCTGCACTGCTCACATTGCAATCCCCAATCTATCGTCCCGCTCGTTACGGATTTGTTTCCGTCCCGTGCACTCACCCAAGCGCTACCAAACCAAGCATCTGCCGACTTCGCCACGAAGGGCTTCCTCACGACGTAGAGTCGCTTACCTCCTGTACTGGCTAGTCGCCAGCCTCCCTAAACCCATTTCCTCTAGAACCGCTGTCATGAATCCTCGACTGCCCAGCCTGCTCCTTATCTCGCTAGGCCTTGTTGCTCCTCTCCTCCTTTCCGCCGGTCGTCGCGTCGAGGCATGCGCCGGCGCAGAGCGTCGCGTGCTGGTGGAGAATGCGACGGCGTCGCAGGTGCAGGACGAGGTCATGCGACTCAAGGAGACGCTCGCACGCGTGTCGCAGTACTCGCTGGCCCTCGCCGGAATCCACGCCTTATGTAAGCGACGATGGGATGGGTGGTATGGCATGGCGTGGCGTGACGTGGCATGGCATGTCATGGCATGGCATGTCATGGCATGGCAGAACACAGCATTGCACATTACGATGTACTTCTATTCATGGTCGATGGTACAACCGAGGCGTGCCTACGCAGCCATTGCCTCGAGCCGATGCTGGTGCCTCGCTCCCCCAGATTGCCCTTCATCGGGGAGCCATGGAGCCATGGGGCTTGCATAGACACACTGACTTAACGGCAGCTTGCCTGGAGCTTTCCTCTCACTGGCAGTCTCCTTCCCCTCTCTCCCCTCTCTCCCCTCTCTCCCCTCTTTCCCCTCTCTCCCCTCGGACCCCTCCCTCTTCCTCTTACCTTGCCTCCTCTCCGTCCGCTCTCTCCTCTCTCCTCCCCTCCTCTCATCTCCCCTCCTCTCCTCGCCTCCTCTCCTTCTCCCTCTTTCCTCCTAGCAACAGGGTACGATCCGAGCATCGACTTCCGTCTTCTCCTCGACACGACGCTCTTAATCCCCACCGACTCGGCCATTCTCTCCGCGGAAATCCCCACCAGCAACATCACCTATACAGACGTCGTCGACGTACTTAAAATGCACGTGCTGCCGCGTCGCCGCGCGTACAGCAAAGTGGAGTGCGGCGAGCCTATGCCATTCCTTCTCACGCCCGCTAACTGGACGTGGCCGACGCTCGGCGGTGTGCTTCTAACGCGGATGGTTCCGCCGGGGGACTGTGTCCGGCTTTCGCCGACGGTGTTCGAGAGCGAGTACTATGCAGCTGATATAGTTAATCCGAGCCTGTTTGTAGGGAAGTATTTCGCGGCGCATGGCGTGAATAAGCTGCTGAGGCCGCCCTACAGCTACTAAGGCGAGATGGCCAGGCCAGAGAGGGGGGAAGGAGAGAGGGAGAAGAGAAGGGGATACGGAAATGGAGCTGCAGGGGCGAGGGTGGGAGGAAGGTCGTGCAAAGGGGAGCGAGGTGCGGGCTTTCCGTTGGTGTGAGAAAGGGGGAGGGGCGGGAAAGGGGCAGGGTGTGGAGGAGGACTTTCCGTTGGCGTATGTGCGGGGGAGTTCAGACGGCCCTCTGGTGTTCCCAGCCATCCCATGCCATCCCATCCCCATCCCCATCCCATCCCAACCACATCCCATCCCATCCCATCCCGTCCCATTGCATCCCATCCCATCCCATCCCTGCCGTCCCTGCCGTCCCCGCATGCCTTCCAATCTTCAACGTTCTAATAGCATAAGAAGCACGTGCCTACAGCTCGCTGAAGGAACACGTTGTTTAGCGCTTCAAGTCGCTGCAGCACACGTCACAACCGCGTGACAAGCTAGGCAAGCATTACCTAGGTAGCGCATATACATTCCATGATTCTGGGTTCCAGGTTTTAGGATAGGCTGATTTCATCTGCAGTTCCCTTGTTTGTTACATAAGGCACTAAACGATGCTCTACAGCAGGGTCCTTGCTAGGATTTAGGGGCGTCTGATCTTCAGACCAACTTTTGTGCGTCCGTCTGACCATCAGACGAAAATTTGGTTCTCGTCTGAGTTTTCAGACGAAATTTTCAGGGCTGTCTGACTATTCAGACGAAGTTTACAGGCCTGTCTAATTTCTTCGAATATTAGTCTAGCATACGCATCCTTGGACATAAGTCCTACAGCTTTTAAAGTAGCTGAAATAACCTAACACTCTAGGCCAGAAATACAAGTCAGAAATCAATCTACCATTAAATATACAACCCAACGACACTACATGACAGCATCTATTCGCTTCACTAGCCAGTAGCACTTCAATGGCACGTCATTGACAGTCGGTCGAGCATAGAATCATGCTGACACAGGACTTCACTCATCTTCACTGTCACTTGCAAAGGGGTTGTCCTGCTGCTCCTCTTCACTCTCAGAATCCAGGTCAATCGCAGTAGCCTTGTCTCTTGCCTTCCTCCTCCAGTAGGCGACTCCAGGGTTTAGGGCCTCATCTGCCGCTTCTGCTTCGGCCATTGCTGCAGCTTGCTGGGCTGCTGACTCTGCTGCTACTGCTGCTCTCTTGGCTGCTCTTGCTGCCTTTGACATCTTCCTCTTCTGCGGGCGTCCCGCCTGTGCCATGACAACCTCCTTTGCCGGCCGCCGCTTTTTCCCTGCCCGCCACCTCTCCACCATCGAGTCCCACTCCATGTCGTAATCGAGGAGAGAAATGGACAGAAGATCCGACAGCTTCGCGTCGCACAGGTTCCCGCGGAGCCAGCTCTTTATTACATTCTGGCGACTGAAACCCCGCTCGCACTCGACAGTGCTCAGAGGAAGCACTGCCACAGTGATCCACAGATGCACCAAGTTCGGGTAGGCCGTCTGCCAGTCAGGGGATCGTAGCATGTTCTTCAGGCCGTCGAGAAAGCCGTAGTCCTTGCAATGTGTTGACATGATAGCCGTAAACTGAGTCAGTTCCTTCCGAGCCTTTGTCCAATTGATGCCTGGAATAAGGGTGGGGCAGGCGCAGGACACGGAGGGGAAATCATGGAGTGAGCACAATTGGGAGATAATTGCAATTGCATAGTCAATACATGCGCGAATCAATGGGTTTTGGCAGTGAGGACTGAGGAATGGAGAAACTAGCCGCGGAACAGCTTGCTGTAGTTGAGGGTTCACCAGGCAGGGTATCGGGAGACGAGGGTTCATGCTTGTACAGGTTGCGTAAACCTGTCAGCCACAGTGGAAATCGTCGCTCCCGCTCCTGGATGGTGCGTGGATACGCTCCCTGCCAGAAGAGCTTGGAGCAGTTGAGGGTTTTCAGATCTGCTAAGCGGGAATCAATGCTGTCCAGCAGCCCAAGCACGAACGCAGTTGCCATGGTCATCAGCGACTTCATGTCCCCGCCACTGATTTGTCCAGGGAGAGCCTTCTCGTGCAGCGTGTAGGTGTGGATGAGCCTGGTGCCATCGCCGTCCACGCCCTCGACCGTCACCTCGCGGTTATGTGGTGATGAGTGCTTCTTGATGAACTCCACTAGGGCCGTGTTGCCATGACCGAAGGCCTCGCCATAGTTGACATAGCGGCTGCGCAGAGTTAGCTTGGTGTTGTCCACCATTTGGCAAACGTGGGTGACGTCGACTTGAAGGAAAAGCAAAGAGATGTTAGAAATGAGTCATTTATAAAGCCGCACATCGGGATGCAGTAGCATTTACCTGGCGGCGCTGAAACTTCAGGTTGAGCAGGTTGAGCTCGTTGAGGACATCGGCAAGGAAGTAGAGTAGGAAATGGAATTTCAGCTAATTACCATGGTGTACGCCTGCCGGTCATGCTCTGACAGGAGTATGATGGCGGCAGGGAATACCTCGACTAGCCTCTGGATGGCCTCACCTCGGGATAACCATCTGATGTTGTGGATTCCCTGCAACTCCAGGTTCGTCTCTGAGACGACATCCTTGAGCTGCTTGAAACGTGAATGCAAGACAATAGACCTGCCAAGGACCTCTGCAAGTGACTTCACGACCTTGTCAACAATGGCAAGGTCGGGAAAATCAGCTGCCGCATCCTTGGCAGCAAGAGCTTCCCTGCACACAAGGTAAGCATGTGCGAAGTCAAAAGGGGGTGACTGTATTGGAAGATGTACATCATGCTTTTAATTTGGTGCCTCAGAACACTGCTCTTACCTATGTGTGACACAGTGGCAAGAGACTAGGTGCGGGATGCGGGACCGCAGCCGTGCCACCAGCCCGGTCGACGCGCCCGTCATGACGCTCGCGCCGTCCGTGCTGATGCCGCAGATCTTCTGGAGGTCCACGCCGGTTGCCTCGAGATGCGTGAGGAGGATAGCTTGCAGTGAAGCCGCGTCGCATTTGTCCACTGTGAGGTGCGCATAAAACTCGGTGACGACCTCCTCGTCCCGTAGGAAAGTCAAGTACACGATGAGATGCTTCCCCCGCCGCCTGTCCGTACTCTCGTCGAGGTGAATGCCGAGGTACGGGCTTGTCAGGATGTGCTTCAACTGCTTTGCGTGCAAGTAGGCCACCATGGTTTCGACCAGCTGGGCGAAACCGTACCTGCAAAGTTAAACAGACAAGTCAGTCGTGTATTTTGAGGCTTAAAAAAGACAGCCAAGCCGGACAATAACATAGGTCAGGGTGAGAGGGTGTGTCATTCGACTACACTCACTCTGAATAATACGTGCCGTTCTCCTTCAGGGGCATGTCCGGAGTCCCCTGCTCTGCCATGAATTGAACCAACGAAACAAACAAGGCAATGGGGGCGTCAGATTTGCAGATAAAGTGCACAATGGCAAAGAGCCTCTTCAAACGTCGTGCGTCCTCATCCCCGATCTCAAATTCCGCAATACTCCTCTGTTTCTTCATCTTGCCATCTCGATGCGCCTTTGCCGCCATCGCTGCCTCATGCTTGATGGTGTGATCGTGCTTCCCCATGGTCTGCTTTTGAATGTCGATGCCGCCCTCCCCATAGCGCCCATACTGGTACGTTGGCTCTCTCTGCGTGATGCAGATGGTGCACTTCATGCACGGACGACCTTCCTTCGTCTCCGAGATGAACAGCCAGGGGAAGTGACGTTGCCATTGCTCACTGCACTTCAGCTGCAGCTCCTCCAATGCCAGCGGCCATGGACCGTTGTCCACAATGTCGTCCAGTGAATCAGGGGTCGACAGTCCAGCATCTGACGTGAGCGCGGCAGGTGGATTAGTTGGCGTGGAGGTGGGTGATCGCGGCCTCCCGAATGTCAGCTTGCGCTGCTTGTACTTCGTCCCCCCAGGGCACCTGGTGGGTAAGACAGGGCCAGCAGAGAAGAGAGGGGCCGGTGCACCAGCAGTCGACGTGCTAGCGACGCGAGGAGAGGATGGGGGGAGCGGTCTGCGGACCCACTCTTCAACGTCTACTTCTGGCAGCAAGCCGTCGAAGCGCGGGGTGCTGGGTGTAGTCTCGGAGGATGGAATCGAAAGAACCACGGCATGCTGAGATGCAATTAGGGGCGAAGCAGGCAGCACGGTAGGAGGTGAAGCAACGGGATGGGGATTAGGAGGTGGAGCAATAGGCTCCACAGCAGCAGTCGAGGGACTATGTGGCGTCATGGTAGACGGCGACGATGCGGGCGGTGGACTAGGAGGCGCTACCGCGGGTGGCGCTGCAGCAGGCGCCACTCTAGCCGCTGCCATGGTCCGTGGAATGACCGACGGCGCCAAACTAGCGGGCTCCGGGCAGGAAGGAACCGCAGACAGCGCAGGGGAAGCAGCAAACTGGCTGCATGTTTTGCGGCCTAGAAGATCCAGCGCCGAGATCGACGGAGCAGTAGTCGAAGGCTCTCGCGAAGAACTAGGTATGGCTGCTGGGGCGCTGACCCTAGCAGCGTCTGTTGTCATGGGGCCTGTCTCACGATCGCGCAAGCCAGAAACAGCCGCAGAGGAGCATAAACTACACGCTTAGAGTCATGCAGCTAGCCGTAGGGAGCTGTTGCTGCTTGTGCTACGCATGAACGCTTGAAAGGAGGAATGATGGGTTAGGGGGGCAAACTGGGGGGACTTTCATCTCCCTCCAGGCGCCTTCGTTCGTGCGCCTCGACGCATGGTGTGGGACGCAGCCCGCGGTGCATCACTCATGTCCTTGCATCTTTGCCTGCCGAGGACGAAATGTGCTGGCGCAATGCTGTCACGGGCGCCGACAATACGCTAAGGGACAACGCCCTGACGTAATACCGCCACACTGAGTCCTGCGCTGTGCCTGATTGGAGTGCCGATACCCCGCTAAGAGACAACGGCGTGGCAACTTCCGAGTCAGAGGACAGCTAGGGGCCTGAGGTTTTCGATAGCGTGGATGCGACCTCACGCGATTTCATAATTACGCATGGCACGGGGAATGACCGAATCTGGCAGACAAGCTGCCTTGTGGCCTAGTGGGCACATTTGTTTGTTTCAGACGAAAATGTACTCATTGTCTGAAAACTCAGACGAAACATTTCATGGCGGCCTTCTCCTTTCTTGCTAGCTCAGTTCATAACATGGTATCAAAGCAGGCCGACCGTCCCGGGCCTGCTCATTACGCTTCCGCTGCGTTCTCGTTGTTACTTCGCCGCCGTTGCGGCTTTCCGCCTGCCTGCCGTCGTGGCATCTTTTCTGTGATGCCACGACGGCCTTTTAGTCCTGCCATCTCAGCCTCGATGAGCAGCAGCGGCACCGACGCCACGCTGTGGCGGCGTCGTAATGGTGCCGCGGCGGCATCGTCGAGCCGCAGCCGCCGCGTATCACCTCCGCAGCCGCTGCACGTGCAGCCCACCCACTCGCCAGTAAGCGCCGCGCCAGCAATGGCGCTGCGCTGAAGTCATGCAGCCCCACCATAGCAGCCCCACCACCTCTCCCTCCCCTGCGTCTCCTCCTGCTCCTGCTGCAGCTGCTGTCTTCTGCTCGGTCGTCGCCGGGTCGTGCCACACCGCCGAGAGCCCTCAGCCACCGCAGTTACCGCCTGCCTTCCTCGACGCAGCAGCCTTGAGCACGTGCTCCGCCGCCGTCGTCGCTGAAGCCGCCCAGACGCGGGCAGCTGCCTCTCGTCCGGGGGTGTCATCGCCTAGCACGAGGGTTAGATACCCGGCTGCTCACAAGCATGAGGGTGTACGGGATTAGGGGGTGTGTGGGTGTTGGGTGTGGGGGTGTGTGAATACCAAGCCTAGGGGGTGTGTTAAAATTATATAAGTTATATATAATTGATAGGCTTGGTAGTTGTTACCGAACCCTACTGTAGAGGGTACAATCCCCTCCTTGTACCCCTCTCTCTTCCTAATCGATCCTCTTCTCACTCGTCAATCTTCCCTAGCTAATCGTCGGCCGCCATTTCATGGCGGCCTTCTCCTTTCTTGCTAGCTCAGTTCATAACAGGTTGAACCTTGACGATTTTAAAGGGTGGGTAGGATTTTAACCTAGCACATTACCGTATGTTAGACAGGGCATGTTTTGTCAGACAAAAAGAAGAAGAAGCATGACTCAAATGACAACCCCTAAAATTCAGGTCTAGGAAAAATCAAAAGCTGAAAAAACATGACGACCCTAAAACAACACCCTGATATACAGCATTTCAGGGCATTTTGTCCTGACTTCTGAGGCCTGGAACCGGGGCAGAGCTAGGCCGCTCACCTAAGTCAGTGAGCAAGAAATTCAGCCAGCGGAGCTCCTGTGCCGCCATGGTCCCGGCGTAGATCTCAGCCTCACAGCTAGACTGAGCAACAGATGAGGAGCGAGTGGACCTCCACGAGATGGCCCTAAAGCAAGGCTAAATCATTAGCCCTAAGAGGACCTGAGGGTCTCAGCGTCGTCTGCCCAAGAAGCGTCAGTGTGCCCAGTAAGGACCACTGGCCTGCGTCCTTCCAGCACTAACCCCATGCCCGATGTACATGCTAGATAACACAAAACCCTCTTAGCGGCCGACCAGTGCTGTCGTCGGTGTCTGCCTGTGGCCACAAAGCGAGCCAGGATGCTGAGAGGCTATGCAAGATCGGGACGAGTGCAAGTCATCAGGTACATGAGGCAACCCACCAGCTCTGCGTAAGGACCACTTGGCTCTACTGACTCCTCGGGAACTAGAGCAGAGAGCCTGTGATCTACTCGCAGAGGTGTGGGCTGTGCGGAGGAGAACTGAAAAACGAACCTCTGAAGGACATGGTGCACCAAGTGTGACTGTGTGAGAGTGATGGTGCGTGCTGCTCTGTCCCTGGAGATCTGCCGGCCAAGGTAGCGGCGCAGCTCTCCTAAGTCAGTGCACGTGTATCTTCTCAGCAGCTCGGCCTTCACAGAGGCCAGTGCATCTCTGTCTGCGAAGACTATGTCGTCTACGTAGACATGGATGTAGAATGGAGTCTGGCCAGCACGAAGGAAGAGCTAAGGGTCTGCAGAGGACTGAAAGAACTGCAGGTCAGCTAGCGTAGCACGCATCGTGTCGTGCCACTCACGGGGTGCCTGTCGCAGGCCGTAGACCAGCCATCGGAGGAGCCACTTGGTCCCAGGAGGGAAGGTACCAGTGAAGCCGTGTGGTCGGTGCGGTAGACCTGCTTGTGTAGGCTGCCCTGTATGCAAAGTCAGCGACAGCAACGACAAGAGTGTCAAGACTAGAGACAGGAATAGACAGGTCGGTAACGAGGGAGGCAAGGACCCAAGGAACAAGAGGACGAGCAGCACAAAGGTTATCAGACAGAGGGGAAGGCGCGATAGCGAGCGACGACGGGGGAGGCGATGGAAGGAGGGGAGGACGAGACGCGTGGGAACGAAGCAACATAGGGTGAGAACGCTGAACAGGGGAGACAGGATGAGCACGAGAAGGCCGGCGAGACCAAACGTGAGACGGAGGCGTCTGGTCAGGAGATAGAGGAGGAGTAACAGGAGGGGAACGAGGTGGGAAACGAGCTGGGGACGAGTACGACGGAGGAAACACAGGACCGTGGACAGGAAGGGGAGGCGCAGGCGAGCGGTCAAGGGAGGATAGGCCGAGCACGCAAAGGGCGAATACCTGGACCGCCAGCTGGACCGCGGCTACCACCATAACACTCCACTCCAGCACCCCCAGAACGAGCACCCCCGTAGCGAGAACCCTCTCCAGCGCCGGTGCCACCCCCGAGCCCGCCGGGACAAGCCACGACAGGAACCCCAGGACTAGCACTCTCCTCAACGCCAGCACCCCCAGAGGCCACAAACAGCTGCTGCTGCTGCAACAGCGGCGACTACGGCTCCGGCGGCGGCGGTGGCTGCTGCGGCGGCGACGGCGGCGGTGGCGGTGGCGGTGGCGGCTGCGGCGGTGGCGGCGGCTGCGACGGCGGAGGAGGAGACACCGGG
Source organism: Closterium sp. NIES-67 (assembly GCA_027943415.1). Taxonomy (NCBI): domain Eukaryota; kingdom Viridiplantae; phylum Streptophyta; class Zygnematophyceae; order Desmidiales; family Closteriaceae; genus Closterium; species Closterium sp. NIES-67. The sequence continues at coordinate 16,288 of BQMB01002274.1, read as the reverse complement.
GGAGAGAAAGGCAGCAAGAACTGTGCCACAGGGCCACCAGAGTCAGCTGACTCCTTGACCGGGACAACCGACGGGAGGGGAGTGACGTGAGACACACCAGACGGAGCACGAGGGGGAGGATGGTGAGCAGGGGCTACCGGGGGAGTGGGGACCAGAAACAGGGAAGGGGAAATCGGGAAACCTCGGTGGCGAAAGCGGTGGTAAAAGGAGACAGACTTGTCGACAGTGGCGTCACGGGAGTAAAATAAGTGGTGAGATGGCGGGTGGTAAAAGTGCCAGTCAGAGGAGTCCAGGGGGAAACCGAGGAAGACACAGGGGACAGTGCGGGCAGTGAGCTTGTCCGTGCCAGAGGCATGAACGTGAGCAAGGCAGCCCAAGACGTGGAGCGCAGTCGCGTCACCAGGGAACCCGGTCCAAAGAAGGGTCGGCGAAACCTGCGGCCGCTGGGAGTGCGACCAGAGGTTAAGCTGGTAAGAGGCGTAGCGAACGACGAACGGCCACAGAAAATGGGGTGCACCAGCATGAATCATGGAGGTACGAGCCACCTCCATGACCAAGCCGATGCATTGCTCAGCGACCCCATTCTGCTGCGGGGAGTCTGGTAGGGTGTACAACTGGGTGATGCCCTCCGCACGACAGAACTGTCCAAGCCGACTAGAGGCGAACTCGCAGCCACGGTCGGAGTGGAGACACAGCACAGGGAGACCGCGGTCGAGGCACGCAGCTACGACCCATGGGATAAGAACGTTAGGCACGTCGGCCTTCCGCTCCAAGGGAAACACAATGGTGCATAGTCGTCAACGAGCACTAGAAAGTAGCGCTCGCGACGCTGTCCAGGGACGGGGGCTGGGCCCCAGACGTCCAGGTGCAGGTTCTGGAGGGGCGCGGGGTCAGGACAAAGCGAGGAGGAGGGAGGAGCATGGTGGAGCTGGCCCTCGACTCAGGGCATGCACGGCGGCGCAGGCAAGGTAGGGAGGGCAGGAAGCAACGCATGGAGACCTAGGACGAGACCGTGCTGGGACATGTGGCGCAGACGCGGGAGCGCAGGGTGACCTAGGCGGTGGTGCCACAGAAGTGACGAGTGAGTGAGCGACCGACACGAACACGCAGCAGCGACCTGGGTAGACGCAGGACCCGGAGAGGATGCGCCCACCGGGGGGGGGGAGCAGTGTCCAGCGTAAAGAGGCCGGACACCAGGTTCTGGGGGAACATCGCAAGGGGGGAACTTGAGGCGGCCTCGGTACAGATGACGTACCGCTCGTGACCCGGGAATGTAGTGGTGACGCCGTGGTCGTGAAGACATCCGACACTGACTAAGTTCTGGGAGAACGAGGGGATGTGCAGGTCTGTAAGGGAACCCGAGGGGACTGCTGGACATGGAAGGGTAGTGTAGCTGCGGGCAACTACACGACCGGAGGAGGGGTAAGCAAGTGCGACAGCTGCAGGTGCGGAAAGCGGCGTAAGCGCAATGTGGTCGCGGAAGAAGTATGCAGATGCACCGTAGTCAAGTGTGAAGGACAACGAAGCAGAAACAGCAGCCGAAGGAGGAGCGAGTGTAGAGCCTAGACTAGACAAAGCAAACGGTCCTACGCCTGACGCAGCAGGGGTCTCTGGACTACACACAGGTGCTACGCCTAATCTAGAGAACATAGGGTAATATGATCCGGTCACACTAGAAGCGTCAGCATACAGGGAGTGCAAGGCCGAACTCATATGATCCATGTCTAAGTCAAAAACAGGCAAACCGTGGCGCAGCAGACTCGGCCAGTCAGGGATTTCTAGGGCCAGGCCGAAGCGGTGACGAATGAGTTCCTCGAGGCGGCGGAAGTAGCGGGCGGTCGGGTGCGGACGGCGGCACACAGTGCCACGAATGGGCCTGGTCTGGAGCTTGTCCGGGCAGCCCACAACACCGAAGCCGCCGCTAGATGCCGAGCTGTGAGGACCGCCACCGCAGCCACCCCCTCCAGAGGCTCCCGGCCACCCCGGTGGGAGGCGAGCCCATGGCTGCTGCTGCTGCTCCTGCTGTGGCAGCTGCTGTTGCTGCTGTAGCTGTGGGAGCTGCTGCTGCTGCGGCTTCTGTGGTGACTGCTACGACTGCTGCTGCTCCTAAACGCCTTCCCCAGCCCCCTTGTCAGAACCTCTGTTGGCGCCACCACCACCGCGCCCTCCCTTGGGCCGCGACGGCCCCGACGCTGTCGCTGCTGCTGCGGAAAGGCCGCCACCGCGGTCTCAGTGGCAGGAGCAATAGTAGCGACCACAGCAGAAACGTCAGCGTACGTGCACTGGAAGGGAGCACAACCCTTGAAGATAGGGACTGCCGCAATACCGCTCGACTGAGCGATAGTGCGCTGGCGAGTCTCTATCTCAGAAAGGGCAGCGGCAAAAGTGATCAGGGTGAGGTCACCAGGGTGCTGGCTAAGGAAGTGGTCGCGAGCAGTGGCTAAGCGGTCAGGTAGGCGCATGGCAATAAGATACATGGTAGCGCAGAACGGCAGGGGGAAGGCAGTGAGCTAGGCAGTAGTGCTAGCAGGGCGATAGCTAGTCTCTAGTGCACGGAGGTGAGTGACGAGATCAGCGTTAGTGGGGAAAGCATCGAGATCGGGGAAGAGCATGGGAAGGATCAAGCGTCCAGCTGAGGCAGAGGCAGGCGTAGAGTAGCGGGCAACTACTGCATCTAAGAAATCTTTGGCGTTCGCGACAGCAGTAAAACGCGGGCGCTCAGAGAGGGGAAGTGCATGGCTAATGGCAAGCTGCGCTACACCATCGCGAGAATCCCAGACAGCGCGAGCTAGCGCCGCAGCAGCAAGGGCCTCACTCTCAGCAGTGGTGGGGTCAGTAGGGAGGGGATCAGGCGCGGAGGGGCGGGGAAGCAAGCCATCAACATGGATAGCCAGGGAGTGCCCATCCTGGCGCTGACCTGTCAGGTGCCGGCGAAGATCGACAAGCCAGGCGGCGAAGTCGCTTGCCCCTCCGCGTCCAGATGTAGAATGGCGTCCGCCATCGCGAAACGACAGCGGCACTGGGACACATGCTGGGCGCGAGGGGCCGGCTGGGTGCGCGGGGCCGACTAGGGCGCGAGGGGCCGGCGACGGCGTGAGGGGCCGGCTAGGGCGCGAAGGGGCTGACTATGGCGCAATGGCGCGAGGAGCCAGCTAGGCGCAAGGGGCTAGCAACAGCGCGAGGGGCTGGCGACGGTGCGAGGGGCCAGCTAGGCATGAAGGAGCCGGCTATGCGTGATAGGCTAGGGCACAGGGCGGAAGTGGGTGGGGGACTTAACCTACCCATGATACCATGTTAGAATACTGGAATGAATAAAAACAAGGATGAATAAGGGAAATATATGGTTGGAATTGTACTCTCTAAGAACATACACCTATGTAGCCCATACTAACATACATATAAGTTGACATACAGGTCTAGTATTGATGGTTGGAAGCCATTCTTCTGACACGATAGGACTCTATCACACACGTTGGCTAGTGCAAGCTGCGATAGCCGGCGCTTAAAGGGTGAAGCAAGCAAGAGGCACCATATGCCGGTAGAAGTACAGGTACCTACCAGTATTTTAGTTGGCAGCAACAATCGGAGCTGCGCAAAGCAAGCAGAAGGGATGGTTTTTGAGTCGTTCGCAGCAAGTGCTCTGCCTGCACTTTTGAGGCGCCTCAAATGTTTTTCAGTTGGCAACGACACAAGGAGCTATGCATAGCAAGCAGGCTGTATGGCTTGTGTAGTAAAATTTGTAGGCGCCTAAGAAAAGTACTCCACCAGGCAGCAACCCGAGCTGTCCATAGCAAGCTGGGGGTATAGTTTGTGTGGATCGCAAGCAAGCGTCCTGCATGAAAGTTGGGTGCAAAGGGAAGCAAGCTGGGTATGGTGTACCATCGATTGGCATTTGGTGCTTGGGAGTTCAAGATGCAGATACTGTTGAAAGGAGTTTAGATCCTAGCTAGGAGGTCATGAGAAAATATCGAGAGGTTTTAGGTGCTAGGAGAAATTGACGAGAGAAAAGAGATCGACTAGGGAGGAGGAAGAGATACAAGAAGGGGGGGGTGTTCAATTATATATTTCTATATATAATTGTAGGTATGGTAGTTGTGCTACTTACTGAATCGTACTGTAGAGGGGACTACCCCCCTTCTCGTATCTCGTTCTCTTCTATTCCAATCCCTCTCCTTCCTAAACCTCTCGCCATTCCATGGCTTCTTTTCAGGGCCTCAGATTCGTTTTGGGGCATGCTGATCGCTCAGCCCCCCCCCCCCCTTACCTCATTGTTTTTTCAGGCCTCGCAAAGAAACTTACGCTGATCAATCAGGGTGTTGTAAAGATTTTGCATTGAATAAACGGAGTTAGGGCGAATTCCTACAAAGTAGGATCGGAATCAAAAACGCGAAATTCATTCTTGATCCCCTTGCCCGGTCTTCAACGCAAAGTTCAGAAACGATGGTGCCACCACAGCGTCGCACAGGGACCTCCGATTGGCTGCCCCTACAAGCACATTCGGGACAGCACCCAACGAGCGCTATGCAAGCGCCGCATGGCACAAGCGCGCCGACGCGCGACGAGCAACGAAGCGGAACTCTAAAAAGCGGAAAACCCACATACGGCACGCGACGGGCACAAAAACGAATTTCGTTTGTGTTTCTGATGGCTTCGAATTTCGGTATGTGAATTCCTTTGCTTGTGATTAGAGCACACGTTTCCCACCAGTCTGGTTATGCGTGGCGAGGAGTTAGCAACTGTACAGTAAACTTTCGTGGTCAAGTCTGGGCAATCGAAGTGAATTTTGCGCTGAAAGTGAGGGGTGTACACGTAGGATCATGCGAAGTATCCAGGTTCGCACATGAAATTCATTTGCGATCGCTTTACAGAATTGTTGATCCGCATGTAGTAAAACGGCAGGATTAGAAACATTCTTGATTCTAATCCTACTTCCTAGGAATTCGCCCTTACCTACAAAAAACACACTGTACATGCCCATTATTACTATATTTTCTAAAGACAAGGGTTTACAATCTAACATGGGCATACTAGGACCTACTTAAGCATCCTCCTCTGCCTGCATGCTGTCATGGTCTACAGGGGCATCGCCCTCTTTCTCTTTCCCCTTCTTGCTCTTTTGGGCTCTGCTCTGTGGGGCAGTGCTGTAGGGCTTCCTCTTCTTGTAGGCTCTCCAGTTGTCAGTGACGGCATCTCAGTCCGGGTCGTAGTCTAGCAGGCTCATAAACATCAAATCTCCAAGGCATGAGTCCTTCATGCTGCCCCGTAGCCAGCTCTTAATCACATTATGGCGGGAATACCCGCGTTCACATTCCACTGTGCTTAGGGGAAGAACTGCCGTAGCGCACCACAGCTTGACGAGATTGGGGAAGCTATCCTCCTAGTCTGCAGACTTCAGCATGGTCGTCAAGCCGGTGTAGAAGCCCTTGTCACTCTTTGGCAGGGCGGCAAGGACAGGGCAGAAATGGGGGATCTCCAGCACAGCCGCTCGCTTGTTGACGCCTGCCAGTAGGGGAAGGGTAGGAGGGAGAACGAGGGTAGTATTAGTAAAATAGGGTAGAGCGGAACCACATCAACAAATCGTGCAAGCCTCGGGGTCAAGGATAGGTGAGATACCTGGAAGAATCTCTTCAGATTCCCCTGCAAGGTAGAGGTCGACCATCATCCCCAACCACTCCAGACATTGGGCCTTCCGTGGAGCATGTTCCCACCCCTTTGGCCACTGGTCCGCACAGAACAGCATCGAACCACCCAGCTGCTTCAAGTCCCCCAGCCGCTCGTCCAGGTTCTGCACCATGCCTTCGGCCAGCACCATGCACGCCACGACACAATCGTCGTGCTTGCCTTCACCTGTGTAGCCATCCAATGGCTCCTCATGCAGGTCGAAGCTAAATCGACTCGGGCGCCCATCGGAGTCGACGCCCTCAACAGTGAGGGCTGCGCGTACCGCCAGGATTGTGACAAGTGAAGTAGGCCGTGAGCAGGTTTTTCGGGCCCTCGTTGAAGTCGTCGCCGCAGTCAACGTAGCGGCTTTTGAGGAGGGACGTCACGCAGGAGACCGACGCGTGGATCGTTGACATGTCCAGCTGTGGGAAGGGGTTTGAGAATACAGGTAAGGCAACAATGGTGCGTCAGTAGCGGTTTAGGAGCACCATATGACGAAACTTACCTCGCGGGTTCGGAAAGTCTTGTTGAGAATGTTCATCTGCTCAAGAACATCTTCAAGAAACATGAGCGCAAACCAGAACCTGTAGCTCGTGACAATCTTGTAAAGACGGTCGTCGGCAAACTCGGACAGCATGACGATGATGGCTGGCAAGACCTTCACCAGCCGTCGGATGGTCTCACTGCATGAGAGCCATCTGACTTGGTGTATACCCTGCAGCTCCAAGCACGTCGAGAGGAAGACGTCTTGGAGGTCGAGGAAGCGCTGGTGCCACGGTCCAGAGTGACCAAGGAACTCGGCCAGCTCCTTGATGACATCATTGATGATCTTGAAGAACGGCATGCCCTCCGCCGCCGCCTTAGCTGCAAGCGCCTCTCTGCACATGGAAGCGAACACCGGGAGAAACCGAACAAACCAGCATGAGTGACAGCTAGTATTGTCCCAAATCAGCATCTGTGCAAAGTGTTGGACACCCAATAATGCAAAAATGGATACTTACCAATGAGCGATGCAGTGACAGGAGACCAGGTGAGGGATACGCATCCGGAGTCGAGTCACCAGGCCGGCTTTCGAGCCCATCATCACCGCCGCCCCGTCTGTGCTGATGCTCGAGATGCAGCGGAGATCGACACCGATTGCCTGCAGGTGGGAGAGCAGCAGGGCAAGCAAAGAAGAGGCGTCCACCTTGTCAACGCTGAGCAGCGCCACGTACTCGGTGACGACCCGGAGGTCCCGGATGAAAGTGCAGAAGACTATCATGTGCTTTCCTCTACAACGGTCCGTGCTCTCGTCGAGGCTAAGTCCGATGAACGGGCTTTGCAAGAGCGCGGCAGGCCGGCAGAGTGCGAAGAAGGCCGGTGAGGGGCCAGCGAGGCTCGAGGGGCCGGCGGGGCGCGATGGGCCGGCGGGGCTGGAAAGGGGGAGCGGGGCGCTAAGGGCCGGGCGGGGCGCGAGGGGCCGATGGAGCGCCTAAGGGACCAGCAGGGCGTGCGAGGGGTCGGCAGGGCGCTAAGGGCCGGTGGGGCGCGAAAGGGACCAGTGGGGCGCTAAGGGCCGGCGGGGCACGTAGGGGACCAGCGGGGCGTGAGGGGCCGGTGGGGCGCAGGGGGACCAGCGGGTGCGAAGTCCGGGCAGGGCGCGAGGGGCGCAAAGGGACCAGCGGGCGCGAGAGGGTTCGTCTGGGCGCAAAGGGACGGCGGGGCGCTAGGGTCAGGTGGGGCGCGTAAGGGACCAGCGGGGTGCGCTAACGGGGCTGGCGGGGTGCTCAGGGTGCGCTAAAGGAACGGCGGGGCGCGCTAAGGGAATGGCGGGGCGGTAGGCTAGGGCGAGGGCGGAAGTGGGTGGGCAGACCTAACCTACTATGATTCCATGTGTGAATAATAGCAGAATTACTAAAACAAGGTAGTACAGGGGAGGATATAGGGTTGGAGTTGTACTCTCTATGAACACAAACCTATCCAGCCTATAAATTCTACATATAAACATATGTATAAGTTGACAGCAGGAACGTCTTGCTCTAAAACCATGTTGAAACTAGTTTAGAACCTAGGTAGGAGGTCATGAGAAAATATTGAGAGGTTTTAGGTGCTAGGAGAAATTGACGAGAGAAAAGAGATCGACTAGGAAGAGGAAGAGAAACATGAAGCGGGTTGTCCCCTCTACAGTAGGATCCAGTAATGTAGCACATCTACCAACCGTAAACAAAAAATATATATATATATATATATATATATAATATTTGACAGATACTGGCTGGCTAACAATATTGCAATGAGTGATTGGGTGGTACTAACTCTCAAAATAACGCAATGACTAGAAAGAGGCATACATGGAGGCTTTAGGCTATGGTGTTGTACTCCCTAGGAGCATGCACCTATCTAGCCTATAAACATATACAAATATATATGTTGACACACCCCCTAGACTAGACAGGGGGCAGTGCCTGGCAAGAGACACGCAGCTCAAGGTGGCACTACTAGTCCAACCTCTGAGACAAGGGTCCGAAGACCAGTCAAAAGAGAACAAACTAGACGAGAGCAAGCCAGGGCTGCACCACTAGTCCGGCCACTGGAAGAGAAGCCACAAGGCCAATCAGGAGAATATATATAAGAAAAGTAGTACACAATCAAGGTACTAGCAAGTGCGGAGCTACAGGAACTAGACCAAGCTGTACATAGTGCCGCTGATTATCTTTAGGCGCAAGTGCCTTAGTAAAGATATCAGCCGTGTTGGCATCGGAGGCCAAGTGTACTATGCGGGCCTGGCGGCGCTGCTATAGCTTGCGCAAGAGGAAGTACCGCAGCTGGATGTGCTTCGCTCTGCCCTCAATTCGAGGCTCGTAACACAGGAGGATCATGGACCTGTTGTCAGCGTATAGGATCGGGGCAGAGCTAGGCCGCTCACCTAAGTCTGTAAGCAAGAAAGTCAGCCAATAGAGCTCCTGTGCCGCCATGGCATCGAAGTAGATCGCAGCCTCATAGCTAGACTGTGCAACAGACAACAAGCGGGTAGACCTCCACAAGATGGCACCTGCACCAAGGCTAAAGCAGTAGCTCTGCAAGGACCTGAGCGTCTCAGCGTCGTCTGCCCACGAAGCATCTGTGTGCCCTGTAAGGACCACTGCCCTGAGTCCTCCTAGCACTAGCCCCATGCCCGATGTACTTGCTAGATAACGCAAAACCCTCTTAGCGATCGACCAGTGCTGTGGTCGGTGTGTGATTCTCGTCACAAAGCGTGCCAGGATGCTGAGAGGATATGCAAGATTTGGACACGTGCAAGTCATAAGGTACATGAGGCAACCCACCATCTCTGCGTACAGACCACTAGGCTCTACCAACTCCTCAAGTTATGGAGCCGAGAGCCTGTGATCTACTGGCAGAGATGCGGGCTGTGCGAAGAAGAACTGAAGACCGAACATCTGAAGAACCTGGTGCACCAAGTGTGACTGTGTGAGAGTGATGGTGCACGCTGCTCTGTCCTTGGAGATCTGTAGTCCAAGGTAGCGGCGCAGCTCTCCTAGGTCAGTGCATGTGTGTCTCCTCAGTAGCTCAGCCTTCACGGAGGCCAGTGCATCTCTGTCGGCAATAGCGGAGACCAGGTCGTCTACGTAGACAAGGATGTAGAATGGGATCTAGCCAGAACGAACGAAGGCCGAAGGGTCTGTAGAGGAAGGGAAGAACTGCAGGTCAACTAACATGCCACTCGCGGGGCCCTGCGCAGGCCGTAAACCGGGCGTCGGAGGAACCACTGGGTCCCTGGAGCAAAGTTGCCAGGGAAGCCTAGTGGACGGTGTAGGTAGACCTGCTCATGCAGACTCCCCTAGAGAAACACTGTAGAGAATTGGAGGGAGTGCAGCTTGTACTCATGCTGTACTGCTACGTGTAGCAGCGCCCGAAGAGTAGTCATCTTCGGGGTCGGGGGGAAGGTCTGAAAGAAGTCAATACCCTCGTGCTGACTGAAGCCTCTAGCAACATAGCATGCCTTGAACACCAGCAGCTCTCCAGGCGAGCACTTCACCTTGAAGAGCCACCGGACAGGAAAGCTAGCTCGTACTACATTTCCTCTTAGACCTCACTGCCACGAGCAGGTGCACCCCCGACGGATGGAGGACGGGGAGGGTTTGAGACTAGAGCGGTGGCGTAGCCAAGGCAGCTGGTAGAGGCAAAGTCAGCGACGGCAACGACAAGAGTGGAGAGACTAGAGATAGGAACAGACGAGTCGGTAACGAGGGAGGCGAGGACACGAGGAATAAGAGGAATAGCGGTACGAAGAAAGTCAGACAGAGGAGGCGAAGAGACAACAAGCGACATTTGGGGAGGCGACTGGAGGAGAGGAGGACGAGACGCGTGAGACCGAAGCAACATAGGGTGAGAGCGCAGGACAGCAGAGACAAGACGAGAACGAGAGGCACGGTGAGACCACCAGCATGAGGGGGGGGTCGGATCATGATTTAATAGAGGAGACGCAGGAGGAGAACGAGGGGGGAAACAAGCCAGGGACGAGTCCGGCGGAGGAAACACGTGACCGTAGACAGGCGGGGGAGGCGGCGGCGGTGGAGGCGCAGACGGGTGGTCAAAGGAGGGAAGATCGAGGAGGCGAAGGGCGGATACCGGCGGTGACTGCTGCTCTTCGCCAACACCGAAACCTCCAGGTGCACCACAGCTACCCCCGGGACGCTCCACGACAGCACCCCCAGAACGAGAACCCTCTCTAGTACCGGTGCCACCCCCGGGACCGCCGAGACAAGCCACGACAGTACCCCTAGGACCAGTACCCCCAGAACGAGAACCCTCTCCAGCACCGGCGCCACCCCCAGGACCGCCGGGACAAGCCATGACAGTACCTTCAAGACTAGCACCCTCCTGAACGCCCACACCCCTAAAGCTCGCGGACCCTTGCGGTGGCTGCGGCTGCTGCGGCGGTGACTGCGGCTGCTGCAGCGACTACGATGGTGGCTGTTGCGGCGGCGGCGACGGCAGCTGCTGCGGCGGCTGCGGAGGAGGGGACACCGGGCTGGAGAGAGGCGACGAAACCGGAGCTGTAGGGCCCCAAGAGGCAGGCGACTCTTCCACCGGGACAACCGACGAGAGGGGTAACCAAGAGACCGCGGTGGGGAAAGTGGGTGTAGAAGGAGAAAGACTCGTCAAAAGTTACGTCACGAGAGTGAAAGAAGCGATGAGACGACGGGTGGTAAAAGTCCTAGTCAAACGCGTCTAAGGGGAAGCCAAGGAAGGCATAGGGGACAGTGTGGGCAGTGAGCTTGTCCGTGCAAGAGGAACGAACATGAGCAAGGAGGCAGCCCTAGACGTGGAACGCAACCGCATCACTAGGGGGCCCGGTCCAGAGGAGGGTCGGCGAAACCTGTGGCCGCTGGGAGTGGGGCCCCAAGTTAAGGTTGTGAGCGGCGTAGCGAACAACAAACGGCCACAGAAAATGGGCTGCACCATCATGGATCATGGAGGTACGAGTCACCTCCATGACCTTACCGATGCGTCACTCAGCGACCCCATTCTGCTGTGGGGAGTCTAGCAGGGTGTACGACTGGATGATGCCCTCAGCACGACATAACTGGCCAAGCTGACTGGAGGCGAACTCGCCGCAACTCTCATAGTGAAGACGCAGTACAGGGAGGCCGCGGTGGACTCGTGCAGCTACGACCCACGAGATAAGAACGTCAGGCCCGTCAGCCTTCTGCTCCAGGAGAAACACCGTGGTGTAGTGCGTGTAGTCTTTGACAGGCACGAGAAAGTTGCGCTCTCGACTTAGCCCAGGGACAGGGGCTGGGCCCCAAATGTCCAAGTGCAGGGTCTGGAGTGGCGCATGGTGGGGGGAAACGAGGAGGAGTGAGGAGCACGGCGCAGCCGGCTCTCAACGCAAGGCGTGCACGGAGGTGCGGGCGAGAGATTGAGGGCAGGGAGCAACACAGGGAGACCTAAGACAAGACCGTGCTGGGACATGTAACGCAGACGCGGGAGTGCAGGGTGACCTAGGCGGTGGTGCCACAGAAGAGACGGGTGGGTGAGCGACCAACACGAGCAAGCCGCAGCGACCTGGGAGGATGCGCCCACCTAGAGGGACGCTCCCATCACGGGGGACGCAGTGTCAAGGGTAAACAGGCCAGACACCAGGTCCCTGGGGAACGTGGTGAGAGGGGCACCAGTGGTAGCCTCAGTACACAGTGCGTACCGCTTGTGTCCAGGAAACGTAGTGGTGACTCCGAGGTCTTGAAGACGGCCGACACTCACTAGGTTCCTAGAGAACGAGGGCAGGTGCAAGCATGTAAGAGAACCTGAGGGAGCCGCCGAACAGGGAAGGTTCGTGGAGCTACGTGCAACTACCAGACCGGAAGCAGGGTCAGCAAGAGCGACAGTTGCAGGGGCGGCAAGCGGTGTGGTCACGAAAGAAGGAGTGGGACGCGCCCGAATCTAGTGTAAAGGAAAGCACGGCTGTAGCGTCAGCCGGCAGAGGGACTAGGGTGGAGCCTAGGCTAAACAAAGCAGGAGGTCCTACGCCTGATGCAGCAGGGGAGCCTAGACTACACACAGTAGACACACCTACTCTAGGCAACACAAGGTAATCAGGTGCACTCTCACTAGAGTCATCAGCATACATAGCATACATAGCAGAGCGTATCTGATCCATATCCATCTCAAAGACCGGCACACGGCGACGTACCAGGCTGTGCCAATCATGGGGATCCGATGCAAGGCCAAACCAGAGACGTAAGAGGTCGTCAAGGCGACGGTAGCAGCGAGCGGCGGTGTGACTGGGACGGTCGCAGACGGTGCCGCGGTGGGTGCTGGGCTGAAGCTGATATTGACACGTCACCACACTGGAGCCGCCACCCGACACCGAGCTACGCAGCCCACCACTACGACCACCATCACCAGAGCCTCCAGGCCACCACGGCAGCGGGGGTCTCCACGGATGTTGCTATTGCTGCTGGGGCTGCTGGGGCTGGTGCTACTGCTGCTGCTCTTGCTGCTGCTCTAGGGCACTAGCCCTTGTCCCCTCGTCTGCACCGCCATGCCGCCGAGTCGCCGCGCTGCCGAGCCGCCGAGTCGCCGAGCCGCCGAGTAGCTGCGTCGCTGAGTCGCCGAGCCGCCGAGCCGTCGAGTCGTCGAGCCGCCGCGCCGCCCCGACCCGCCGGCCCCCTCCTCAGCGTCGGCGCTTCCGCCGGCCGTCTCCACCGCCGCTCCCCGCCGCTCCCCACTGCTCCCCACCGCCCTCTCCTCCTCCTCTGGCGGCGACCAGCTGCTGCAACCTTGGCGATGGCGGACGTTGTGTTACGCCTAGACGCGGAGGGTCGGGCGATCGACTTTGAGGCGTGGCTTGCTGACCTCCGCCGCTAGTTGAAGGGTTAGCGCCTAGACGGCAAGTCCCTGGCCGTCCACGTCAACGGTAAGTCCCCTGCCCCAACCCACCTGCTGCCCTCCCTGACGCCCCCACGCCCGCTGAGCGTGAGGCCTTTGCAGCTGCTGAGCTCGCCCGCTCTGTCTGGGAGTCGCGCGATGCTGTTGCGCAACTTGCTATCAGTCGCGCCCTCCCCTTTTCTTAGCGCTCCCGCTACCAGGCCCTAGAGATTGCGAAGGAGTACTTAGATACCATCATTGCACGCTATTCCACTCCCTCTGTCACGGGATCGAATGAGGTTTGCTCAATGTTGCACTATCAATCAGTACAAGGTGCTTTTATACTTCCATAGTACATCAGGTAACCAGGTTCATCCTATCCAAAGGGAATAGACCCTTCTAGAAATAGAATCACCCTGCGTAGAGCCACGCGAGGCTATTGGCTTTAAGGGATTATGGCAGGATTGTGCTAGATATAGCGCGCCAGTACATCCCGAGCCTGGTCGGTGATATAATTATAATGACAGGATAAACCAATGGATAATGGAAAAGGAGGAATAGGAAACCAAATGAGATGAGTAAAAGACAAAATGAATCATGATAAAAAGAGGGATGAAATAGATATGAAATATGGAAAGGGGAAATTGGTGTAACGATGTTGTACTCTCACACTTCCCCCCCTCAAAGCTGGGTGGTAGAATTAACACCTTGCTTAACAAGGTAGTCGTGAAGAGGACGACGGGTGTTACCCATATCGAATTCAGAGATGCAGCCTCAGAAGGATCAGAACCGTTCCAGCAAAGAAGAAGTTCCAGAGTGTCATTCTGGAGACTACGATGTCCAAGCACGTTGTTGTCCCATGTTTAGATTCATTATGGACGAACACGGGTGGCGACGGTGGTTGGCATTTGGTGTAGAGCGTGTTTGGTCTTGATAGGGTTTAAGATGCTGGTATGGAAGGCGTTATGGATCTTTCAAATGGCTGGTTGGCGGAAGCGGAAGTTGACTGAAGCGACCTTTGCTTCAACGATGATAGACCCGTAGAAGCAAGGTTGAAGCTTGGATGGAGGATGGTTGATGTCAAGATTACGGTCTAGATAATGGTAGTGATGAGTGGCCAAGTGCTTGTGCTGTTGTTGGTTGTCCAAGAGGCGCTTGTATGGTCGATCTACAAGATGGTATGAAGATGGTGTAGCGGAAGAGTAGATGTAATGTCATTTCGGTGGGTGCTCTAACAGGCACACTGTAGAATGTGTTGAGTCTCGGGTAGCACATCCTGGCGTTACTCACATTTCTTCCACGTATGAAGATGACGAAGTGTTGGTGGTATGGCGGTCGTGTCATAGTACTGCTTATGTAGCAGCGTTGAATCCGGTACTTGCAGCTTCTGTCGAATGCTGGTCCATGCCTTAGTGTTGTCGTGAGTCGTACCCTCTCGGCATCGTAATGCTACAAAATGGATAGCAAAATCACTAGTAGTAACCCTATCCACTAAACGGTCTGCTAGTCATATTGCCTTGAGTACAACAGCGCATGCATAGTGCTGCTCGGCGTATCCCTTGTGTTCAGAACCATGCGAGGGGTTGGTACCATAAACGCGGAGCTGGTAACTTTCAGAATCGGCACTAAAGTAGTTTCCCTCGGTGGTTGCTCAAGCAAGGAATCTGTGTTGTGTAGATATCCCACGGTGATGGGTTAGGACATATGGGAACGTTAGGGCTATTCCCAAATAATCCTCTTCCATTACCAAATGGGCATTAGTGACAGCCAGTCCAGTATGACCTTATGCACTTCCAGTTTAGCACGGAGGCCATCGGTAGGCATTAATGTCTCGGCGCACATATTGGGATAGGTCTTCTAGTGCCATCATGTGTTGTCTCATTTTGTTACTGTCCTCGAAGTAGCGTTGATGTCGAAGATGTCTCAGCTACTCAGCATCAGTGTTGAAGTCTGCTCCATTTCGGCAAACAGGGGTGTTGTTGGAGATACGCGGAGTCCACTATCCGGAGTGGCGTCGGCGCTCCATTCCACGCCTATCTGCTTCCGTGGAGTTGGAGCTGGTGTTGGATTGATTACGACGCAGGTTTTATGAATTTAAAGAAAGCCATAGGCTATGCGGACTTGTATATCGCTAGAGTACTGTTGTCCTCCCATCCTCATAAGAGAAAATATCTTATGCTCTTGAGGGTTTATGGCATTGCCATGTTGTTCCCTCTCATAGTGGTATTTCCTTTCCACTAGCTGGAAATCAATGTTGTGTCTGACAAGGACTTTACGATCCACTGGAATATAATCCAGCATTATCTCCATTGAGCGGAGAATCATCCATCAGGGTTTGGATATGACTGTTGTGTCGAGTCTTCTGCTACGGCGGTGGCGGCGGTTGCGACGATGGCGACGGCGGCAGCTGTTGCAGAATTCTCTCAACTTGTAATGGTTGAAGGAGAATCCATCAACTCCCTCATCCCAGTAGCGTTTTCCTGATGGGTGTAACAGGGTTAACTACCAGGAACACGTACATTTTGGTATACATGTGTTGCTCCATTGCTGCCGGTGATTGTTTCATTTGAGGGTATGAAGAGAAATTTGCTTCTCCCCTCAATGTATCCACGAAAAGCAATTCGTGGTATGCTCATCCGTGCCTCCGATGTACGGTCGGTAGAGCGCGTGATCGTGTTATAGTAGTCCGCATCTCCCTCATTTGTTGACACCTCGTGCTGCTTGGCATTCTCCTACATCGTCGAAGTTACGCTGATTCTTGTAACGCTTCGGCTTCTGGTAGAATCGCGTCCAATGCATGTGCCGTAGGGTCGCTAGTGAACGAATACTTGCCGGATTAGAGGTTAATTACGCCTCAATCTATCAAGCATCGTGACATGCACGGAATGTTTTCCCACGCACGTCATTAACACCTGGAATCGCGACGCATGATTGGTGTGTCGCCTCGTGAGGTCGATGTTGAGACTACTCCAATCAATCACTTCGGATGGCTGAGATTCTTGATGAAGACGAATTGATCAACTCCTGTTACAAAGTAGTGTATCGCTGGCCTTGACGAGACCAGTTCACTGCTTCGTCGTTGTGTGCAAAATCTGCTCCTTCGCAGCAACTTGAACTTGGGAGCATTGCAAGAGGAAACGACTACTTCTATGCAATCCCATAGGTTGTCGATCAATTTGTTTGAAGAAGTGTCTCGTGGACGGAGAACATGTCTTCACGCAGCTTCATTGTTATTCCGGAGTGAAGATCCGTTGTGTTGATGTTGATCCATTTT